>CM039510.1:26356869-26503908 GCA_022432975.1 Begonia masoniana
CGCGGCTTTAAAATCACATCCCCGCTACTTTAAATCACATCACACTGGGTACTCATTTCTTCTGTATTCACATCCACCGGTGAACTCATTTCTGTCTGTAGTTCACATCCACCGGTGAATTCATTTCTGCCTACATCAACCGCTGCCATTCAAAAATCACATCCACCGCTGCCGGCTGCCTGTTGCCCTTTAAAACCACATCTACCGCTGCCCTTAGACTTATTTCTACCGCTGCCCTTTTAAAGCACATCCACCGTAGCCTTTAAGTTCACTTCTGTAACACCCGGATTTACGGGATTTTGTAATATATGTGAATATTGACATTTTCGTAATTATGTCGAATTAAGTCGGTTTCGTAAAAAGAAAGCGTTATTACGATCCTAATAATTAATAAGGATTTTAAGAAAATTTCGGAAATTTTAGGAGTTGTAACACTAATTTTACGAAAGTTACGTTATCATAATATAAAGGATACTTTGGTAAAAATAGTAAACGAGGTCCGAATTGCGAACGGACAGTTTTAAAAGAGCCCTGATAATAAGTTGGAGTTATTGGTGAAATAAGGAAATTTGGAGAAACCAAATCGTCGGTTAATTAAAGGAACAAAAGACGAAACTAATAAAATGTAAGTGCAATGGGCGTTATGGTAATTTGACAACCCAAATTTAATAAAAACCTTATTTCCTCTCTTCTTCTCCCTCATTCATGATTTCTCTCTGTGTTTTTATTTTCCTCTCCTGCGGCAACTATTTCTGTAACACCCGGTTTTACGAGTTTTTGAATTTTGCGTGCGATGGCATTTTTAAAAATAATCAAAATATGTCTGTTTTGCGAATCGAGACTTTTAATGGAATCCTTATAATTAATATGAATTTTGGGAGAATTATGGGAATTTAAGGAAATCAAACCGAGATATAGTACTTAAGTTTCCGGTTTTGATCCTATAGTGATTAATTCGTAGAAATAGCAAATTAAATCCGTTTGACGAACGAAAGGTTTTATTAGAACCCTAGGAATAAGTTGGAATAATTGGTGAAATAAGGAAATTTTGGAGAAACCGAATCGACAATCGAACAATAGAATTAACGAAGGTTAAACAAAAGGGTAATTGAGCAATTTGCCAAACCAAAATTTTATTAAATGCCAAAATCCCCAATTTTTGTATAACACTTCACGTATTTTGCCCTCCTCCCTCTCCAACGGCGATTTTCTTCCTCCAACGACGATCCCTAAATTTTCCAGTCAATTCTTCTTCCGTTCATCGAGGTCCTTCACGTTTTCTCTTCCCCTTGTGATTCTAGGTAGGTCTCTAACGTTTTTCAACCGTTTGTCTTGATTTTTAGCAAGGTAAATTGTTAGGGTTTTGTTGGATTATGTCGAAAATAACCGGGTTATGTTAGAAAATGTTAGATATTGCCGTATTGATGATTATTTAGCGTTATGGGGCAAAATAATGGATGTGTTTAGCATTTTGTACAAAAATCGGAAATTTAGAGCTTGGGAACCCCCATTAATGGAGTTCTAGAATTAGTTAGCATAAATTGCTCGATGAAATGCCCAAGAGGGGTTTATTAGAGTTTTTCGAAATTTCCTTTAGTTAGGAGTTTTGTAAATTCTCGAAACTTTATGTTTGAGTTCGGTTTTAATGAAGGACGCTATGGATTGATTTAGGTGATCAAGCTCGAGATGAGGAGCTCGGTGTGCACAGGACGCGAGGTAAGTTCTCGTGATCTACTGTGGCTGATTGGCCTACACCCTAAGTCAGAAATTGCGTTGAGGATTGTTTGGTGCATTGTTTGTTTAATTGCTTTGGTTAGGTACTTAAGATTTAGTTATTTTATAGGTTAAGTATTGTGATGTTTTGATAGTGATTGTAAAGTTTTGATGGTATGTTCGTCATGTATGCTTTATTATTCATTGAATTGCTCATGCATCACGGTTTTTAAAATGTCATGAAAATGAATTTAGCATCGTTTTTATGAAAAAAAAAATGAAATGCATGTAAAGGCAAGTAAAGTATCACAGTAAATAACCATGGTATGGAGTTATCGGGGATGAGGTTCAGACCCGGCGTTTCGTGGTGAGCGGGTTTTCCTCCCTTCAGATGGTGTGGGCTGTCTCACCGCTTGATGTGCCTTATCCATCTGTCGAGCGTTTTCGGTAACCATAGACTGACACGTATTGATAAAAGAAATGACATGGACGGCTTTCATTGCATACATGATCATGCATTAGCATTTACGTAGAACTTGCTGAGATTTTTATCTCATAGATGTCTTTGTGGTGTAGGTGATTACGAGCAAGGTGAGGACGATGTCCCTCCGCCCGATGAGCCTACAGTTTGAGGAAGGATGTTCGTGGGAGCGGCTGGCGTAGTCGATGCGAGCACAGCCCGTGGGGAGCATGTAACGACCCCGGCCAGGAGCCGTCACGTGATCACCATTCTTAATCTCCTAATCATTCGGTTCATGCTTCATGCGTCTTATTCATTAACGGTGCGTTTACTTTTATATTATTATTTTTTTTGGAAACACATCCTAATGCATCTGCCGATGGAGTCCTAGGCTCACATCGACCGATGGTCACGTGCCAGCCACGCAACACATCTTTTCTACACCTCTTTTAAGCGGCATCTGCCTATAGTCACAGACACAACATCTGCCGATGAAAAACAGGCTTCATCTACCGATAGAAAACACCCCATCCGGGCACTAACGACAAACTTCCTAATACATCTACCGGTGAACATGTGCAAATCACGTGTCCATTAATGAACAACGATCAAGAAGACATCTTCCGGTAGCTTTAACGACAAAATAACTCTTACATCTTCCGGTGGAAAAATGCGCTACATCTGCCGATGACATAAATACCTACATCTGCCGATGACAAAATACTCTACTTCTGCCGATGACATAACACTCTACTTCTGCCGATGACGTAATACTCTACTTCTGCCGATGACATAACACTCTACTTCTGCCGATGATGTAATACTCTACATCTGCCGATGACATAAATACCTACAACTGCCGATGACAAAACACTCTACTTCTGCCGATGACATGACACTTTATTTCTGCCCGCTCGACACGAGCCTCTCACGTGCCTCATTAACACCACAGATTTCATCTTCCGAAAGGGAAAATTTATCTCGACTTCTACCGATAGCTAAACCACATCTACCGGTAGAAAACGCTAACTTAGTTTCCACCGATAAAAACTTCTACGACAGAACTCATTTCAACATTTATATAGCTCAACTTGACCATAAACCTTACTGATAAACTACAATTCATTCAGAGTATAGATAACGGAAGATTTAAGTAAAGCAGACCATTCATTAATCCTTAAAATCCCTAACAGATTCCGAATTTTAAATCAGCTAATTCAGACTCCATTGTTATAAGAAATCTTAATCCACTTAGACCTTCTATATAAACCACTGACATACTATGAGCATAACCAAGGGTCATAAATCGCCTCTCCAGTCCTGCACTGTCATTCTGAGCATCCTCCAGCAACCAGCTTTAAACATTCTCTTTGAACATAGCATCCTCACCTGAACCTTCTTCACCTACACCATAAGGTTTAACTATAAGCCTAATGCTTAGTAAGGAATGCATGCTGGCAGACATACTTGAGAGTACAAATTAATAAACATAAGTCCGTAAATCTTTCTTCATTCATGCTCATTTTCATTATTTACATAGCATGTATTAAGGCAGGAGACGAGGGAGAAAGACAGGGGTACATAGTCATTTGCCTATCGCGGCAATCATAGTAACGACTAACTCGGCCTCCACCAGTGGGAGAATTCGCGAGCCATACACATCATGAACTCGGCCTCCACCAGTGGGAGAATCCGCGAGCCATACATATCATCGACTCGGCCTCCACCAGGGGGAGAATCCGCGAGCCATACTTGTCATAGTCTCTTTTCCCCGTCCTGCACTTAATCATGATTACATTTACTTTTCATGTTCTTAACTTAGTCATAAACGTGGACTCAATGCATAAACATGAAGTTCACAGAGAGAAGTCATACCATAAGGACAAGCAAAACATCCTGTAACTTAACATCTTCTTACACAAATTCTTCATATCATGGCAATAACTAGTCATAGTCAACAGACAGACATCTCAATGATTTCCTAATACCCTTGCGGTGTAGGGCCCTAGTGGCCGGAAATTTTAATACATTCACTTACCTGGATTCCTTAGCTGAGTAGCACCTTCACTTGAGCTTTCCTTGCCTATGACATTTCATATTCGTAGTTAAATAACTTAAACTCAAAAACTAGTAAGGTCCTAACTAAGTGTCATCCTAAACTCTGTATTTCTTAGTCTTTTCCGTCAAGCACCTTGGGTGCGTGGGTTAAGCTCCAAGATTCCAGACATTCGGATTCCACCTAGCAGTTATTTACAGTCGGTTGTCAAAAGTTCAGATTCAAATCGGCAATGCTATTACCAAACTCAGCTTAACAATGTTCCTATTTTACTCTGTCATAACAAAATCCGGACTGCGGGTTTCTAGCTAAAAGCAGAGCTCTAAATAACTTTTCCAACAACTACATTGTCAGAACTTTACCTCGAATGTGGGTTATCGGAGTGGATACAGGAGAAATCGCTCGCTGGTGGAGAAGTCGCCGGCTGAGAGAGAGCTCTGGAGAGTGGAGAAATCGAAGAGGAAAGTGTGACGGCTACAGTGAGGTTTTTGAGAGGTTTAAGGATTTCCTTATTCTATTTATATAAGCCAAAATCCCACTTTATTACCAATCTGCCACCGCACAAGTTTAAGACAAAATACATAAAAACTTGGCATTAAGACATTAAATCAAAAGGTTAAAAAAAATAAACAGGTGACAGTTAATTCTATTGAGAAAATCACCTGACCGAAGTTGTCGGGTGTTATAGAGCATCGGTTATGTGTTTTGGGATTTTGGGTTGAAATAGGTTGATGAGTGACGATATTTGATGATTGTGTAGAAACCCTTATTAGGATGCTTGGTATCTGGATAGGTTATAAATCGATATTTTGATTAGTTTCCGCTACGTATATGTGAATGTTGATGAAATAGGATGATTTTATGATGTTTAGAATGATTTTTGGGTGAAATAGAAATGAAGGTTGTAATTTGGATGAGTTTTGATGTTTTGAAGGTAGTTTGAGGATTTAAGTTGGAAATTGATGTTTGGTGTTGGGTTTGGATGATTTAAGGTGGAAGGTTCTGTTTTTAGAGCGATCCACGCGGTTTGTTTTCGTGAATTTTAAATATGTGTTCGGATACGTTTTTGGGCTCCGTTTTAAGTTGGGATTTTGTTGGTTGAGGTATTTTATGTTTAGTAATGTTTGAAGTGAGTTATGGATGAAGGGTAGGTGAAAAATTGGAGAAAAATGGCAAGGGGGTGCAAAATGTGGCGTGTGGGCACTGGCTGGGCGCGCGCCCAGATGATGCACAACGCGATCGATCGTGCCCGAGGCGCGATCGATCGGCGCTTATGGTTGTTTTTTGTCGAAAATCCAGAGACGGCCCGATCGATCGGCCTTTATGTGAGATCGATCGTGGTTGACACGTTTTTGGCAAGTGGGAGGCGCCGCACAGTCACGCTGCCCAGGCGCTGTGCGCAGCAGCAGTGGGCGCTCGCGCGCCACACCTCACCCCAAACCGGATTTTTTCGAAAATCGACTTTTCGAAACACGTTTTAACCCGACCTTTTACGATACTTTTTAAACGTATTTTACGAGCGATCCCCAAGTATTTTAGAGGATTTTAAGGACCCAAAAACCGAACCAACAATTTTTCGAAAAATGGTTTTAATCTCGTTTTAATGATTTAAACGTTGACGAACTTCATGCCCAACTTGTTAAAGCCTCTTTTGATGATTCACGACCATAGACGAGTTATTTTGGGTATGTCTTAAGTTAGAGCCAAAATGTCGATAGATGTGGATTAAATGCCCGAGTCCGTTCTCCAACAAATGAATGAATAAAAAATGAAGGAAAATGAAAGGAAAGGAATGAAAGAAAAGAAAAAAAAATTTAAGTGAGAACGGGCGAGGGTAACACGTATGTATGTAGGTACGCACGCACAACACAGGTCGTGGCGGCACCGACGTGGGGTCGGGGTCGTCACAACAGTTGGTATCAAAGCTCCCGGGTTTTAAAATCGGTTCTGCAGACTGCTCGACTACGCAAGCCACTTCACGGACATGCTTCTTCAAATTGTGAGTACGTTACATGCTTTATTGTTTTCTTGTTTCTTAGAATTATTGTTTTAACTTGTATAGGATTATAACAATGGTGCGTCGAGGGAATGATCGAGACGATAAGGATGACACCATAGATCAACTCATGGAATTTATTGCCCAACAATCCCAACACTTAGAACGACAAGCTCAACATATGGAAAGACAATTTCAACAGCTTGATACACTAATCAACCGAGAGGGCAATAGAGCTCAGGAGGTGGCAACTCTTAGTAATAGAGGAATGGAGAGGTTTCAGAAATTACAACCCCCGGTGTTCAGTGGACAATCTTCGGATCCCTCTTTAGCCAAGGAGTGGATTCGGACTATGGGGGACATGTTGGCCTATGCGAATATTGAGGATGGGGAAAATGTTGCTTTAGTCAGCTATCACTTGGCCTTGGATGCCCGTTTCTGGTGAGATTCCATCAAAGCAACCACTGATGTTACAGTAATGGGTTGGGAGCGATTTAAGGAGGTGTTTTATGACAAATACTTTAGCCACAAAGTACGAGAAGCAAAAATGATGGAGTTTATGCAATTGAGGCAGGCTGGCTCAGTTGCTGAATATGTTAGGAGATTTAAAGCCTTATCCCGATTTGCACCACACCAGGTCAGTGTTAACAAAGACAAGGTGCATCGATTTATGCAGGGATTAAGTCAAGAGATCAGAAAAAGCATCATTATATTAGGGAAACGAAATGTGCCCTATACCGAGATTGTGGACAAGGCACTGGAAATTGAGGCAGTTGAACCGGTGTATGTCAAACTGAGGGAGCAAGCTAGAGGGTTCTTTCGGGAGATACAGCCACAGCCCAAGAATAAGGGCTGGCAATTGAAGGGACAGCCACAACAACAACAGAGGGGTGCAAAGAGGCCCTATGATGGTAAAGGTGACCAAGGCAAGGGAAAGCAAGTCCAGGGGGCTACTCAAAAGCCCATTTGTCCTAAATGCCAAAAAGAACACTACGGCCCTTGTCGATTGGGCACGAACAGTTGTTACAGGTGTGGTGAAGTAGGCCATTTCGCTCAGAACTGTCCAAGGGTGGCTACTGATCAGAGAAAAGTGGCCCCGAGAATATTCACCTTTATTGAGCCAGGAGATGTGGACGACGAGACTCAGCCCTCAGTTATTGCAGGTACTATTTTGATCACGGGAGTAGCTGTATTTTCATTGATAGATACGGGTGCTACGCACTCGTTTATTTCCACTGCATGCGTAGCTAGACTGAGGATAGAGCCAGAATTAGCAGAGTGCGAGTATCGAGTCATGCTGCCTTCAGGGGAGTTTATGTAGTCAAATCGCATCTTCCAGAGCAACGTTGTTTCTGTAGGGAGCAATACCCTTTATGCTCGGCTGATAGTTATGGGCATAGAACGGTATGATCTTATCTTGGGAATGGATTGACTTTCTCGCCATTTCGCTACCATCAACTACCGATCAGGGGTGGTGACTTTTCGGCCTCGAAGTAAAGAGGAGTTTGCCTATCAGGCAATGAAAAGATTGAGCAGCCTACCAACCTCCTTTATGCTCGGTTTTTATGGTCACTGTGGTCGACACTCAGTTACTTGATGGGGTATCACCAGGTGACATCCCAATTGTTAGAGAATTCTCACGGATTTTTCTCGACGATCTTCCCGGGTTGCCACCGGATCGGGAGATAGAATTTGTAATTGATGTTTATCCTAGTTCGGAACCAGTTTCTAAGAACCCGTACCGATTAGCGCCTGCCGAGTTAAAGGAGTTAACATCTCAGCTAGAAGAGTTGTTGGATAAGGGATTCATCCGACCTAGCTTTTCTCCTTAGGGTGCGCTAGTTTTGTTCGTTAAAAAGAAAGATGGAACTCTCTGGATGTACATCGACTATCGAGAGTTGAATCAATTGACAGTGAAAAACAAGTACCCATTACCCCGAATAGATGATTTGTTTGACCAGTTACAGGGTGCCCGAGTATTCTCTAGGATTGATTTACGCTCGGGTTACTATCAGTTGAAGGTACGACGAGAAGATGTTCAAAAGACAGCATTTCGAACGAGGTACGGGCACTATGAATTCCTCGTAATGTCTTTTGGACTTACAAATGCCCCCGCGGCATTTATGGATTTAATGAATCGTGTCTTCAAGGAGTATTTAGACAAGTTTGTTGTTGTATTTATTGACGACATCTTGGTCTATTCTAAGACGAAGAAGGAGCACGAAGAGCATTTACGGATTGTCTTGAGAAATTTAGAGAAACACCAGCTTTACCCGAAATTCTCCAAGTGCGAGTTTTGGCTGGATCAGATTAACTTCCTCGGCCAATTATATCTCAAGAAGGGATTTTTGTAGACCCCAGCAAGATCCAAGTTGTAAAAGATTGGCCGTAGCCTAAGAATGTACGAGAGATACGTGGATTTCTCGGATTGGCAAGGTATTACCGTAAGTTTATTGAGGGATTTTCAAAGATCGCAGTTCCCCTATCTCGATTGACAAGAAAAAATGAAAAATTTATATGGTCTACTGCATGTGAAAAAAGTTTCGAGGAGCTGAAGCAGAAATTGACCACGGCTCTAGTTTTGACACTGCCTGTCGAAGGCGACAAGTTCAACATTTATTGTGATGCATCTAAAGTTGGACTTGGATGTTTGCTTATGCAAGAGGGTAGGGTTATTGCGTATGCCTCTCGGCAATTGAAGCCATACGAGCAGAATTACCCGACGCATGACTTGGAATTGGCAGCAGTTGTCTTTGCGTTCAAAATTTGGAGACAGTACCTGTATGGGCAGAAATGTGAAGTTTTCTCATATCACAAGAGTTTAAAATACCTGTTTACGCAGAAAGAACTAAATATGCGGCAAAGAAGGTGGTTGGAATTCGTTAAGGATTATGACTTTGAAATCAAATACCACCCAGGGAAAGCAAACAAGGTCGCAGATGCCTTGAGTAGAATGCCTTCTACGAGTCAGCCTTCACTTGCAGCGATGTCAGTGATGTTGAAGTCAGAGATTGAGAAGTTTGATGTAGAGATTGTGGCTGAATTGTCCACGATGCTTACCAATATTTCTCTCAGGCCAACGATACTTGACAAATTACGTGAAGCTCAACGGGAAGACTTAGAATGCGACAAGCACCGTTTGAGCATGACCTCTGAGAACTCGTCCGATTTCAACTTATCGGATAAAGGTATTTTGAAATTTAGGCATAGGTGGTACGTGCATGATATTGTGGAGTTGAAGAAAGAAATCTTAGCTGAGGCATACTCTTTGGCCTATTCAGTGCATCCAGGAAGCACCAAGATGTATCGAGATCTTAAGCAGCATTTCTGGTGGCCTAAAATGAAGAGAGAGGTGGCCAGGTATGTAGAAACTTGTCTGGTTTGTCAGCAGGTTAAGGCGGAACATCAGAGGCCGGCAGGAACTTTGCAACCCCTGCCTATTCCAGAGTGGAAATGGGAGTAGATTTCAATGGATTTTATTGTTAGACTCCCAAGAACAACGAAGGGGCATGATAGCATATGGGTGATAGTGGACCGTTTGACAAAATCGGCCCACTTTCTTCCAGTTAAAACAACATTCTTCATGGATCAGCTCGCCGAACTCTATGTACAAGAGATTGTTAGACTGCATGGGGTGCTTGTTTCCATAGTTTCAGACCGAGATCCGAGGTTTACTTCAAAGTTTTGGAAAAGTCTGCACAAAGCCATGGGAACTCAGTTGAACTTTAGCACAACATTTCATCCTTAGACCGATGGTCAGACAGAACGAACAAATCAAATTCTGGAGGATATGTTTTGTAATGACAAAAAAAAAAAAAAAATTTCATCGTACACCCTATTACTCGTGCATAGTGTTTTATGATTTAAAATTTCTCAATTTTAGAAATAAAGAGAAGCAATGGAATATTGAGAAGTCAACAAGTATTAGATCAATAGCAATTAACTTTAACATCTAAAGAAGAATGATGAACCAATTGAAGAGAGTTTCAAAAGTCAAAAGAAAATAAGGACCAATAGGAATGAAGAATAGTGTTAAGTTTAAATAGTCAACAATGAATAACCAATGGAGGGAAGGTATGAAGGAGTCAAACTTTCAAAAGACAAAGGGAGAAGGAAACCATGCTAGAAATCAAAGGAAGAAGTAAAGAGAGAAAATGAGGATAAACATGAAGAAAAGTCAAAATTCCTCCTTTAAACCTAAAAGCGACACCTCACCTCCTACTCATCTTTAAGGTAACTCTTAGTATGACCAAGAGCCACGAAATTTCTCCTCCATTTTCAGAGCTCCCCCTTCTCTCAAAGCTTGGTATTTTGCAAGAAGAATCAAGGTAAGTTAAATTTTAGGTTATTTCATGTAAAATACTAGTTATAGGTTGATAAAATTGGAGTTTTCTTGAGATTATGGAGAGGTTGATAAACCCTAGATGGCTGCACGAAAATTTGGTTTTACCTCCTTAATTTCTTGATGTTTTAGGGTTTGAATGAATTGTAATGGTTGCTTATGGTTGAAAATGAAGGAAAAACATCAAGTAATGCATGAATAGTTGAAAATAGTAAAATACAGGGCAGATTAGAAATCTGTAATTTCGATACATTGAGCTAGTTTATCTTGATAAATTGACTTTACCATGTTAAAGTAGACTCCTTAAGGATTCCATAGCCTCAAGAATTATCGAATTTGGTTATGTATAGCAAAAGTTATGAGATTTTGAAATTTGTTGTTTATTTGAAGGGAATTCCGAAAATTATGTTGTTAAGTGAATTTTTATGAATCTTGTTGATTGGCATGCTTTAGGTATACAAGTCAAGAACGAACTTGAGCGCATTAACGAAACTCAAGAGACGAGGTAAGTGTATGTATGCATGCGTTTTGGCCGATTGGCCTACACCACAAAAGATTATGAGATTGAGGATTTGGTGAATGTAGTTTTGAGAGTTGGTTGGGTAGAACTCTTAGGTTGTGAGTGAGTTAATTATGCTAGTTGTTTGTTTAATGAATGATTTGCTTATTAGTTATATTATGTTATAGAATTAAAGGATGTGTGTGCAACATGTAATCATGCATCATGGTTTTCCTAAAGCATAGAAAATGGTTTTTATACATAGTTTTCATGTAAACAAGAGTAACAGAATATAGAACAGTAAAATACGTAATAGTTGTTGTGGGTAGAGAACTGAGTTTGGTAGTTCCGCCAGAGGAACCGGTTCCGTCAGAGGGACTATCATATATGCCATCTCACTTCCCCTAGAGCGAGTTGGTCGTCCCGCCAGGTGGACAATCAGTTAGGCCATCTCTTCTCTAGAAGCAGTACCCCAATAACTCATGTCATTCAAGAAAAATAAGAGAAGACTCAGTACATGCTTTTACGAACAGCATAGCATAATCATGAGCATGCATTTTATTTTACTACATCACTTACTGAGCATTAGGCTCATCAGTTTATTTTGTGGTGTAGGTGAATTTGATACAGGTGAGGGCCTTGATCCTTAAGAAGGTTGATGGAGCAGTTGGTGGAAGACGTCCATGGGGTGTGCTTGTAGCCGCTAGGGCGTTTTTGACCTGTGGGCGAATGCATAGGTAATTTTGGGATAATGTATGTACAAAAGGTTTTGAAGTTGCAGATTTGTATGTAAATGACAAGTTTAGTTGTCTTTAAACGGTAGTGTCTATTTTGATGTATGAATATATTTTAGAAATTATATTAGAAGTCTAGTTTCACATTGCAGGTTTTGGTTTTATAGTTTTAAACGTTATATTGTCGTTTTTTTTAACGATAGTGAATGTAAAGCAAGATTTCATTCTCTTATTTTATTTAGTTCAAAGATTTTATAATGAGTCTTCTATAAAGTAATCTTTTCTTTCCGCTGCAAACATTTAATGTTTTAACGATGTCGTTTTAAACGATGTGAAAAATTTTAAATTTTTATGGATTTTCAAGTACGGTTAGACACATGAACAGCAAATGTGACGAATCGGGTTCAGGTAACTCGGAGTGTCACAGAGTTGGTATCAGAGCCCAGGTCAAAATCGTTTCTGCAGACTGCCTAACAGCACAAGCTACCACATGGATATTCTTCATCAACTGTAAGTATGTTTATGCATTCTTTGTTGGTTAATATTTAATTATAGTTCTAAATGTGCTAGGAATAACAAAATGAATAGAGGACAAAGGAGAGATCAACAAAGAAAACCAGCTGATCTGAACAATGCCGTCAACCAATTAACAGATTTGGTGGATCGCCAATCTCAGATAATCAAAAAATTCATTAAGAAGGAAGAGCAAGGAACGCACAATGAAGGTACAAGTAATCAGAGTGGGGATCGTTTCAGGCAACTCAAAACTCCAATCTTTGATGGACAGTCTTCGGATCCTACTTATGCTGAAGAATGGATCCGCACTGTGGAAAGAATGTTTGATTTTGCAAAGGTAGAGGAGACCAATAAAGTTACTTGTGCCGCATTCTACCTTTCCAAAGATGCCGGGTTTTGGTGGGATACCATAACGGCTACGACGAATGTGAGGGGGATTACTTGGGAACAATTTAAGATGACATTTTATGGTCAGTACTTTAGTCGTGCGGTCAGAACAAGCAAAATGGTGGAGTTTGCCCAACTACGTCAGACTGGCTCTGTAGCTGATTACGTTCGTCAGTTTGAGTCTTTATCCCGATTTGCTCCACACCTGGTGAATAGCGATGAGAATAAAATTCACCAATTTGTACAGGGCTTGAAGGCGGAAATTTTCAGAGGTTTAGAGATAGCAGGAACCGAGGATATTCCCTATACCAAGGTAGTAGCTAAAGCTCTGGTAGTTGAAAGGGCTGAGCAGAAATGTTATCAACAAAGGGAGTCCACCAGGAAATTCTTTAGAGAAGTCCAGCCCCAGCAACAACAAAATAAAGGAGGGCAACGACCCCAACAACCGCAGCAACAGCAACAGCAACAACAAAGAGGGGTAAAGAGACCTAATGATGGAAAGACTATGCAAGGGAAAGAGAAACAAGTACAAGGATCTTTCGTGCCCCAGTACCCGCAATGTCAAAAATGTCAGAAACGTCATCCTGGTGAATGCAAGCTCGGTTCAAACCGATGTTTTATTTGCAACGAGGTTGGCCATTTTGCTAAGAATTGCCCGAAGGGAAACCAGAGTCAGACAAAGTCAAATGTAACGCCAAGGGTGTTTTCCCTCATTGAAGCTGAAGATGTGGAGCAACCTTCTGTTATTTCAGGTACTATTTTACTGAATGATGTTGCTGCTTATACGTTGATTGACTCAGGGGCTACACACTCATTTGTTTCTGTAGCTTTTGTGCATAAATTGAATTTATTACCTATGCCTGCTGAGCACTTTTATGATATCATGTTACCATCGGGAGAAATTATGCATTCAAATCAAGTAGTACAAAACTGTGTTATGTCTGTGGGGGATTATAAGATGCCGGCCGATTTAATAATTATCAACATGAAGGGATACGATGTTATATTGGGAATGGATTGGTTGTTCAGGCATTTTGCCACCATTGATTGTAGATCAAGAACAGTCTGTTTCCAACCCCCAACTAGTGTTAAGTATTTGTTTCGAGCTGTGAAAAATGTTAGTGCTATATCAATTGTGTCCTCTATTAGAGCTCAGCGATTGTTGAAGAGTGGTTGCACTGGGTATTTGGTGAGTATGGTTGACATGAATAAGCAAAACGAAATGAAGATTCAGGAAGTACCAGTTGTTCAAAATTTTTCAGAAGTTTTCTTGGATGAATTACCTGGTTTGCCTCCGGATCGGGAAATAGAATTTGAAATTGATGTAATTCCAGGGGCTGCACCAGTATCAAAGAATCCATACCGTATGGCTCCTACGGAATTAAAAGAGTTAAAGAAACAGTTGACAGAACTAGTAGACAAGGGATTCATACGCCCTAGTTTTTCACCATGGGGTGCACCAGTTCTTTTTGTGAAGAAGAAAGATGGATCCCTTAGAATGTGCATTGACTATCGGGAACTTAATAAGTTGACGATAAAGAACAAGTATCCTTTGCCACGTATTGATGATTTGTTTGATCAACTGCAAGGTGCCAAAGTGTTTTCAAAGATTGATTTGCGATCTGGATACTATCAGTTGAAGGTTAAACCAGAGGATATACCCAAGACTGCCTTTCGGACTAGGTATGGACATTACGAATTCCTAGTGATGTCTTTTGGTTTAACAAATGCTCCTGCAGCTTTTATGGATCTTATGAATCGGGTATTTCACGAATACTTAGACAAATTTGTGATTGTGTTCATTGATGACATTTTGATCTATTCCAAGACGAAAGAGTGTAACACCCGAGTTTTTCGGGTTTCCGCTCCAAGGCTATTTTCGTAAATAAGTAAATTAGGTCCGTTTTGCGAGCGGATAGTTTTATTAGGACTCTAGAAATTTATGGGGATTTGTAGAAGAATAAGTGAAATTTTAGAAACCCAAATCGAGAAGAGTAATGCTAGAGTTCCCGTTTTACCCTTTTAGTATATCGTAAAGATAGCAAAATAAGTCCGTTTTGGGAACGGTGAGTTTTGTTAGAACTCTAAGATTAAATTGGAATATTTGGAGAAATAAGGAAATTGCAGAGAGACCGAATCGATAGGCTAATTAAAGAAATAGTTTTAGTTTATTATAATTATTATAATTATTATTATTAATTTAATAATAATAAAAATAAAACAACAGAATGGCATCGCCATTCTGTTGTTCGAGCTCGACGCCGAAGGAGGGCAGCGAACAGGGGAGACGGGAGACGGCGACTCTCCTCCTCCGACGACGGCGATTTCTCGCCATTTTCAGGCCAGACGACGGCGACGTGCGATCTCCGGCCATCTCCGCGCGAAACCCGACCGGTATGGCTTGTTTTTCTCATCCTTTCGGTTCGGTTTTGGGCTGTGCGTGACGAGCTCGATTGAGCTCCGATCACCGGCCGTTTTTGGTTGCTTTCAACGTTGAATTGCCGAGCTTAATGCCGGCGTAGGTCGCCGAGCAGCATGGTGCTCGGATTGTGCTGGAAACAGGGGACCCGAATTAGGGCTTAGGGTTTTCTTAATTGGAAACTTCGATTTTTGGTTAGATATTGTTAATTGAGTGTATATATGGACGATTGGTGAGGAATTAGCCGAGAATTGATGAAAAATCAAAAGGGGGATTTTCCGGGTAAGGGGCAGAATCGGGTTTCTGCTAAATTGACCTAGCTCCGGTCATTTGTTTTAAAATTCCTTTTGGCAGATTAAAATAGGTTATTAGAGGAGTACGTGGCCGCTGGAATCGTTCGATTCCGATAACCGACGCAAAAGTTACGCGCGTTTGAAGTTTCGGGTCGGTTTTTACCGAACCCAAATTAGTGGCCGTTTAATTAGGTTTTAGTTAGAAATCGATGGTATTATGCTCTTTAGGCTTATTAATGATTACACTTGTCGTTATTTAGGTAGATTAAATGAATTGATTATTATTGGTGGATTTAGGTTAAAGTTTGGATATTAGAGATTATTAGAAAACCATTAATGGAGGTTAAGTAAATTGTGAGCACCACGTGCTCGATGAAATGCCCGAATGGAGGAAATGAAAGTTTTAGGAGAAATTGCTTTAGCTAGGAGTTTAGTTTAAATTTGGGATTCGTTTATTTAGAATCGATTTTAATGTCCTTTATTTATGAAATGCCTTAGGTGGAACGGCTTTTGGACGGTGCTCGGCTTGCTACGGACGCCAGGTAAGTGGATGTTAGGTTTCCGGCCCTTAAGGCCCTACATTGTGACAACGTTAGGATTTTGTGTCTTCGATGATGATTTTCTGACTGTGGGTTTAATGAGTCGGATAGCCTAGAATGTTAGTTATTAGTGGTTGTTAAGTTTGTTATGAGTAAAGCATGTCCATGTACGTTGTGAATGGTTGATGATATGTCTATGTATGTCTATGAATTCCTCATGCATCATGTTTTATAAAAGGTGCATACGAACTATTTATGAGCATGTTTTATGAAAATGTTAAATTAAAGAACGATAATGAATGATGAATGATGAATGTTACTACGGGGCAAGTCACGAATGAACTATGGGGCAAGTCATGAATGTACTACGGGGCAAGTCACGAATGTACTACGGGGCAAGTCATGAATGTACTACGGGGCAAGTCACGAATGTACTACGGGGCAAGTCACGAATGTACTACGGGGCAAGGAAATGGTTCTTACAGGGCAAGGAAATGGTTTTAACAAAACGAAACGAAATAAACATGTTTTTATGAAAAGTCACGCATTCATGCATACGTTCTCCATAGAGCATCCTCTTACTAAGCATTAGGCTTACTGTTTATGTTGTATGATGTAGGTGACAGGTGTGAAGGTGAGAGTTCCTCATGATGACAAGGAATAGGTGGTCGATGGGTGGTGCTCGTGGCGACGGGGTGTGTTTTGGCTTGATGATCCGATGGCTTGAATGATGTATGTCGAATGATGTGAGTTAGTTTTGTTGGTTAGTAGGTCTACGTGTAGGTTTAATTTGTGAAAGTATCAAAGTGTTTAAGTATGTAGATTAGATGTTTTGATAGAAAAATGTATGAACATTCGAGTTTTGATGTATATGTAGTAGTAGTAGATTGTTTAGAATGTGGAGTTTAAATTTTAGAATTTTACTGGAACTGTTTGGGTATTTTGAACTGTTTGGTTATTTTTAAAACAGGTAAGGATATGCTCGATTTTTAGAGCGATCCACGCAGTTTGTTTTCTTGAGTCTTTCGAAATTATAGGTACTATTAGTGTCGTGTTTTGATGATCGACGTATGAGCGTTTTGTTTTAATTAATCTTACTTTAATTGTCAGTTGGTTTAAGTCATTAATGGTTTTAGTCTAGTTAAATGTTTTAAAAGTCGAAATGTTTTACGCTTAAAAGTTTAAGACAAGGTTAGACCCTAAAGGTTGTTAGAGGTGGGTCAATTGTCTAAGTCCGTTTTCTTTTAAAGTGTTAAGTAAAAATGAAAAAGTTTATGAGAAAATACGAGGGCTTAGGTAATAGTTATGTCACGGCAAGTCCGTGGTGGCCCTACGGGGTTGGGGTCGTCACAAAGAGGAACACGAAGAGCATTTAACGATGGTTTTGTCAACTTTGAAGCTTCACCGACTGTACGCAAAATTTTCTAAATGTGAGTTCTGGCTCGATCGTGTCAATTTCCTCGGTCATGTCATTTCGAATAAAGGAATTTCAGTTGATCCTTCAAAGATTCAGGCTATTATTGAATGGCCTCAGCCTAAAAATGTTGGTGATATACGGAGTTTTTTTGGTCTAGCAGGATATTACAGAAGATTTATTGAGGGTTTTTCAGGAATAGCCTTTCCTTTATCTCGTCTGACCAGGAAAAGTGTAAAATTCTGGTGGTACGAGGATTGTGAAAAGAGTTTTTAGACACTTAAGCAGAAATTGACAACGGCTCCTGTATTGACACTACCAGCAGAAAACGGTAATTTCAGCATTTATTGTGATGCTTCTAAGATCAGGTTAGGTGCTGTTTTAATGCAAGATGGAAAAGTTGTGGCTTATGCATCGAGACAGCTCAAAACCTACAAACGGAACTATCCGACGCATGATCTAGAGCTAGCAACAGTGGTTTTTGCCTTGAAAATATGGAGACATTACCTTTATGGCTAGCAATGTGAAGTCTTTTCTGACCACAAAAGTTTGAAGTACATATTTACGCAGAAAGACTTGAACCTGAGACAGAGACGGTGGTTAGAATTTGTAAAGGATTACGACATTGAAATTAAATACCACCCAGGAAAGGCCAACAGGGTAGCAGATGCCTTAAGTCGGAAATCCACCGTAATGCAGCCTGAAATGTCATCTATGTCAGTTGAGCTCAAATCAGAATTTCAAAGATTTCATATGGAGATGGTTGCAGATTTGACGGCTACACTTTCAGCTATATCATTAAAGCCTACACTGTTGGAGAAGATTAAAGAAGCTCAACAGCATGATTCGGAATGTGAACGATACAAATTAAGCATGACATCAGATGATTCTTCAGATTTTAACCTATCTAATGAAGGAATATTAAAATTTCGAAACTGGTGGTATGTGCCTAATGACCTTGAGCTACGCAAAGAAATTCTATCTGAAGCACATTAGTCTACTTTCTCTATACATCCTGGAAGTACAAAAATGTATAGAGATTTGAAGCAACATTTCTGGTGGCCGAACATGAAGCAAGATTTGGCAAAGCATGTCGAAGCGTGCATTACTTGTCAACAGATTAAAGCAGAACACCAGAGACCAGCCGGAACCTTACAACCACTACCAATTCCACCGTGGAAATGGGAGCAGATTTCTATGGATTTCATTGTTGGACTGTCTAGAACAACGAAAGGGTATGATGGTATATGGGTGATTGTGGATCGATTAACCAAGTCAGCCCATTTTCTACCAGTAAAAATGACGTTTTCTATGAGTCAGTTTGCTGAATTGTTTATTCAGGAGATCGTCAAATTGGATGGAGTAGCTATCTCGATTGTGTAAGATCGAGACCCCAGGTTTACATCGCATTTTTGGAAAAGTCTCCATAAAGCCATGGGAACTCAATTGACATTTAGTACAGCATTTCATCCTCAAACAGATGGACAGACGGAGAGAACAATTAAGATTCTGGAGGATATGTTGAGGGCATGTGTATTGGAGTTTCAGGGTTCATGGAGCAAGTATCTACCTTTAGTGGAATTTGCATATAATAATAGTTTTCAGTCCACTATTGGCATGGCCCCTTACGAAGCACTTTACGGCCGGAAGTGCAGGTCTCCTTTATACTGGGACGAGGTCGGCGAAGCCAAATTAGTTGGTCCTGATATCTTACAACAAACCGCAGAAAAGGTTCCAATTATTAGACAACGAATTTTACAGCTCAAAGCCGGCAAAAAAGCTATGCAGATCAAAGGAGGCGAGAGTTAGAGTTTAATGTGAATGATGAAGTGTTTTTGAAAATTTCACCATTCAAAGGCGTAATGAGATTTGGAAGGAAAGGCAAGTTGAATCTAAGATATGTGGGACCATTCAAAATTATAGAACGAATTGGAAAAACAGCATATAGATTGCAGCTACCAGACTCCATGGATGGAATCCATAATCTCTTCCATGTATCTATGCTAAGGAAGTGTATACGAGATCCTTCTCAGATTGTTGAACAAAGAGAAGTTGAAATTCAGCCGACTTTGACGTATGAAGAGAAACTAGTGCAAATTTTGGAGTCAACAGTAAAGGTGCTACGCAATAAAGAAATTCCACTGGTAAAAGTGTTGTGGCACAACCACAATGTCGAGGAAGCAACTTGGGAGCGTCGACAGGATATGCAAAACCGTTATCCAAAATTATTCGGTACGTAAATTTTGAGGACAAATTTTAATTAAGGAGGATGGGATGTAATAACAAAAAATAAATAAAATTTCATCGTACACCCTATTACTCGTGCATAGTGTTTTATGATTTAAAATTTCTCAATTTTAGAAATAAAGAGAAGCAATGGAATATTGAGAAGTCAACAAGTATTAGATCAATAGCAATTAACTTTAACATCTAAAAAAGAATGATGAACCAATTGAAGAGAGTTTCAAAAGTCAAAAGAAAATAAGGACCAATAGGAATGAAGAATAGTGTTAAGTTTGAATAGTCAACAATGAAGAACCAATGGAGGGGAGGTATGAAGGAGTCAAACTTTCAAAAGACAAAGGGAGAAGGAAACCATGCTGGAAATCAAAGGAAGAAGTAAAGAGAGAAAATGAGGATAAACATGAAGAAAAGTCAAAATTCCTCCTTTAAACCTAAAAGCGACACCTCACCTCATACTCATCTTTAAGGTAACTCTTAGTATGACCAAGAGCCAAGAAATTTCTCCTCCATTTTCAGAGCTCTCCCTTCTCTCAAAGCTCGGTCTTTTGCAAGAAGAATCAAGGTAAGTTAAATTTTAGGTTATTTCATGTAAAATACTAGTTATAGGTTGATAAAATTGGAGTTTTCTTGAGATTATGGAGAGGTTGATAAACCCTAGATGGCTGCACGAAAATTTGGTTTTACCTCCTTAATTTCTTGATGTTTTAGGGTTTGAATGAATTGTAATGGTTGCTTATGGTTGAAAATGAAGGAAAAACATCAAGTAATGCATGAATAGTTGAAAATAGTAAAATACAGGGCAGATTAGAAATCTGTAATTTCGATACATTGAGCTAGTTTATCTTGATAAATTGACTTTACCATGTTAAAGTAGACTCCTTAAGGATTTCATAGCCTCAAGAATTATCGAATTTGGTTATGTATAGCAAAAGTTATGAGATTTTGAAATTTGTTGTTTATTTGAAGGGAATTCCGAAAATTATGTTGTTAAGTGAATTTTTATGAATCTTGTTGATTGGCATGCTTTAGGTATACAAGTCAAGAACGAACTTGAGCGCATTAACGAAACTCAAGAGACGAGGTAAGTGTATGTATGCATGCGTTTTGGCCGATTGGCCTACACCACAAAAGATTATGAGATTGAGGATTTGGTGAATGTAGTTTTGAGAGTTGGTTGGGTAGAACTCTTAGGTTGTGAGTGAGTTAATTATGCTAGTTGTTTGTTTAATGAATGATTTGCTTATTAGTTATATTATGTTATAGAATTGAAGGATGTGTGTGCAACATGTAATCATGCATCATGGTTTTCCTAAAGCATAGAAAATTGTTTTTATACATAGTTTTCATGTAAACAAGAGTAACAGAATATAGAACAGTAAAATACGTAATAGTTGTTGTGGGTAGGGAACTGAGTTTGGTAGTTCCGCCAGAGGAACCGGTTCCGTCAGAGGGACTGTCATATATGCCATCTCACTTCCCCTAGAGCGAGTTGGTCGTCCCGCCAGGTGGACAATCAGTTAGGCCATCTCTTCTCTAGAAGCAGTAACCCAATAACTCATGTCATTCAAGAAAAATAAGAGAAGACTCAGTACATGCTTTTACGAACAGCATAGCATAATCATGAGCATGCATTTTATTTTACTACATCACTTACTGAGCATTAGGCTCATCAGTTTATTTTGTGGTGTAGGTGAATTTGATACAGGTGAGGGCCTTGATCCTTAAGAAGGTTGATGGAGCAGTTGGTGGAGGACGTCCATGGGGTGTGCTTGTAGCCGCTAGGGCGTTTTTGACCTGTGGGCGAATGCATAGGTAATTTTGGGATAATGTATGTACAAAAGGTTTTGAAGTTGCAGATTTGTATGTAAATGACAAGTTTAGTTGTCTTTAAACGGTAGTGTCTATTTTGATGTATGAATATATTTTAGAAATTATATTAGAAGTCTAGTTTCACATTGCAGGTTCTGGTTTTATAGTTTTAAACGTTATATTGTCGTTTTTTTTTTAACGATAGTGAATGTAAAGCAAGATTTCATTCTCTTATTTTATTTAGTTCAAAGATTTTATAATGAGTCTTCTATAAAGTAATCTTTTCTTTCCGCTGCAAACATTTAATGTTTTAACGATGTCGTTTTAAACGATGAGAAAAATTTTAAATTTTTATAGACTTCCAAGTACGGTTAGACACATGAACAACAAATGTGACGAACCGGGTTCAGGTAACTCGGGGTGTCACATGCTTAGAGCCTGTGTGTTAGAGTTTCAAGGCTCATTGAGCAGGTACTTGCCGTTAATTGAGTTTTCATATAACAATAGCTTCCAAGCTACCATTGGTATGGCTCCGTATGAAGCGCTGTATGGGCAGAAATGTAGATCACTGCTATATTGGGACGAGGTCGGTGAAGCTAGTATCATTGGCCCTGATATTTTACGGCAAATGGCGGAGAAGATTGCCGTTATTAGACAGCGCATTGAGGTAGCTCAGAGCCGTCAGAAAAGCTACGCTGACAATAGACGAAGGGAGTTGGAGTTTAAGGAAGGTGATGAGGTCTATCTAAAAATTTCTCCATTCAAAGGCGTCATGAGATTTGGGAGACGGGGTAAGCTAAATCCTCGTTACGTTGGGCCCTTTCCTACTTTGAAGAGAATTGGGAAAACAGCTTATCGACTATAATTACCAGCATCAATGGAGAGCATCCACAATGTCTTTCACGTGTCTATGCTCAGGAAGTGTGTGCGTGACCCGTCGCATGTCATAGAAGCACGGGAGATTGAGGTACAGCCAACGTTAACCTATGTGGAAAGACCGATATAAATTATGGAATCCTCTATTAAGGTATTGAGAAACAAGGAAATCCCGCTTGTCAAAGTATTATGGCGGAATCACGGAGTAGAGGAAGCTACTTGGGAGAGGCAGCAAGCTATGATGGCTAAATATCCAGAGTTATTTTTGTAATCAATTTTGAGGACAAAATTTCTGTGAGGTGGATGGAATGTAACACCCGGTTTTACGGGTTTTAGAATTTTATGCGCGATGGCATTTTTGTAAATAATCAAAATATGTCCGTTTTGCAAATCGAGACTTTTAATGGAATCCTTATAATTAAAATGATTTTTGGAAGAATTATGGGAATTTAAGGAAATCAAACCGAGATATAGTGCTTAAGTTTCCGGTTTTTACCCTATAGCGATTAATTCGTAGAAATAGCAAATTAAATCCGTTTGACGAACGAAAGGTTTTATTAGAGCCCTAGGAATAAGTTGGAATAATTGGTAAAATAAGGAAATTTTGGAGAAACCGAATCGGCAGTCGAACAATAGAATTAACGAAGGTTAAACAAAATGGCAATTGAGTAATTTGCCAACCCAAAATTTGATTAAATGCCAAAATCCCCACTTTTTGTACAACACTTCACGTATTTTTCCCTCCTCCCTCTCCAACGGCGATTTTCTTCCTCCAACGACGATCCCTCAATTTTCACGTCGATTCTTCTTCCGTTCATCGAGGTCCTTCACGTTTTCTCTTCCCCTTGTGATTCTAGGTAGGTCTCTAACGTTTTTCAACCGTTTGTCTCGATTTTTAGCAAGGTAAATTGTTAGGGTTTTGTTGGATTATGTCGAAAGTGTAACGACCCGGGGAGGATCGTCACGTGTCATGACTTTCCTTTAAACTTATCCGTACTTTTATACCTCTGTAATCGTAGTATACCCTTGCTTTTTTTTTCAGACTTATATCATATCTCATCTTAACTTAAATTCGCTGAATAACCGCGTTTAGCTTTCACTCCTGCCGATCGCTAAACGACAAACATCTAGTTGTTCTACCGGTCAGCACGTGCATCTCACATGATTCATTAAACATCTATCGGCAGGCACACATATTTGCATCTGCCGACAGTCACGTGCAACTCGTGTGACCAATTAAAACACCGTTCAATTATACAACGGAAGCCACCTACATCTGCCGATGAGAGAACAATAGACGATGCTCTCATCTGCCGATGGCAAATACTCTATATCTGCCGATGACGTGGCATCACATCTTCCGGTAACTTAACTCACTACTCATACCGATCGCCAGATAACAGACATTGTCGTCATCTGCCGATGGCTTAAGACAACTACATCTTCCGACAGATTAACTCACATCATCTGCCGATGACGTGGCACTACATCTGCCGATGGCAACACACAACATCTGCCGATGACATTTATACTACATCTTCCGATAGATTAACTCACATCATCTGCCGATGACGTGGCACTACATCTACCGATGGCAACACACAACATCTGCCGATGGCATATCGTCTGCTGATGACGTCAGCCGGAAGACAAATACTTTTCCTCTTCCGATGACGTCCTCCGGAAGACAGACTTACCCGACTCCCATCACAATCCTCCTGTCGATTTCTACACTTCAAAATAACACATCTCCTGCCGATAGACAAGTACTTTCATCTACCGACTACTAAACATTAACCTAACATCTTCTTCTTCCGGTAGACAAGCAAACTTCATCTACCGATTCCTAAACTCCATAATAACACTCGCACCTTCCGGTAGACAAATACATTTCGTCTACCGGCAGCACAAACATCATAACTTCAAACTTAATACCGGGACACCAACAGAATAAACCACAGATTCATTAAAACTCATACAGCGGATGACGTCAGCCGGAAGACTAAACCAACAAACATCTACCCTTCGGCATCTGCCGATGACGTCAGCCGGAAGACTACCTCTTCCAGCTTCCGTCTTACGGTAGAGAACTCTAAATCATCAAATGACTCCTTCCAACAGAAAGAAAACACAACTCATTCAAAATGCATATAGCGGAAGACTTAAGCAACTGACCATTTATAAATCTATATAATCATTCCCTGACTCAATGATCCACTAGACAGTTTCAAAGCTCAACGTTTTAAATAATCTCATCCTACTTAAACTACCATATTCTTTAACATACTGTAACATAAGAGTCTTAACCAGGGGTCATAAATCGCCTCTCCAGTCCCGCACTGTCACCTTGAGCATCCTCCAGCAACCAACCTTAAGCATCCTCTTTGAACATAACATCCTCACCTGAACCTTCTTCACCTACACCATAAGGTTTAACTATAAGCCTAATGCTTAGTAAGGAATGCATGCTGACAGATATATATGAGTACACAATTTAAAGGGACACAAGTTCATAAACCATTCTTCATTCATGTTCATCTTTATCCTTTACATAACATGTATTAAGGCAGGGAACGAGGGAGGAAGACTGGGGTACATAGTCATTTGCCTATCGCGGCAGTCGTACATAATCATTTGCCTATCGCGGCAATCATGATACATCACTCGGCCTCCCCAGTGGGAGAATTCGCGAGCCATACATATCATTAACTCGGCCTCCACCAGTGGGAGATTTCGCGAGTCATACATATCATTACTCGGCCTCCACCAGTGGGAGATTTCGCGAGTCATACATAGCATAGTCTTTTCCCCGTTCTGCACTTAATTATGGTTACATTTACTTTTCATATTCTCTACTTAATCATAAACGTGGGCATAATACATAGACATGAGGTTCACAGAGAAAAGTCATACCATAAGGACAAGTAGAACATCCTGTAACTTTACATTTACTTACACAACTTCTTCATGTCGTGGAAATAACAAATCATAGTCAACAAGTTAACATTTCAGTGATTTCCTAATACCCTTGCGGTGTAGGGCCCTAGTGGCCGGAAATCTTAACACATTCACTTACCTGGATTCCTTAGCAATCCGAGCTTCTTTCCTTTAAACTTCTTCACCTAAAACATGTACATTACAGTAGTTAAATAAAATCCTAAAAGTTCTAATCATAGGTCATCCTAGAATCTAATAGCTAGAGTCATCTCCGAATCCTTAGTCTAAAGCTCTGTGCAGAATCTGAAATCCAAAATAGAACAAAGAGGTTCTACTATTGATTAAATCTGAGTTAGGTTACTTAAAATGACCAGAATCTACTCGGGTTGACATTACTACTCTCGGATTCTAAAATGTTCTAAAACGGCATGGCCATTGATAAACTCCAAGTTCAGATGCTGAGCTGAAAACAGAGCTGATAAACTAACAGATAGCTACATTGTCTATTGCATACCTCGGGTACGAACTTGCAGAGAAAATGCAGGCTGAAAATAGTCGTCAGTGAGGGAGAACGCCGGTAACAGAGAGCAGGAGCTCGGGAGAGAAGAAATCGCCGAGAGAAGGGGTGTCGGCTACAGTGAGGTTTAAATGAGATTTAAGGTTTCCTTTTTCTATTTATACTTAATCCATCAATCTTAATTACAATTCTGCCACCCAACCTAGTTTTACTCAACTTGTAATAAATTTGTCTTAACATCAAATTTAAATCATAAAGGTTAAATAAGAGGGTGACAATGAAAATGGTCAGAAAATCACCTGGCCGAAACGTCGGGTGTTACATCCACCCCTCCTTAAACAAAATTTTCGTCCTCGAAAATTGCTCAAGCAAATAACTTAGGATATTTGTCCAACATCTCCTGCTGTAGTTCCCATGTAGCTTCTTCAATACCATGATTCTTCCACAAAACCTTAACCAACAAGATTTCCTTATTCCTTAGAGTCTTCACTGCAGAATCCAAAATTTGTACTGGTTTCTCTTCATATTCCAGTGTCGGCTCTAAACTAATATCCGATGGCTGGATGACCTGCATCGGGTCACGCATGCACTTCCTTAACATTGACACATGGAAGACATTATGAACTTTATCCAATGATGGAGGCAGTTGCAGTCTGTAAGCTGTACTCCCGATTTTTGCTAAGACAGGGAAGGGCCCAATGAATCTAGGATTAAGTTTTCCCTTCTTGCCAAATCTTAAGACTCCTCTAAATGGTGACACCTTTAAGAATACTTCATCTCCTACCGAAAACTCGAGTTCCCTTCTCCTTTGATCTGCGTAACACTTCTGTCGGCTTTGTGCAGTCATCATTCTTTTCCGAATAGTGGTAATCTTATCTGACATTTGCTGCAGAATATCAGGCCCAAGGAGTTTTGCTTCACCAACCTCGTCCCAATAAAGAGGTGACCTACATTTCCTACCATACAGTGCTTCATAAGGTGCCATACCAATGGTGGACTGATAACTGTTATTGTAGGAGAACTCAACTAGAGGTAATTGTCTGCTCCAAGTTGTCTGAAAGTCAAGTACACATGCTCTCAACATATCTTCGAGTATTTGAATCGTCCTTTCTGACTGGCCATCGGTCTGTGGGTGAAAAGCTGTGCTGAAAGATAACCTTGTACCCAATGTACCTTGCAAACTTTTCCAGAATCGAGAGGTGAACCTGGGGTCACGGTCAGAGACAATGGATACAGGGATCCCATGCAACCTGATAATTTCTTGGACATAAAGGTTAGCAAGTTGGTCCATCGTATAGGTGGTCCTTACAGGTAAGAAATGGGCCGATTTTGTCAGTCTATCCACCACAACCCAAATACAATCATGCCCTTTTGTCGTCTTAGGTAGTCCTACTACGAAATCCATGGCTATGTGTTCCCACTTCCACTCGGGAATAGGCAACGGCTGAAGAGTACCTCCTGGACGTTGGTGCTCGGCTTTGACTTGTTGACATACTAAACAGGACTCTACATACTTAGCAACATCCCTTTTTAGGTTAGGCCACCAGTACTGTAACTTCAGGTCTCGGTACATCTTGGTGCAGCCAGGATGTACGGAAAAGGAAGAGGAGTGCGCCTCAGCCAAGATCAACTTACGCAATTCCACATCATTAGGAATGCACCACCGATTTCTAAACCTCAGGATCCCATCCTTGGAGAGACTGAACTCGGAGGTGGCGTCCTTCAACTTATCCATCATGCTGATATTTTCCACTGAATCCTTCTGTTGTGCATCCTTGATCTTTTCCAAAATTGTTGGTTGAATAGTTAACTCAGCGAGCAAGACTGATAACTCTGGAACTATCTCCAAGTCAAATTTCTGAACTTCTGTTCTTAAGGGCATAGACATGGTTGAAACCACGGGCTGCATTGTTGTTGACATCCTACTCAACGCATCAGCTACAGAGTTAGCCTTTCCGGGGTGATACTTGATCTCAAAATCGTAATCCTTGACAAATTCCAACCAACGTCTCTGTCTCATGTTTAATTCCTTCTGTGTGAAGAGGTACTTTAGACTTTTATGGTCAGAAAACACCTCACATTGTTGTCCATATAAATAGTGTCTCCAAATCTTCAAGGCAAAAACAACAGCAGCTAATTCTAGATCATGAGTGGGGTAATTTTGCTCGTAACTCTTTAGCTGCCTAGAAGCATACGCTATAACTTTACCCTCTTGCATCAGAACACAACCTAAACCGACTTTAGAAGCATCACAGTAAACACTAAATTTTCCTTCTTCGGTTAGGAGGGTCAAAACAGGAGCTGTTGTTAACTTCAGTTTTAACGTCTGGAAGCTATCTTCACAGGCTTCAGTCCAAGAATACTTAATGTCCTTCTTTGTCAAACCTGTCAGGGGTTTAGCTATCATAGAAAATCCCTTGATGAATTTTCTGTAATAGCCTGCCAATCCAAGGAAGCTGCGGACTTCACTGGCATTCTTAGGTTGAGGCCAATCTTTTACTGCCTGAATTTTGGTTGGGTCCACAAATATGCCATTAGCAGAGACTACATGGCCAAGGAAATTAACCTTATCTAACCAAAACTCACACTTAGACAGCTTGGCGTAAAGTTGATGCTCCTTCAATGTCGTCAAAACTACTTTCAAATGTTCTTCATGGTCAGCCACAGTTCGGGAATATATCAAGATATCATCTATGAATACAATCACAAACTTATCCAAATACTCACGAAACACACGGTTCATTAGATCCATAAAAGCGGCAGGGGCGTTTGTCAAACCAAACGACATGACTAAGAATTCATAATGTCCATAGCGGGTTCTGAAGGCTGTCTTTGGTATATCTCCTTCTTTAACCTTCAGTTGGTAATAACCCGAACGTAAATCTATCTTTGAAAATACCTTAGCTCCTTGCAATTGGTCAAACAAATCGTCAATCCTGGGTAAGGGGTACCTATTCTTGATTGTCAACTTATTTAGTTCCCTGTAGTCTATGCACATTCTAAGAGAACCATCCTTCTTCCTTACAAATAAGACTGGTGCACCCCAAGGAGAACTGCTGGGGCGAATAAATCCCTTGTCAACCAATTCCTGCAGTTGAACCTTCAATTCTTTCAACTCAACAGGTGCCATACGGTAAGGATTTTTGGATACAGGTGATGCCTCGGGGTATGTATCAATCACAAATTCTATTTCCCTATCAGGTGGTATACCCGGTAAATCATCTAGGAATGCCTCGGGAAACTCTCGGACTATAGGAATATCCTGTAGCTCAATTTTATTCTTCACCCGGTCATCTATTACACTAGCCAGGTAGCTCTCACAACCACCTCTCAGCATTCGGTATATTTCTAATGAGGATATAATTGGTATCTTACTTATTTTAGGAATAGCTTGGAAGGAATAATGGTTATCATTTGGGGGTCTAAAATCAACTATTCCAGATCGACAACTTATCGTGGCATGGTGTCTAAATAACCAATCCATCCCTAATATTACTTCATACCCTCTTATGTCAATGACAATTAATTCCGCATAGAGATTCTTATCCCCTAAGGACACGACGTCACCCTTAACAATCTGCTCTGAATGTAGGGACCTCCCTGATGGCAACACAACACTATATAACCTTTCAGCTGGTAAGGGTCCTATGCTATGTTTGCATACAAACAAGGTTGATATAAACGAGTGTGTGGCCCCTGTATCTATGAGTGTATGAGCAGCAAAACCACAAATCATGATGGTACCTGATATGACTGTGTGTTGATCAGCTCCCTCATCTTCCATCAATGCATACACTCTGGGTACAACCCTTGCACGGTTCGGGTCTGGCGGCATGGGGCAATCTCTGACCATGTGTCCGGTCTTATCACACCTGAAACAGCGGCCAGAAAGCAACTTGCACTCACCAGGGTGGTTCCTCTGACATGTAGGGCATAGAGGCGCCAGAGGTCTCTTTCCTTTTCCCTGGTCATCATTCTAGTTGAGGAGCCTCTTCATTCCATGCTGTTGTTGCTGTGGTCCCCTGTTCTGTCGTGGCTGCCAACCCTTGTTCTGACGTGGTGGCGGCTGAGCGTCCTTCATGAGTTTCTTTGGCTGTTCGCGTTGTGCATATGCTGTCATTTCTGCCTCTTCTAGCTCCAAGGCCTTAGCCGTCACTTCACCATAAGGCACATTATGTATCCCGGCAGTCTTCACTTTCATGTACAGACTTGGCTTCAGTCCTTGAACAAACTGGTAAATCTTATCTTCCTCATCCTCAATCATACGGGGAGCAAACCGCGATAAAGCATCAAATTCACATATATAATCCGTCACAGAGCCAGTTTGTCGTAGATTCATAAACTCCTTCTTCTTGTTGGCCCGAACAGTCCTATTGAAGTACTTGTCGAAGAAGGCAGTCTTGAACATCCCCCAGGTCATAGCTTCGGCATTAGGGGTGCTCTGGATCGAGTCCCACCAATGCCTTGCACTTAACTCCAAATGAAAGACAGCATAGGTGACCTTATCCCCTTCGTCAACCTTTGCATACTTAAACATGTCTTCAATCTTTCGGATCCACTCCTCAGCATGGACAGGATCTGAAACATACCCATTAAACACCGGGGGTCGAAGCCGGTGAAAGCGCTCACCCCCGTGATCATGAGTTGCGTTAGTACTGGAGTTGCCTTGTTCTTCTCTAGCTGTCATCAGTCGTTCTATCTGGTGAGATTGGCGCATGACCAACTCAGTCAACTGAGCAATAGCATTGCTATCCTCATTGGCCTCTCTCTGTTGACCTCTAACCATCTTGGGATTCCTGGCAATTCATTACAGGCATAACTTAACTTAATGACATACATGAAATCATAAACACTTACAGTTGCTGAGGTGTGCTCAAGTGACAGTCAGTGCTGGGAGGCAGTCTGCAGAATCGGTTTTAGAACCTGGTTTTGCTTTGATACCATAATTGTAACGACCCGGGGAGGATCGTCACGTGTCATGACTTTCCTTTAAACTTATCCGTACTTTTATACCTCTGTAATCGTAGTATACCCTTGCTTTTTTTTCAGACTTATATCATATCTCATCTTAACTTAAATTCGCTGAATAACCGCGTTTAGCTTTCACTCCTGCCGATCGCTAAACGACAAACATCTAGTTGTTCTACCGGTCAGCACGTGCATCTCACATGATTCATTAAACATCTATCGGCAGGCACACATATTTGCATCTGCCGACAGTCACGTGCAACTCGTGTGACCAATTAAAACACCGTTCAATTATACAACGGAAGCCACCTACATCTGCCGATGAGAGAACAATAGACGATGCTCTCATCTGCCGATGGCAAATACTCTATATCTGCCGATGACGTGGCATCACATCTTCCGGTAACTTAACTCACTACTCATACCGATCGCCAGATAACAGACATTGTCGTCATCTGCCGATGGCTTAAGACAACTACATCTTCCGACAGATTAACTCACATCATCTGCCGATGACGTGGCACTACATCTGCCGATGGCAACACACAACATCTGCCGATGACATTTATACTACATCTTCCGATAGATTAACTCACATCATCTGCCGATGACGTGGCACTACATCTACCGATGGCAACACACAACATCTGCCGATGGCATATCGTCTGCTGATGACGTCAGCCGGAAGACAAATACTTTTCCTCTTCCGATGACGTCCTCCGGAAGACAGACTTACCCGACTCCCATCACAATCCTCCTGTCGATTTCTACACTTCAAAATAACACATCTCCTGCCGATAGACAAGTACTTTCATCTACCGACTACTAAACATTAACCTAACATCTTCTTCTTCCGGTAGACAAGCAAACTTCATCTACCGATTCCTAAACTCCATAATAACACTCGCACCTTCCGGTAGACAAATACATTTCGTCTACCGGCAGCACAAACATCATAACTTCAAACTTAATACCGGGACACCAACAGAATAAACCACAGATTCATTAAAACTCATACAGCGGATGACGTCAGCCGGAAGACTAAACCAACAAACATCTACCCTTCGGCATCTGCCGATGACGTCAGCCGGAAGACTACCTCTTCCAGCTTCCGTCTTACGGTAGAGAACTCTAAATCATCAAATGACTCCTTCCAACAGAAAGAAAACACAACTCATTCAAAATGCATATAGCGGAAGACTTAAGCAACTGACCATTTATAAATCTATATAATCATTCCCTGACTCAATGATCCACTAGACAGTTTCAAAGCTCAACGTTTTAAATAATCTCATCCTACTTAAACTACCATATTCTTTAACATACTGTAACATAAGAGTCTTAACCAGGGGTCATAAATCGCCTCTCCAGTCCCGCACTGTCACCTTGAGCATCCTCCAGCAACCAACCTTAAGCATCCTCTTTGAACATAACATCCTCACCTGAACCTTCTTCACCTACACCATAAGGTTTAACTATAAGCCTAATGCTTAGTAAGGAATGCATGCTGACAGATATACATGAGTACACAATTTAAAGGGACACAAGTTCATAAACCATTCTTCATTCATGTTCATCTTTATCCTTTACATAACATGTATTAAGGCAGGGAACGAGGGAGGAAGACTGGGGTACATAGTCATTTGCCTATCGCGGCAGTCGTACATAATCATTTGCCTATCGCGGCAATCATGATACATCACTCGGCCTCCCCAGTGGGAGAATTCGCGAGCCATACATATCATTAACTCGGCCTCCACCAGTGGGAGATTTCGCGAGTCATACATATCATTACTCGGCCTCCACCAGTGGGAGATTTCGCGAGTCATACATAGCATAGTCTTTTCCCCGTTCTGCACTTAATTATGGTTACATTTACTTTTCATATTCTCTACTTAATCATAAACGTGGGCATAATACATAGACATGAGGTTCACAGAGAAAAGTCATACCATAAGGACAAGTAGAACATCCTGTAACTTTACATTTACTTACACAACTTCTTCATGTCGTGGAAATAACAAATCATAGTCAACAAGTTAACATTTCAGTGATTTCCTAATACCCTTGCGGTGTAGGGCCCTAGTGGCCGGAAATCTTAACACATTCACTTACCTGGATTCCTTAGCAATCCGAGCTTCTTTCCTTTAAACTTCTTCACCTAAAACATGTACATTACAGTAGTTAAATAAAATCCTAAAAGTTCTAATCATAGGTCATCCTAGAATCTAATAGCTAGAGTCATCTCCGAATCCTTAGTCTAAAGCTCTGTGCAGAATCTGAAATCCAAAATAGAACAAAGAGGTTCTACTATTGATTAAATCTGAGTTAGGTTACTTAAAATGACCAGAATCTACTCGGGTTGACATTACTACTCTCGGATTCTAAAATGTTCTAAAACGGCATGGCCATTGATAAACTCCAAGTTCAGATGCTGAGCTGAAAACAGAGCTGATAAACTAACAGATAGCTACATTGTCTATTGCATACCTCGGGTACGAACTTGCAGAGAAAATGCAGGCTGAAAATAGTCGTCAGTGAGGGAGAACGCCGGTAACAGAGAGCAGGAGCTCGGGAGAGAAGAAATCGCCGAGAGAAGGGGTGTCGGCTACAGTGAGGTTTAAATGAGATTTAAGGTTTCCTTTTTCTATTTATACTTAATCCATCAATCTTAATTACAATTCTGCCACCCAACCTAGTTTTACTCAACTTGTAATAAATTTGTCTTAACATCAAATTTAAATCATAAAGGTTAAATAAGAGGGTGACAATGAAAATGGTCAGAAAATCACCTGGCCGAAACGTCGGGTGTTACAGAAAGTAACCGGGTTATGTTAGAAAATGTTAGATATTGCCGTATTGATGATTATTTAGCGTTATGAAGCAAAATAATGGATGTGTTTAGCGTTTTGTACAAAAATCGAAAATTTGGAGCTTGGGAACCCTCATTAATGGAGTTCTAGAATTAGTGAGCATAAATTGCTCGATGAAATGCCCGAGAGGGGTTTATTAGAGTTTTAGGAAATTTCCTTTAGTTAGGAGTTTTGTAAATTCTTGAAACTTTATGTTTGAGCTCGGTTTTAACGAAGGACGCTATGGATTGATTTAGGTGATCAAGCTCGAGAAGAGGAGCTCGGTGTGCACAGGACGCGAGGTAAGTTCTCGTGATCTACTGTGGCCGATTGGCCTACACCCTAAGTCGGAAATTGCGTTGAGGATTGTTTGGTGCATTGTTTGTTTAATTGCTTTGGTTGGGTAGTTAGGATTTAGTTATTTTATAGGTTAAGTATTGTGATGTTTTGATAGTGATTGTAAAGTTTTGATGGTATGTTCGTCATGTATGCTTTATTATTCATTGAAGTGCTCATGCATCATGGTTTTTAAAATGTCATGAAAATGAATTTCGCATCGTTTTTATGAAAAAAAAATGAAATGCATGTAAAGGCAAGTAAAGTATAACAATAAACAACCATGGTATGGGGTTATTGGGGATGAGGTTCAGACCCAGCGTTTCTTGGTGAGCGGGTTTTCCTCACTTCAGATGGTGTGGGCTGTCTCACCGCTTTGCCCTATCCATTTGTCGAGCGTTTTCGGTAACCATAGACTGACACGTATTGATAAAAGAAATGACATGGATGGCTTTCATTGCATACATGATCATGCATTAGCATTTACGTAGAACTTGCTGAGATTTTTATCTCATAGATGTCTTTGTGGTGTAAGTGATTACGAGCAAGGTGAGGATGATGTCCCACCACCCGATGAGCCTACAGTTTGAGGGAGGACGTTCGTGGGAGCGGCTGGCGTAGTCGATGCAAGCACAGACAGTGGGGAGCATCGGTTATGTGTTTTGGGATTTTGGGTTGAAATAGGTTGATGAGTGACGATATTTGATGATTGTGTAAAAACCCTTATTAGGATGCTTGGTATGTAGATAGGTTATAAATCGATATTTTGATGATTTTGATTAGTTTCCGCTACGTATATGTGAATGTTGATGAAATAGGATGATTTTATGATGTTTAGAATGATTTTTGGGTGAAATAGAAATGAAGGTTGTAATTTGGAAGAGTTTTGATGTTATAAAGCGATCCACGCGGTTGGTTTTCGTGAATTTTAAATATGTGTTTAGATACATTTTTGGGCTCCGTTTTAAGTAGGGATTTTGTGGGTTGAGGTATTTTATGTTTAGTAATGTTTGAAGTGCGTTATGGATGAAGGGTAGCAGAAAAATGGCAAGGGGGTGCAAAATGTGGCGTGTGGGCGCTGGCTGGGCGCGCAGGCGCGCTGGCCGCACGCGGCGCGCACGCCCAGATGATGCACAGCGCGATCGATCGTGCCCGAGGCGCGATCGATCGGCGCTTATGGTAATTTTTAGTCGAAAATCCAGAGACGGCCCAATCAATCGGCCTTTGGTCGTGATCGATCGTGGTTGACACGTTTTTGGCAAGTGGGAGGCACGTCACAGGCGCGCTGCCTAGGCGCTGTGCCCGCGCTGCGCGTGCGCTGTGCACAGCAGCAGTGGGCGTGCGTGCGCCCAGGGTGCTGCGCGCGCGCCACACCTTACCCCAAATCGGATTTTTTCAAAAATTGACTTTTCGAAACACGTTTTAACCCGACCTTTTACGATACTTTTTAAACGTATTTTACGAGCGATCCCCAAGTATTTTAGAGGATTTTAAGGACCCAAAAACCGAGCCAACACTTTTCCGAAAAATGGTTTTAATCTCGTTTTAATGATGTGAACGTTGACGAACTTTATGCCCAACTTGTTAAAGCCTCTTTTGATGATTCACGACCCTAGACGAGTTATTTTGGGTATGTCTTAAGTTAGAGCCAAAATGTCGATAGATGTGGATTAAATGCCCGAGTCCGTTCTCCAACGAATGAATGAATAAAAAATGAAGGAAAATGGATGGAAAGGAATGAAAGAAAAGAAAAAAAAAATTTAAGTGAGAACGGGCGAGGGTAACACGTATGTATGTAGGTACGCACGCACGACACAGGTCTTAGCGGCATCGACGTGGGGTCGGGGTCGTCACAATTTCTCCCCACAGCGACTCAATTTTCGACGATCGTTCTTACTTCGTTCAACCCGTTTTCTTCGTGTTTTCTCCTCCTATCGCAACCCTAGGTATGGCTCTTTGCTTTTGGAGTTTTATAGTTCTGTTTTCACGAAGTTATACGGTTAGGGTTCCATTTAGGGTTTTGTAAAAAACGTGGTCTAAAGTTAGAAATCGGTAGGATTACCATATTTGTGAGTATATTGAACGTATTAAATGTTATTAGATGAAATCTAGAGTGTATACGGTGTTTAGGTTGAAAACCGGATATTTAGAGCTTGAGAATCTCAATCAATGGAGTTTAGAAATTTACGAGCGCGAGTTGCTCGGTAAAATGCCTCGTTGAGCTAAGTTAAAATTTTAGGAAAATTTCCTTAGTAAGGTTTCGTTAAATTTGGACGTTAAACGGTTTAATCTCGTTTTAACGACAACTTTTGTGTTTTACCTCAGACAAACGACGCTCGTGGACGGAGCTCAAAGTTCAGCGCGCATAAGGTAAGTTTTCGTGACTTACTCTAGCCGATTGGCCTACACCGTATGTCGAAGTTGCGTCGAGGATCATCAGAGTCTTGTTTGTTTAAATGTTTTGGTTGGGTAGTTAGGATTAGTTCTTTTTTAGGATATGCTTTTAATTGTTTTTATTGTCTCGATGGTACATTTGCTGTATGTTTACTTTAAGCACGTAAATGTCCATGCATCACGGTTTTAAATTATGCATGGAAAATGAATTTCTGCACTATGTTTTAAAGAAAATGGCGATGTGGCCTGAAAGGGGGCTATTGACCTATTGTGAAGGCTGAGAAGGGTCGGTCACAATACCACATCGAATATGAACCCTTGTATGTTTATGGTCATGCGAGGTGGGGCTCAGGCATGGTTGTGCGTGTTGCAAGCATGTACTCCCTCCGCTAGGTGGAAAGGGTTGTCCAACCGCAGGATGTGCCCTCTCCATTTAGCGGGTTGAGATCTCAGTGACAACCTATGTAAAGATAAGAAAATGTTGCATGATTTCTGAAATTCATTTGCACAGCATGCATTTACATTTACGAAACTTGCTGAGCCTTTAGCTCATAGATTGTCTGTCTGGTGTAGGTGATCTTGACATAAGTGATGATGAGTTCCCTCCACCCGAGGAGTGATGCAGTTGATGGAGGATGGCTCGTGGGGGTGTGCTAGCGCAGTCGATGCTTAACCTGACCCGTGGGGATGTACGTATGTGTTTTGAGGGTATTGGGATGTCTTGGGCTGATGGTTGAATAGAAAGAATATTTGTATAGTCAGAACATTTTAGGTTGTTTGGATCTGGTTAGCTGATAGATCGATGTACAGATGTTTTGGCAAACTGTTTTTATAAAACGTTTTGTTAAGACTTTTATTTAAGTTTTATAGAACCGCTTCGTGATTTTTAACAGGAGGAAACGTGTAATATCCGACTGTACGGAATCCAATATTTTAATGTAAATGGCATTTTTGTAATTATGTCAAATCAAGTCTATTTTACAAAAAGAAAGTGTAATTATGATCCTAATGATTAATAACGATTTTAAGAAAATTTTTGGGATTTTAGAAGTTAAACGCTAATTTTACGAGAATTACAGTTATCGTAATATAAAGAAATACTTTGGTAAAAATAGTAAACGATGTCCGATTTGCGAATGGACAGTTTTAAAAGAACCTTGGTAATGAGTTGGAGTCATTGGTGAATTATGGAAATTTAGAGAAGCCAAATCGTTAATTAGTTAACGAAACGAAGGACGAAACAAATAGAAAAACAAAGGAAGGGCAAAATGGTAATTTACCAAGCCAAAATATAATTTAAAACACTTGCTTCTTCTTCTTCTTCTCCACGCCACTTTTCATCTCCTGCGATCTCCTTCGGCGATTCACGACTTCCTCCTCTCCAACGGCGATTTACCCTCCGATCGCTTTGTTTTCTTCACGTTTTCTCCTCCTCTCGCAACCCTAGGTATGAATCTATGATTTTAGGGCATTGTATTTCAGTTTTCGCAAGGTTTTATAACTAGGGTTTCGTTTAGGTTTTGTGAAAAACGTAGTTTAAAGTTAGAAATTGATAGGTTTGACGTATTAGAGAGTATATTGAACGTATTAAACGTTATTGGACGAAATCTAGAGTGTATGCGGTGTTTAGGTTGAAAACCGAATATTTGAGATTTGAGGAACCTTCATTAATGGAGTTTTGGAAAATCACGAGCATGAATTGCTCGATAAAATGTCTCAAAGAATTAAGTTAGAATTTTAGGAAAGTTTCCTTAGTTAAGGTTTCGTTAAATTTGGAAGTTTAACGGTTTAAATCTCGTTTTAACGACAATTGTTGTGTTTTGCCTCAGACAAACGACGCTCGTGGACGGAGCTCGAAGTTTAGCGCGCACGAGGTAAGTTCTCGTAACTTACTTGGCCGAGAGGCCTACACTGTATGTCAAAGCCACGTCGAGGATCTTTGGAGAATCATTTGTTTAAAAGCTTAGGTTGGGTAGTTAGGATTAGTTCTTTTATAGGGTATGCTTTTAATTGCTTTTATAGTCTTGATGGTATGTATGATGTTTGTTTATCTTCTGTCTATAACTGTTCATGCATCACGTATTTCTAAATAGCATGAAAACGAATTTTTGCACGTGTTTAAGAAAATAAAATGAATGAACGTAATGAATCAATGTAATCTGTATCTGGTTACGCGAGGTAGGGCTCAGGCACGGCTGTTACGGGTGCGAGCGTGTACACCCCCCCCCCCCCCGTTAGGTGAAGAGGGCAGTCCGATCGCGGGATGTGTCCTCTCCATCTAATAGGCTGAGACATCGGTGACATTCTGTCTGCGACGTAATGAAAAGAAAATGAGCATGATTTCTGAAACTCATACGCACTGCATGCATTTACATTTACGAAGCTTACTGAGCCTTTAGCTCATAGTGTGTCTGTATGGTGTAGGTGATATAGAAGCAGGTGAGGACGACGTTCCTCCACCCGATGGACAAGATGGTTGAAGAAGAACGGCTGCGGTGGTGTGCATGGGCAGTCGATGCGTATTCTGACCCGTGGGGAGGGGGGGGCGGGGAAATGGTTAGGTAATTTGAGAGTTTGGGCAAATTTGGATTGTATAGTGGATTATAGTGGATTATGGTATAGTTAGAAACATTTTAGGATGTTTGGTTCTAGATAGTGGATATGACGTGTTTTGGATTTCTAAACATTTTGAAAATGTATTTTGTAAATGTTTGGTTTTAGGGAAATGTTCAGTTTTTAAACATATCCACGCGATTTATTTTTAGGAAACTAGGCTATGATTTTACACGTGTTTTGAGTCGTTGTTTTGGATGAAAAATTGAGTGAGTTTATGTTGAAATGTGTGATTGAGAGTTATGTAGAATTAATGTTGATGAATTGTGAAGTTTTGTGTTAGGAGTAATGTGTGTGCAGGGAAAGGAAAATGAGGAAAAGAAAGTAAGAGGAAAAGGGGGGGGGAGGGAGGGGAGGGCCGAGCTCTCCGGAAAATTCCTGAGAGCTTGGCGATCGATCGCCAGGGAGGGCGATCCATTGCCCCTCGTGCACAAGCGATCGCCTGGAGAGGCGATCGCTGGGCAAAGTGAAGCGATCGCCGTGGGCGATCGATCACCCAAAACGGGCGATTAATCGCCCATCGTGTTTTGGCGTCTGGCGATCGATCGCCTGTTTTGGGCGATCGATCGCCCCTTCTTTTGCCGTGCGCTGACATTTTTGCCCCTCCATGCATTGGCCGATTGCTTTATTTAATTTATTTGTTTTAATTAATTGTTTTATTTTAATTTTAAATTTTTTTAAAGTTGTAATTAAGTGGTTCTACAAGTAGTTTTCGAACGGTATTAATGATTCCGATTTTAACTCAAATTCCGCATATAGTTCATTTAAAGTTATATAGGATAAAAAATAATAATACGGGCAAATTGGGTACAGTGTTAGGGTCGTCACAAAACGTTTAGTTTTTAAACGAATCCACGCAGTTTATTTTCGTGAAAACGTATTTCGTTTTAAATGCGTTTCGAGTTAGTTTTGAATGAGGTTATGGAGGAGGTACGAGTATCGGGTGCTTTTATGTCAAATTGTATTGTGAAGATGCATGTGTGTTTAGTGATAATTGAGGATGAGGTAGAAGTGTTAAGGGTAGTGTTTACGCAGGGTAAAAAGAAGGAAAGAAAGAGGAGGCAAGTCCTCTGGAATTCGGATTCCAGAGGACTTGGCGATCGATCGCCAGGGAGGGCGATCGATCGCCCCTCTTGGTCACGCCCTGGAAAAGATTCCAGGGCGTGTGCCCAGCGATGGCCAGGTGAAGGTGATCGCTTGGCAAGAGGTGATCGCCGAAGGGCAATCGATCACCTGGAGAGGGGCGATCGATCGCCCCTAGTTTTCTTCAATGGGCGATCGATCGCCTGTTTTGGGCGATCGATTGCCCCTTTGCTTTTAGGGACAAATGTCCCTTTTGTCCCTCCTCTTTGGCCGACTCTGTTATGTTTTAATTCAGTTTTCTTTTTAATTGTTTTAATTGCTTTATAGTTTGAGTTATGTTTCGTTTTAAACGTTTTTTTTTTAAAACGTAGACTTCAACGATTTTTTATTTCAATTTAAAAAGTTTAATTCCTCACAAACGTCTGAAGTTTATAAAGATTATAAAGGTAAAAAAAATAATACGAGAAAATTTGTATACGGGTAAGGGTCACTAAAGTTTATGGTATCAGAGCCCCCGGGTTTTAAAATTGGTTCTGTAGACTTGTCGACTGCACAGCCACTACGCGGACATCCTTCCTCAACTGTAAGTATGTTTAAAAGCTTTCTTTGTGTAACACCCGACATTTCGGCCAGGTGAATTTTTCTGACCATTCTCATTGTTACCCTTTATTTAACCTTTATGATTAAATTTAACGTTGAGGCAAATTCATTACAAGTTGAGTAAAACTAGGTTGAGTGGCAATTTTGTAATAAAGATTGAAGGATTAGGTATAAATAGAAAATGGAAACCTTAAATCTCATTTAAACCTCACTGCAGCCGACATTTCCTCTCGGCGACTCCCTTCTTCTCTGGAGCCTTTTTCCTCCCCAGCAACTGGTTTTTCAACCTCCACTCCGATAACCCGCATTCTAGGTAAGATTTTGAGAATGTAGATGCCGGGTAGTCATTTAGAACTCTGTTTTCAGTTGAACTTGTACTTTCGGGCTCTTCAATGGCTGAGTCAGTTGGTTATCGTTCTTTATCTTCATTTGGTAATGCCACCTTTAAATCGATTCTGGACCTTTTATATAACCGACCCCGTTTAATCGATAGCTATATCTAGCTGTTTCGGTTTTGGATTTCAGACTGCACAGAGAACCTTAGCTGTTAGATTCTAGGATGACTTTCGATTAGAACTTTTAGGACTTTATTTTAACTACTGTAATGTGAAATGTGTTAGGTGAAGAAGTTGAAGAGAAGGTGATTCAAGTTGCTAAGGAATCCAGGTAAGTGAATGTATTAAGTTTCCGGCCAATAGGGCCCTACATCAAAGGATTAAGTTAGATTTAGTGAACATTGTCTGCTATATGTTTGATGAAATGTCGATGGATATGATTCTGTTATTCTCATGTACTCCCCTGTCTTAGTTCGATGATTAAGTGCATTTATGTTATGCATCATGTTTTACTTCTCAAGCATATGAAAATGTTTTGAAATATGTTTTCTCATGAATAAGGTAAGAAGATAAAACTTATGCAACGTGTTAAGTGAGGGTTGGGGGTGGTTCGGCGTATGTCACAGTCCGCAGTAGGACATATGAATACGACCCGCAGTAGGGACCATGATCAAACTCACTGTCGAACCCCCTTTACCGGCACAAATCCTCCCTTAAACCACATAATGTAATGAAGAATATGAATGATGAAAGGAATGATGAATATGAGCATGTCTACGAATGATGATTATGAACAATGAATACGAGATACGATTATGAATGATGATTAAGATAAGTACATGAAAAGAAAAGACTTATGAGCATGTTTTTCTCCAAGTTATGCATTCATGAACTCATAATAGTTTGCATTCCTTACTAAGCCTTAGGCTTACAGTTACACCTTATGATGTAGGTGAAGAAATATCAGGTGAGGAATTCAAAGTTGATGAAAATGTCTAAGCTAGGTTGCTGGAGGTGATCAGTGTGAAATCTGTGGCTGGATGGCGAATGGGGAATTCTGGTTAAAGCTCGTATAAGTTTTAATGAAGTTGTTAAGAAGCCAAGTCAAGTAGGTTCGGATTATTTAACAATTTGGGATTTTAGAAACTGCCTGTCTTAATTTCAGAGTCCGAAGATATAGCTATAGTTATCAAATGAACTATTTTAATTAAGTCTTCCGCTGTGTGAGTTTGAATGAGTTCATGATTTATTCTGATGAGTTTTGGCCATTAAGATTTAAGTTATGAGGTTTACATTTATCAAGATAGAAGTCTAAAAAAAAAGGGGGGATGTCTGATGCCGAGGGATGATGGAGGAAAAGTATTTGTCTTCCGGCTGACGTCATCGGCAGGAGGGTTGTGATGGGAGTCGGGTAAGTTTGACTTCCGGAGGACGTCATCGGAAGAGGAAAAGTATTTGTCTTCCGGCTGACGTCATCGGCAGGAGAGTTGTGATGGGAGTCGGGTAAGTTTGACTTCCGGAGAACGTCATCGGAAGAGGAAGAGTATTTGTCTTCCGGCTGACGTCACCGGCAGATAAGGGGTATTTGCCATCGGCAGATGAGAGCCTCGCTTATGGTTCTCTCATCGCAGACATGGGACGTATCATCGGCAGATGGTGAGTTAATCTGTCGGAAGATGTAGTTGTCTTAAGCCATCGGCAGATGACGACAATGTCTGTTATCTGGCGATCGGTATGAGTAGTGAGTTAAGTTACCGGAAGATGTGATGCCACGTCATCGGCAGATATAGAGTATTTGCCATCGGCAGATGAGAGCATCGTCTATTGTTCTCTCATCGGCAGATGTAGGGGGATTTGTTATAGTGAACGGTTTTTTTTAATTGGTCACAGGAGTTGCACGTGACTGTCCGCAGATGCAAATATGTGTGCCTGCCGATAGATGTTAGTATGTGAGATGCACGTGCTGACGGTATTTTTAGAACAACTAGGATTGTTTGTCGTTTCGCGATCGGCCAGGAGGGAAAGCTAAACGGGTTATTCAGCGGAAGTTAAGTAAGATGAGATATGATATAAAGTCTGAGAAAAACAAAAGTATTAATACGAGTACCAGGAGGTAATCAAAGTCCGCGTTAGGACTATGAATAAGACACGCAGTGGGACCATGATCACAACTCACTGGCGACACTTTACCGGCACAAAACTTTTCCCCCCTTTTACCCCCTTTAAAACCCAAATAATGTAAGAAGAAGTTGAAATGATGAAAGGAATTGATGAATATGAGCATGTCTACGAATGATGATTATGACCAAATGAATCCGAGATACGATTATGAATGATGATTAAGATAAGTACATGAAAAGAAAAGACTTATGAGCATGTTTTTCTCCAAGTTATGCATTCATGAACTCATAATAGTTTGCATTCCTTACTAAGCCTTAGGCTTACAGTTACACCTTATGATGTAGGTGAAGAAATATCAGGTGAGGAATTCAAAGTTGATGAAAATGTCTAAGCTAGGTTGCTGGAGGTGATCAGTGTGAAATCTGTGGCTGGATGGCGAATGGGGAATTCTGGTTAAAGCTCGTATAAGTTTTAATGAAGTTGTTAAGAAGCCAAGTCAAGTAGGTTCGGATTATTTAACAATTTGGGATTTTAGAAACTGCCTGTCTTAATTTCAGAGTCCGAAGATATAGCTATAGTTATCAAATGAACTATTTTAATTAAGTCTTCCGCTGTGTGAGTTTGAATGAGTTCATGATTTATTCTGATGAGTTTTGGCCATTAAGATTTAAGTTATGAGGTTTACATTTATCAAGATAGAAGTCTAAAAAAAGGGGGGATGTCTGATGCCGAGGGATGATGGAGGAAAAGTATTTGTCTTCCGGCTGACGTCATCGGCAGGAGGGTTGTGATGGGAGTCGGGTAAGTTTGACTTCCGGAGGACGTCATCGGAAGAGGAAAAGTATTTGTCTTCCGGCTGACGTCATCGGCAGGAGAGTTGTGATGGGAGTCGGGTAAGTTTGACTTCCGGAGAACGTCATCGGAAGAGGAAGAGTATTTGTCTTCCGGCTGACGTCACCGGCAGATAAGGGGTATTTGCCATCGGCAGATGAGAGCCTCGCTTATGGTTCTCTCATCGGCAGACATGGGACGTATCATCGGCAGATGGTGAGTTAATCTGTCGGAAGATGTAGTTGTCTTAAGCCATCGGCAGATGACGACAATGTCTGTTATCTGGCGATCGGTATGAGTAGTGAGTTAAGTTACCGGAAGATGTGATGCCACGTCATCGGCAGATATAGAGTATTTGCCATCGGCAGATGAGAGCATCGTCTATTGTTCTCTCATCGGCAGATGTAGGTGGCTTCCGTTGTATAATTGAACGGTGTTTTAATTGGTCACACGAGTTGCACGTGACTGTCGGCAGATGCAAATATGTGTGCCTGCCGATAGATGTTTAATGAATCATGTGAGATGCACGTGCTGACCGGTAGAACAACTAGATGTTTGTCGTTTAGCGATCGGCAGGAGTGAAAGCTAAACGCGGTTATTCAGCGAATTTAAGTTAAGATGAGATATGATATAAGTCTGAGAAAAAAAAAGTATACTACGATTACAGAGGTATAAAAGTACGGATAAGTTTAAAGGAAAGTCATGACACGTGACGATCCTCCTCGGGTCGTTACACTTTGAATTCGATTTCTTAGGGTTATTTGCTTTTAATCTTTATAGGAATTATAAAAATATGGTGCGTCGAGGAAATGACCGAGATGACCGAGACGATAGGATAGACCACCTCAAGGATTTTATTGCCCAACAGTCCCAACACATGGAGTGACAGGTTCAACAGATGGAGAGACAGTCCCACCAGCTGGGCACCCTAATAGACCGTGAAGGTGCTAGAGCTCGGGAGACAGCGACTCAGGGTAATCGAGGGATGAAGAGATTTCAGAAGCTCCAACCTCCTGTGTTCAATGGACAGTCTATGGATCCTTCTTCAGCTGAGGAGTGGATTCGAACCATGGAGGACATGCTGGCCTACGCAAGCATTGAGGACGGAGAGAAGGTTGCGTTTGTGAGTTACCACTTAGCACTGGATGCCCGATTTTGTTGAGATTCGATCAAGGCAACCACCGATGTGACGATTATGAGTTGGGAGTGTTTCAAGATGATATTTTATGAAAAGTACTTCAGTCATACAGTGCGGGAGGTGAAGATGGTAGAGTTCATGCAATTGCGGCAAGTTGGTTTGATTACCGATTATGTGAGGAGGTTTGAGGCTTTGTCCCGATTCGCGCCGCGTCAGGTTAGTGTCAATGAGGACAAGGTACGCAGATTTGTACAAGGGCTTGGCCAAGAAATTTGGAAGAGTCTTACGATCTCAGGGGTGCGGAATTTATCCTACGATGAGATAGTGGCCAGGGCATTGAAGATTGAGGCTGTAGATCAGAGTTCTGTTAAACCAAGGGAGCCAGCTAGAGGCTTCTTTCGTGAGATCCACCCACAGCTCAGGAATAAGGCTGGCAACCGAAAGGACAGCCATAGCAACAACAACAAAGAGGCGTGAGAAGGCGTTTAGAGGGAGGCACTGATCGAGAGAAAGGCAAACAGGTATAGAATGGGCACGAATAAGTGCTATCGGTGTGGAGTAGTGGGCCACTTCGTTAAAGATTGCCCGAAGCAGGGTCGTGAGCAGTCAGTCACAGACTAGATGAGAGTTATGCCGAGGATCTTTGCATTTATCGAGCCTGGTGATATCGATTATGAGGCTCAGCCTTCCGTGATAGCAAGTACTATTTTGATTATGGGCGTGGTGGTATTTTCTTTGATAGACACGGGGGCTACACACTCTTTTGTTTCTACTGCTTGTGTGTCTAGACTGAAGCTTGTGCCTGAGTTAGCAGAATGCAAATATAGTGTGATGCTACCTTCAAGAGAGCGTATGCAGTCAAGTTAAGTTGTCCAGGGCAATATTGTCTCAGTTGGGAACAGTACCCTCTATGCTCGCCTGATTGTTATGGACATAGAGATCTACGATCTTATCTTAGGGATGGACTGGCTATCACAGCACTTCGCCACCATCGATTGTCGATCCGGGATTGTGACATTTTGACATCCAGGTAAAGCCGAGTTTTCTTATCAGGCGATGAACAGATTGAGTGGATCGCTTATTTCATACTCCATGAAGGTCAACGAGCAGTTTAAAGGTGAGTGCTCTATTTATTTGGCCACAGTAGTTGATACTTAGTTGCTCAGCGGAGTAAAGCCGAGTGACATTCCTATAGTCAGAGAATTCTCTGAGATATTCCTTGATGATCTTCGCGGATTACCGCCGGATAGGGAGATTAAATTTGTTATTGATGTATATCCGAGCTCCGCGCCAGTTTCTAAGAATCTATACAGATTGGCGCCTGCTGAATTGAGAGAGTTGAAAACTCAGCTTGAGGAGTTGCTGGATAAGGGTTTCATCCGACCCAGTTTTTCACCCTGTGGTGCGCCCGTTCTATTCATCAAGAAGAAAGACGGGACTCTCAGGATGTGCGTGGATTACAGGAAGCTGAATAAGCTCACAGTGAAGAATAAGTATCCACTGCCTCGAATAGATGATTTGTTTGATCAGCTGTAAGGTGCCCGAGTATTTTCCAGGATCGACCTACGCTCGGGTTATTATCAGTTGAAGGTCTGGAGAGGAGATATTCAGAAAACGGCGTTCCGAATGAGGTACGGGCATTATGAGTTCCTTGCTATGTCTTTTGGACTTACTAATGCCCCTGCAGCGTTTATGGATTTGATGAACCGCGTCTTCAAGGATTATCTAGACAAGTTCGTTGTGGTTTTAATCGACGACATTTCGATTTACTCTAAGACAAAGGAGGAGCATGAAGAGCAATTGCGGATTGTTCTAGGAATCTTACAACGACACCAGCTATATCCAAAGTTCTCCAAATGCAAATTTTGGTTCTATCGGGTTAGTTTTCTCGGCCATATCATATCACAGGAATGGGTTTCTGTGGATCTGAGCAAAATTCAGGTGGTCAGAGATTGGCCACAGCCTAAGAAAGTACGAGAAGTCGTGGATTTCTCGGGTTGACTGGTTATTATTGGAAGTTCATAGAGGGATTTTTGAAGATTGCAGTTCCTCTTTCACGCTTGACTCGGAAGAAAGAAAAGTTTATATGGTCGGCTGCTTGTGACAACAGTTTTATGGAGTTAAAGCAGAGATTGACTACGGCTCCAGTGTTGACATTGTCTGTTGAAGGTGATAAGTTCAGCATATATTGTGATGCGTATGGAGTTGGGCTTGGATGCGTGCTTATGCAGGAAGGCAGGGTGATTGCTTACGCTTCTAGACAGTTGAAGCCGTATGGGCAGAATTATCCTACGCATGACCCGGAATTAGCGGCCGTGGTCTTCGCACTGAAGATTTGGAGACATTATTTAAATGGGCAGCAGTGCGAGATATTTTCAGACCACAAGAGCTTGAAGTATTTGTTTACGCAGAAGGAACTGAATATGCGACAAAGAAGGTGGCTAGAGTTCGTCAAAGACTATGAATTTGAGATTAAATACCATCCAGGAAAGGCGAACAAGGTCGCTGATGCTTTGAGCCGAATGCCTACTGCGAGTCAGCCTTCACTTGCAGCGATGTCTGTTACATTGCGGTCTGAGATTGAGAAGTTTGATGTAGAGATTGTGGCAGAGTTGTCCAGTATGCTCACTAACATTTCTCTCAGGCCGACTATTCTGGATAAGATACGTGAAGCACAGCAGAAAGATATGGAGTGTGAGGAGATTCGATTGAGCATGACCTCTTGAGACGTGTTTGAATTCAACTTGTCAGATGACGGTATTCTGAAGTTCAGGCATAGGTGGTACGTGCCTAACGACGAGGAGTTAAAGAAAGAGATTTTTGCCGAAGCACATTCTTTAGCTTATTATGTGCACCCGGGAAGTATCAAGATGTACCGGGATTTAAAACAACACTTTTGGTGGCCGAACATGAAGAGGGAAGTTGCGAAATATGTTGAAACCTGTTTAGTTTGTCAACAGGTAAAGGCAGAACACCAGAGGCCGGCCGGAACACTACAGTCACTGCTGTAACTACCCCAGTAGGGCCGAGACATAATTCATGACTTTCTTAATCATTTAATTCTTACTTTCTGCACCTTGTTCATGATTAGTATTATTTTTTTCTTTTTAAAACTTAGAACTTAAAACTTGACTCGCAGACAACATATCATCTGACAAAACTAAACCATCCAAAACTCGACTCTTTCATTAATCTAATAACACATTAGTTCACAGAATCGAGCGACTATGCTCGGTTATCAGTTCTATGACATAATCGGGCAGAGAAGAAATGCCCTCAGATCACTCGACGTCATTCTGCTCGGGCTGCATGGGTTTACATGCATCGGCTGATAGGGTACACATCTTCCGATTTGTCACGTGTACTCTGCATGACTCAATTATCGTTGCCCAATAGAAGACATCTTCCGGTGGGCACGTGCATCTCTCGTGACTCATTAAACATCACTCGACATAAGAGATACACAACATCGCTCTATGGCTAGATGACAAAACAACACTTACATCATCCGGTATTTGAAATACACTACATCGCCCGTTTGCTAGACGACAAAACAATACATACATCATCCGGTTGTCATGTGCATCTCACGTGGCTCACTTACCTCATCCAATAAGAGACATCATCCGGTGAACAACAAACGTTCACCATCTACCGGTGACGTCAGCCGGATGATTCATTCATTCAGCTTCTATCATTAAACTCACACCGGTGACGTCAGCCGGATGATGCATTCATCCGACTTCTATCACACAGCAGTAAAACCCGAAACCTTCAAGCAACTCATACCGACAGAAAGATAACCTGACCTTCACAGATCTCATACTTCGTAGACATAAACGTAGGCAGACATAAATCATGGACTCATCTTGAATACATATAGCGAAAGACTTAGTTAAAATAACTCGTTCTATATCCTTATAAACATTCTCAGACTCAGTAATTAAAACAGACAATTTCAAAAGCTCGATGTTTTAAAATAATCTCATCCTACTTAGACTTCCATATTCATAATCATCACTAAAATCATAAGAGCATTAACCAGGGGGTCTTGTTCGCCATCCAGCCACAGAATTACTCCCTGAACACCTGCCAGCAACCAAACTTAGACATCTTCGTTAACTTTGGAATTCTCACCTGATATTTCATCACCTACATCATAAGGTTTAAACCATAAGCCTAATGCTTAGTAAGGAATGCAATGCTAACATGTATACGTGAATGCATAGTTGCAAGAAAATCATGATCATGTTCGTTTCATGCTCTTTTCCTGTTCTTATTCGTGTTCTTGTTCATCACTTTCATCATATGGATTAAGGGAGGATTTGTGCCGTAAAAGGGGGATGACAGTGCAAGTGTACATAGTCCCTTTCGGGCCGAAATCATGGTCCTTCTCTTTGGACAGTGACATACGCCAAACCGCCCCCAACCCTCACTTAATCCGGTTGCATAGGTTTCATATTCATTCTCGTATCTTGTTCATGGGGGAAAACATGCTCATAAATCATTTTCATATGCTTGAGAAATAAATCATGATGCATGACATGAATGTTCTTAACTCATTAGACTATGGAAAATATCATACTAGACAGTTGACTTCATAGACTCTATCAGAACATCACATAACATAGTTCTCAAACATTCGTAAACCATCCAAGTACAGACCATCTTACTAACTTAAAACAAACATCGAACACATAACTAATTTAGTACCCTTAAGATGTAGGGCCCTAATGGCAGGAAATCTTAATACATTCACTTACCTGGCTTCTTAAGCAAATTCGTGCACTACACTTCAAACTTCTTCACCTGATATCATTTCATATTTCAGAGTTAAAATAGATCCTAAATATTCTGAAATCAAAGCTAGGAAAGTCCTAACTAAATGTCATCCTAGAATCTGTATTCCTGAGTCCTTTCAGCCGAGCACCTTGTGTGTGGTCTAAGTTTCCAAAATCTAATATAGCCTAATTCAACTTAACCACTAGTTCCAGTCGGTTATCTAAAAATCCAGATTCGAATCAGAAATGCTATTACCAAACACCGATTAAAAATGTTCCTATTATTCGGCCATTGAAGAATCTTGAAACATTGGGTCCTAGCTGAAAACAGAGTTCCAAATAATTACTCGGCAACTACATTGTCTAAATCTTACCTCGAATGTAGGTTATCAGAGTGGAGGCTGGAGGAATCGATCGCCAAAGAGGGAGTCGCCTGCAGAGAAAGAGCTCTGGAAGCACGGGAATCGCCGAGAGAGAATGTCAGCTACAGTGGGTTTTAAGTGAGGTTTAAGGTTTCCATTTCTTTTTATACTAAATAAAATCCCTCTTAATTACGGTTCTGCCACCACACAAATAGAAACCAAATAAGCTTAGGTATTAAAATTTAAATTAAAGATCAACAATAAATGTGACAGTTAAGTCCGTTAAGAAAATCACCTGGCTGAAAATGTCGGGTGTTACATCCACCCCTCGTTAAAAAAAAATTTCGTCCCCGAAAATTGATCAAACAAAGAGCTCCGGATATTTGTCCAACATATCTTGCTGTCGTTCCCATGTGGCTTCTTCCACTCCATGATTTGTCCATAAGACCTTAGCCAATGGAATTTCCTTATTCCTTAGAGTTTTCACAGCAGATTCCAAAATTTGCACTGGCTTCTCTTCATACATTAATGTTGGCTCAATTTCGACATCTACTGGCTTAACAACTTGTGTAGGATCCCGTATGCATTTTCTTAACATTGATACATGAAAAACATTGTGAACTTTTTCCAGTGATAGGGGCAATTGCAGTCTATAAGCTGTGTTGCCGATCTTCTCCAAGACAAGGAATGATCCAACGAATCGCGGATTAAGCTTTCCCTTCTTGCCAAATCTTAGTACTCCTTTAAATGATGAAATCTTTAGAAAAACTTCATCTCCAACAGAGAACACCAGATCTCTCCTCCTTTGGTCTGCATAACTTTTCTGTCGGCTTTGTGCAGTAATCATTCTTCTCCTAATAATGGTAATCTTGTCTGACATCTGTTGCAAGATCTCGGGACCTAGGAGTTTTGCTTCACCGACCTCATCCCAGTACAAAGGTGATCTGCACTTTCTGCCATAAAGTGCTTCATAAGGTGCCATACCAATGGTGGACTGGTAACTATTATTGTAGGAGAATTCCACCAAGGGTAAGTATCGACTCCAAGATGTCTGAAAATCTAGCACACACGCTCTCAACATGTCTTCGAGTGTTTGAATTGTTCTTTCTGATTGGCCATCTGTCTGAGGGTGGAAGGCAGTGCTGAAGGATAACTTTGTTCCTAATGTGCCTTGCAAACTTTGCCAAAATCTTGAGGTGAATCTAGGATCACGATCGGAGACAATAGACAAGGGGATCCCATGCAATCTGATAATTTCTTGAATGTACAGGTTAGCAAGTTGTTACATTGTAAAAGTCATTCTTACTGGTATAAAGTGTGCTGATTTTGTTATTCTGTCAACCACAACCCAAATACTATCATGTCATTTGATTGTCTTTGGTAATCCTACCACAAAATCCATGACAATGTTCTTCCACTTCCATTCAGGGATCGGTAAGGGTTGAAGAGTACCTCCTGGGCGTTGGTGTTCTGCTTTAACTTGTTGGCATATCAAGCATGACTCTACAAACTTTGCCACATCCCTCTTCAGGTTTGGCCACCGGTAATATAATTTCAAGTCCCAATACATCTTGGTGGTACCAGGATGTACAGAAAAGGAAGATGAATAAGCTTCAGTCAAGATCAACTTACGCAACTCCTCATCACATAGAATATACCATCGATTCCTAAATTTCAAAATACCATCGCTAGAGAGACTGAACTTAGAGGAGGCGTCCTTTAACTTACTCATCATGTTATTATTCTCCTTCGAATCCTTTTGTTGTGCCTCTTTGATCCTGTCCAAAATAGTTGGTCAAATAGATAAATCAGTCAGTAAAGTTGACAGCTTGGGAACTATTTCCAATTCGAACTTCTGAACTTCCTTCCTCAAAGGTACAGACATGGTTGATACCGTGGGTTGCATTGTTGTTGACATTCTGCTTAATGCATCAGCCACAGCATTGGCCTTACCCGGGTGATATTTAATTTCAAAGTCATAATTTTTAACAAATTCCAACCAACATCTCTGTCTCATGTTTAATTCCTTTTGAGTAAATAGGTATTTCAAACTTTTATGGTCGGAAAACACCTCACACTGTTGTCCATACAAATAGTGTCTCCAAATCTTTAATGTAAAAACAACTGCGGCTAACTCTAAATCATGAGTGGGGTAATTTTGTTCAAAACTCTTCAGCTGCCTAGAGGCATACACCACAACCTTACCTTCTTGCATCAAAACACACCCCAGACCAACTTTGGATGCATCACAGTAAAAGTAAACTTTCCTTCTTCAGTTGGGAGAGTCAATAGTGGGGCTGTTGTCAACTTCAGCTTAAGTGTCTGAAAACCATCTTCACAAGCTTCAGTCCAAGAGTACTTGGTGTCCTTCTTTGTTAAATTAGTTAAAGGCTTAGCTATTATAGAGAACCCCTTAATGAACTTTCTATAATAACCTGCCAGACCAAGGAAACTACGGACCTTGCTGACATTCCTTGGTTGAGGCCAGTCCTTAACAGCCTGGATTTTGGTTGGATCTTCTGATATACCTTCAGCAGAGATGACATGGCCTAAGAAGTTGACCTTATCCAACCAGAACTCACACTTAGACAACTTGGCATAGAGTTGTTGTTGTCTTAATGTTGTCAAAACTACTCTTAAGTGTTCCTCGTGGTCAGTTTTAGTCCGTGAGTATATATTAGAATGTCATCTATAAACACAATCACAAACTTATCCAAATACTCACGAAACACTCGATTCATCAAGTCCATGAAAGCTGCAGGTGCGTTAGTCAGTCCAAACGACATTACAAGAAATTCATAATGTCCATAGCGGGTCCTGAAGGTTGTCTTTGGTATATCTCCCTCCTTAACCTTCAGTTGGTAATAACCCGAGCGTAAGTCAATCTTTGAAAATACCTTAGCTCCTTGTAGTTGGTCAAACAGATCATCGATTCGGGGTAAAGGATATTTATTCTTAATTGTCAACTTGTTTAACTCTCTGTAGTCAATGCACATTCTAAGAGAACCATCTTTCTTCTTAAAGAATAGAACAGGTGCATCCCAGGGAGAACTACTAGAGCGTATAAATCCCTTGTCTACTAATTCCTGTAGTTGGACTTTTATTTTCTTTAATTCAACAGGTGTCATACGGTAAGGGTTTTTAGACACAGGTAATGCCTCGAGATATGTATCAATCACAAACTCTATTTCTTTATCAGGTGGTAATCCTAGCAAATCATCCAAGAATGCTTCAGGGAACACTCGGACTATAGAAGTATCTTGTAATTCTATCTTATTCGTCACCCGAACATCCATTATACTAGCTAGGTAACTTTCACAGCCATCTTTCAATATCCGTTGAGTCTCTAGTGAGGATATAATCGGTATTTTACTTATTTTCGGGATAGGTTGGAAGGTATACCTGTAATGCCCCCGAACCCACCTTGGCTCGGTGCGCTACTTTGCTAACCAGTTCCGCGTTAAAACATAATTTTCTTAAACCCCAAAACATAAAACTAAACTGACACAACTGAATTTAAAACTAAGTTTCTCGAAACTCTCTTACGTCATACCTAGCTGCCTAAACTCACTAATTCCCTTACTTCTAACCATTAAGCACCACGACGTCCTTCCCAAAAATTTCGGCAAAGTAACGCCGGTAAATGGCGCCTCCAAAATGCTAGGTACCTGCAAAGGAAGAACTCCCAACCAATCCAGAACACTTCTCATCAACTTATCAAGCATACGAAATCACCAAATAGCAGTAAAGAGGGAAACTAAAATACTAACATCCCTACATGAAGAAAGTCCACAGTACAAGGCGATACATCACCCTTAACTATGACTATATACCACAAATACACATAGCTATACCATAACTATCAAAAACATCAACCAAAATGAGTTAAGCATTCCCATCATTTCTACAAACAGACATTTACAATAAACTAACAAAACACAAAGCCCACATCCCCCGAAGACCATGGTCGAGACGCCCCGACAACTGCCCGCACCGGTATACTGCATGCATCACCAACTGCTGCCTAGTCCTAGGCTGTCTCATCCACCTCACCTGAGTAAATCTCGTCACCTACACCATAGAACACAAAACATAAGCCTAATGCTTAGCAAGTAGGGAAATAATGCACAGCACATCAACATATGCTCGACTCAACCCTAACATGCAATTTCTACACACTCTATTGTTTTCTTTTCATTCAGGATGCATTTATCTTTCACTTTCATGTGAATCAAGTAGGCACACGCCCCAACACAGTCCAGGACGGCAACACCTTGACCCACGGAGCAAGACCGGAGGCACACGTCCTAACACAGTCCGCGACGGCCAACACAAATCTCCCTCAATCGATCGTAGAATCCTCTGTAATATCCGGCTTGTACGGATTTTTGGATATATTATTATTTCATTATTTAATGGTATTTTTGGTAAATATGTCAAATCTAGTCCGTTTTACAAAAAGAAAGCGTCATTACGAGTCTAACGAATAATAAGAATTTTAAGGAATTTACGGGAATTTTCGGAGATCAAACACTATATTCTGAGTAAATACACTTCTCGTAATGTAAAGGACGTTCTCGTAAAAATAGTAAACGAGGTCCGATTTGCGAACGGACAGTTTTATTAAATCCGAAATATTAAGTTGGACTTGTTGGTGAAATAAGGAGGTTTAGTTAAACCAAACAGCTGGACGATTAACGAACCGAAGGACGAAACTAATATAAAAACTGAAGAAGGGCGAAATGGTAATTTACAAAGTAAATATTTATTTTATAAAAACAAAAATCCTCTTCCTTCGACAGAATCAATTTTCATTCTGTCTTTTCTTTCTCCCGCGACCAGAGAAGAGAAGAAACCCTCGATTTCTCCTCTGCCGACGACGCCGAGCTCTGTTCCGACCTCCGATCGACTTCGATCCTTCACAGTTTCTCCTCCTCTCCCTATCCTAGGTATGCATCTACGTTCTTAGAGCTTTTATTTCGACGTCGATCGATTTTCGTTTAAAAATGAGATTTAGGGTTCGTAATTAATAGGTTAGCCATGATTAAGTATATATTGGACGTATTCGATGTATTGGACGAAGTTAAATCAATTTGTGAAAAAGTTTAAAATCCGAGAATTTTCGAGTTTTCGGAAAAGTTCGTAATTCGAGAATTTATTGGATGAGTTAGAAGTTTTAAGGAATTCCGTAGTTAAGATTTCGTTGAATTTGGACGTTTAGAAGTTTAAATTCGTTTTAACGATAAACGCATTGAATTGCTTAGGTGAGCGACTCTCTTGGACGAAGCTCGAGAATCTGTGCGCTCAAAGTAAGTTCTCGTGACTTACTCTGGCCGATTGGCCTACACCGTAATTCGATGTCGCGTCGAGGATCTCAATGGATTGTTTATTTTAAATTACTTTGATGGGTAGTTAGGTTTAGTCTTTTACAGGTTATAGGTTACGCTTTTGTAGTCTTTGATGGTATACATGTTGATGGTTTACTTTGCGTCTATATTGAACTGTTCATGCATCGTGGTTTTAAAAACGACATGAAAATGAATTTATGCACGGATTTCATGAAAAGAACATGCATCGTAAAGGCAAGTAAAGTATCACTGTAAACAACCATGGCATGGGGTTGTCGGGGATGAGGTTCAGACCTGGCGTTCTGTGGTGAGCGGGTTTCCCTCCCTTCAGATGGTGTGGGCTGTCTAACCGCTGGACGTGCCCTATCTATCTGTCGAGCGTTTCCGATAACCATAGACTGACACGTACTGATATATGAACTGACATGGACTGTTTTCATAGCATTGAGCATGCATGATCACGCATTTGCATTTACGTAGAACTTACTGAGATTTTTATCTCATAGCGTGTATTATGGTGTAGGTGACGTTTTAGGTGACATCGAGCCAGGTGAGGATGAGATCCCTCCACCTGAGGCATGACACGGTTGACGGAGGATGGCCTGTGGTGGCGTGCTGTACAGTCGATGCGTTACCGACCCGTGGGGGAAGTAAATATGTGTTTTGAGGGTTATGGGACGTTATGGGCTGATGGGGGATATGTTAGAACTATTTTAGGTTGTTTGAGACTGATTAGTTGATAGGTCACTGTTTTGGTAAATAACTGTTTTGATAGATAACTATTTTCAGGTTTTATAACGTTTTGGAAAAGTCTAATTTTAAATATATCCATGCAATTTGTTTTCATAAAATGGTTTATAATGTGATACTCAGGGAGGCAATGAAATGGAATAAAAAGGGGCAGTGAAATGAATGAAAAAGAGGGGAGAAGAGGTATGTTTTGCTCTCTGGAAACTTGAATTCCAGAGAGCAAAATGTTTGAAATCAGAGAAGGCAGGGAGCAGGGGTGCGGCGCCCGTGCGCTGCATGAGGCAGCGATCGCGCGCTGCCATCATGCAGCGCCTGATCGCTGCATTATGCAGCGATCGTGCGCTGCATATTGGCAGCGCAGCAGCGATCGTGCGCTGCTCACGCAGCGCCTGATCGCTGCGGTTCTTCCACGGGCAGGATTTACAATCCTGCCCTCCCATTATTTTATTTAATAAATTGTTATAAAAATAGTTTTAATTAAATAGTTTTAATTGTTTTAAGTGTTTTATTAAATAGATTTCAAATTATTTTCTGCATAAACACTAGGTATAAAATAAAATGAAAAATAATTAGGAAAAATTGGGTACAGTAATAGGGTCGTGACATCCTCATTGTGCCTTCAAGCACGAACAGGTCAAGGCATTCATACTCACGACACATTACGTACATTAGCATAGCATCTTGAATAAAATCCCTCGCGGGGTGCTCAACGAGCCACTTGCCTGACGAAGCTATTCTACTCGAGACCAAGTTGCATATCAATTCTTATCTTTCATTTCATCCTCACCCCTCAAACATGCAAAACACGTGGTTTCGTAGTTAGAAAACAATGATGCAAGACACACGATGCATGACACGAATTTAAAACATAGCAATCAAACAAACAATCCCTACTGTTCTATGGTGTAGGCCCAAAGGTAATAAACACACATCCACTACTTACCTGGCGTCCTAGCTCGCTGAGGATATTCGATTACCTGTCCACCTACGGCTCGACCTACGACAAATATTCAAACTTCATTAAATCAAGCTTACATTCACCAATGTACTCTCAAACTACTATTTTTCGCCTAATCCAACTAAAACCTAACTAAACGGGCCACTAATTCGGGTTCGGTAAAAACTGACCCGAAACTCAAACGTGCATAACTTTCGCGTCAAATATCGGAATCGAACGATTCCAGCGGCCACGTACTCCTCTAATAACCTATTTTAACCTGCCAAAAGAAATTTTAAAACAAACAACAGTAGATAGGTCAAATATCCAAAAACCCAAACTGCCCTTCACCCGGAAATTTTCCCCAACTCGGTTTTTCATCAATTTCCATCTTTTTCCTCACCAATCAATCACCCTCACACCCAATTAGCCTAAACTAATGAAAATTCCAAGGCTACACACACAAAACCCGAAATGTCCCAATTCGGGATTCACTATTTTTCGCTCAATTTGAGCTCCTCACAACTCGGTGACCATTGCTGGTCCAAAGGTCGACAAACCCATGCCGAGAACTCCCAAAATCGGCCGGTGATCGGAGCTCAAACTCGCTCCTCACCCTCGGCCACGAATAGAACCGAAACAGGAAAAAAACCAAGCCTTACCTGTCCGTTCGTGCGCGGAGATGGCAGGAAACAGCTCGCCGCTGACGTCTGGCCGGAGAACGTCAGGAGTCGTCGGCGTTCACGATCAGCGATCGTCGTTCCTTCCCCCTTCTCCCCTGTTCTGTTCTCGGCCGCGAAGAACACTAAATGGCGTCGATCGCCATTCAGTTGTTTTTATTAAAAAAAACAATTAATAATAATAATAATAAAAATAATAATAATTAAAACTGTTTTAATAAATTATCATTTACCATTTTGCCCTCACGTGTTTTTGACCATTACAAATTTCGTTAAATCTCGTTATTAAATTATAACCCCCGTCTTAATTTTACTAGGAATACCCGAACCAAAATTAAGAAACCATTTAGCTCCACCAAATTTATTCACCTTTTCTTTTAAATTAATTAAAACAACCTATTTTATTATTCTTTTATTTTCTCTCCAATTTTTTTTTCCTTAAAAAAAAAATCCCGAGTGTTACAATACTGATCTCCTTTTGGTGGTCGAAACTCAACTAATCCAGACCTACAACTTATCGTGGCATAATGTCTGGATAACCAATCCATTCCTAATATAACTTCATATCCCTTCATGTCAATTACAATCAGCTCTACATATAACTTCTTATCTCCTAAGGACACAATGTCACCCTTCACTATCTGTTAAGAATGTAAGGATTTCCCTGACGGTAACATGACACTATATGGCCTATCAGCTGGTAAGTATCCTAACTTATACTTACAGACAAACAAGGTTGCTATAAATGAGTGGGTGGCCCCCATGTCTATAAGTGTGTAAGCAGAAATACCACAAATCATAATTGTACCTGTTATGACCGTATGCTTCACAGCATCTTCATCCTCCATCATAGCATAGACTCTGGGTGCTATTCTTGCTCGATTGGGGTCTGGTGGCATGAGGCAGTCTCTGACTACATGTCCGACCTTGTCACATCTGTAGCAACGGCCAGAGTGTAGCTTGCACTCGCCATGGTGGTTCTTCTGGCAGTTGGAGCATAGAGGAGCTAATGGTGGCTTTCCTTTTCCCATGTTCTGTTGCGGTTGCCATCCTTTGTTCTGACGTGGTGGCAGCTGAGCCTCCTTGATGAACTTCCTTGGCTATTCACGTTGCGCATATGTCGTTATCTCAGCCTCTTCCAGCTCCAAGGCCTTAACCGTCACCTCACCATATAGTATATTATGTATTCCAGCAGTCTTTACTCTCATATACAAACTCGGCTTCAGTCCTTGAACAAATTGGTGAATCTTGTCCTCATCATCCTCAACCAATCGGGGAGCAAACCATGATAAAGCCTCAAATTTGCATATGTAATCTGCCACAGAGCTAGTTTGTCGCAAATTCATAAATTCCTTCTTCTTGTTTGCCCAAACAGTCCTATTGAAATATTTGTCAAAGAAAGCAGTCTTAAACATTTCTCAGGTCATTGCTCCTGCATTAACGGTGCTCTGGATTGAATCCCACCAATGTCTTGCACCCAATGCAAGATGAAAGACAACACATGTGACCTTGTCTCCTTCTTCGACCTTGGCATACTTGAACATGTCCTCAATTGTTCGAATCCATTCTTCAGCATAAATAGGATCCGAAACTTGACCATTGAATACTGGAGGTCGAAGGCGGTGAAAACGCTCACTCCCATTGTCGTGAGTTGTATTCAAACTAGAATTCCCTTGTTCTTCTCTAGTAGCCACCAGCTGTTCGATCTGGCGAGATTGGCGCATGACCAACTCTGTCAGCTGAGCAATGGCATTGCTATCCTCATTGGTCTCTCTTTGCTGATGTAATACCCGGCTTGTACGAAATTGTATATTATATTACCATTTTAATATACGTGGCATTTTTTTTGTGAATATGTCAAATCAGGTCCGATTTACTGTAATACCCGGCTTGTACGGATTTTGGATTTAATACATTATATTAATATTTAATATATTGTAGTGGCATTTTCGTAAATATGTCAAATTAAACCCGTTTTTACCAAAAGAAAGCGTCATTAGAATCCTAATTATTAATAAAGATTTTAAGGAAGTTTCGGGAAATTTCTATGACGTACGTAGCTTTTACCTGATGATGAATTAATATTAGGATTATTATTATTATTATTATTATTATTATTATTATTTATTTAATTAAACACAAACAACAAAAATTGTTGTTTGTGTTCGAGCTCCCCGCGAACGACGAAGAACAGGGGGAACGGCGACAAAGCTCGGGCGACGATCGACGAAGCGCCGGCGATTCTCGCCGTTCTCCGGCCAGACGACGGCGACGAGAGACTCCGGCCCGTCCCCGCGCGCGAACCGACCAAGTAAGCTCGATTTTCTTTTCCCCCTGTTTCGGTTTTGTCATGGCCGACGGTGACGAGCTTGATTGGGCTCCGACCACCGGCCACTTTTGGCCGTTCTTAGCGTCAAATGGCCGAGCATAACGCCGGCTATGGTTGCCGTGCGTTTAAGTGCTCAAATTGAGCGAAATCAGTGGATGCCCGAATTGGGCATTTCGGGTTTCTTGGGTGAAACCTCGATTTTTACATTTGGTTATGCTAATTGAGCGTATAGGAGGTTGATTGGTGAAGAAATTGACGAGAATTAATGGAAAACCGAAAATGGTGAAATTCCCGGCTTAGGGCAGATTCGGGTTTTTGGATTTTTGACCTAGCTAGAGTTGTTTGTTTTTAAATTCATTTTGGCAGATTGAAATAGGTTATTAGAGGAGTACGTGGCCGCTAGAATCGTTCGATTCCGATAACCGACGCGAAAGTTACGCACGTTTTAAGTTTCGGGTCAGTTTTTACCGAACCCAAATTAGTGGCCGTTTAGTTAGATTTTAGTTGGATTAAAGCTTTAGGAAATTGCTTTAGTTAAGGCTTTGTTAATTTGGACGTTTAGAAGCTTAAATTAGTTTTGACGTCAATGTTGTGTTTTGCCTCAGACAAACAACGCTCGTAGACGGAGCTCAGCGTGCTACGGACGACAGGTAAGTCTCTCGTGACTTGTTTGGCCGATTGGCCTACACCATAAGATTTCTTTTTGTTCGAGGAAATTGGAGATTATAGTAAGTGTCGGGCGAATAGGTTGGGTAGTTAGGTTAATTTCTTATTAGGTTATGTTTCTATTCGTCTTGATGGTATGCACGTTCATTGTTTGTTATTGCTTTGATTATGTTTATAGTATTGCACATGTTCACGCATCATGTTTCTGAAAAGCACGAAAAAAGAATTTCTATGCATGTTTTCATGAAAAGGAAAAGGATAATGTAAATGTATGAATGAATGTAATCTGGTCAAGGAGGTGGCGGTGGTTCAGACATGGCTGCTTGGGGAGCATGTTTTCCCCCCGGTTAGATACGAGGGGCTATCCAATCGCGGGATGTGCCGCTCCTATCTAGCGAGAGTGAGGCCACGGTGACATTATGTAATGAAATGAAATGAAATGAATAGCGAAAAGGTAGGAAGCATGTTTTATGAACTGCACGCATAGCATGCATTGCATTCACGTAGACTTACTGAGCCTTAAGCTCACGACTTATTTTTATGGTGTAGGTGACCTCTACACAGGTGAGGATGAGATTCCTCCACCCGAGGCATGAACAGTTGAAGAAAGATGGCCCGTGGGAGTGTGCTGGGCAGTCGACGCGTAATTGACCCGTGGGGATGTAGGTATATGATTTGGGGACTCAGCTTGACGAGTTACTGGAGAAGGGTTTTATTCGACCCAGCGTTTCACCCTGGGGTGCGCCCGTTCTGTTTGTCAAGAAGAAAGACGGGACCCTCAGGATGTGTATCGATTACAGGGAGCTGAATAAGCTCACAGTGAAGAATAAGTACCCACTGCCCCGGATTGACGATTTATTTGATCAGCTGCGGGTGCCCGAGTGTTTTCCATGATCGACCTACTCTCGGGTTATTATCAGCTGAAGGTCCGGAGGGATGATATTCAGAAGACGGCATTCCGAACGAGGTATGGGCATTATGAGTTCCTTGTCATGTCATTTGGACTTACTAATGCCCCTGCAGCGTTTATGGACTTGATGAACCGTGTCTTCAAGGAGTACTTGGACAAGTTCGTGGTGGTTTTCATCGACGACATTCTGATTTACTCTAAGTCTAAGGAAGAGCACGAGGAGCATCTGAGGATCGTTTTACAGATTCTGAGTCAACGCCAGCTATATCCAAAGTTTTCAAAGTGCGAGTTCTGGCTTGACAGAGTGAGTTTTCTGGGCCATATTATATCACAGGACGGAGTTTCTGTGGATCCGAGCAAGATTCAGGTGGTCAGAGATTGGCCACAGCCAAAGAACGTACGTGAGGTGCGTGGGTTTCTCGGATTGGCCGGCTATTATCGGAAGTTTATAGAGGGCTTCTCGAAGATCGCACTTCCTCTTTCTCGATTGACACGAAAGAACGAGAAATTTATATGGTCGTCTGCTTGTGATAGTAGTTTTATGGAGTTAAAGCAGAAATTGACCACCGCTCCAGTACTGGTGTTACCTGTTGAGGGTGTCAGATACAGTGTGTATTGTGATGCATCGAGAGTGGGACTCGGTTGTGTACTGATGCAGGAGGGGAAAGTTATTTCTTATGCATCCCGGCAGCTGAAGCCGTATGAGCAGAACTACCCCACACACGACCTTGAGCTAGCAGCCGTGGTCTTCGCACTAAAGATATGGAGACATTACTTATATGGGCAGCAGTGCGAGATATTCTCCGACCACAAGAGCTTGAAGTACTTATTTACGCAAAAGGAGCTGAACATGCGACAGAGACGATGGCTTGAGTTTGTCAAAGATTACGATTTCGACATCAAGTACCATCCAGGAAAGGCGAACAAAGTTGCTGATGCCTTGAGTAGAGTGCCTTCTGCGAGTCAACCTTCATTAGCAGCGATGTCAGTTACGCTGCGGTCTGAGATTGAGAGATTCGACGTGGAGATAGTGGCAGAGTTGTCCAGCATGCTCACTAGTATTTCTCTCAGGCCGACCATTCTAGATCGTATACGCGAGGCTCAGCAGAATGATTCGGAGTGTATGGAGCTTCGTTCTAGTATGACATTGGGAGACTCGTCGGATTTCCATTTATCGGAAGATGGTATTCTGAAGTTCAGGCATAGGTGGTACGTGCCTAGCGACGAGGATCTGAAGAAGGAGATATTGGCCGAGGCACATTCTTCGGCATATTCTGTGCACCCGGGGAGTACCAAGATGTACCGGGATTTGAAACAACACTTCTGGTGGCCGAACATGAAGAGAGAGGTGGCCAAGTATGTCGAGACCTGTTTAGTTATTCAACAGGTGAAGGCCGAGCACCAGAGACCTGCCGGAACGTTATTGCCACTGCCGATTCCGGAGTGGAAGTGGGAGCAGATCTCCATGGACTTTATTGTGGGGCTCCCGAGGACGACGAGAGGTCATGATGGTATATGGGTGATTGTGGACAGATTGACAAAGTCGGCTCACTTCTTATCTGTGAAGATGGCATCTTCGATGGATCAGCTCGCAGAGCTATATGTGCAGGAGATTGTCAGACTGCACGGTGTGCCAGTTTCCATAGTCTCAGATCGTGATCCGAGATTTACCTCGAATTTCTGGAAGAGCCTACATAAAGTTATGGGGACTCAGCTTAATTTCAGCACAGCATTTCATCCTCAGACTGATGGTCAGACAGAGAGGACGAATCAGATTTTGGAGGATATGCTCAGAGCGTGTGTGCTGGAGTTTCAGGGCTCGTGGAGCCGATATTTACCTCTGATTGAGTTCTCGTACAATAACAGCTTCCAGGCTACTATTGGCATGGCACCGTACGAGGCTCTGTATGGTCGGAAGTGTAGGTCTCCGTTACATTGGGACGAGGTTGGCGAGGCCAGCATCGTTGGTCCAGAGATTCTACAGCAAACGGCAGAGAAGATTGCCGTTATCCGACAGCGTATTCAGGTAGCTCAGAGCCGACAGAAGAGTTATGCTGATGTGAGACGGCGAGAGCTAGAGTTCGAGGAGGGCGACGAAGTTTATTTGAAGGTTTCTCCGTTCAAAGGTGTCGCGAGATTTGGAAGGAGGGGTAAGTTGAACCCTCGTTATGTGGGGCCCTTTCCTATTCTGAAGAGGATCGGGAAGTTGGCGTACAGACTGCAGCTTCCAGCTTCTATGGAGGGTATCCACGATGTGTTCCACGTATCTATGCTTCGGAGATGTCTACGTGACCCGTCACATGTCGTGGAGGCTACAGAGATTGAGGTACAGCCTACCTTGACTTATGAGGTGAGGCCGGTACGTATTTTGGAGCATTCCATCAAGATTTTGCGCAACAAGGAGATTCCACTGGTCAAAGTTTTATGGCGGAACCACGAGGTGGAGGAAGCTACGTGGGAACGACAGCAGGATATGATGATTAGATATCCTGAGTTGTTTGCATGATTTAATTTTGTGGACAAAATTCTGAATAAGGGGGGTAGAATGTAATACCCGGCTTGTACGAAATTGTATATTATATTACCATTTTAATATACGTGGCATTTTTTTTGTGAATATGTCAAATCAGGTCCGATTTACGAAATGAAAGCGTCATTACGATCCAAATGACCAATTGGAATTTTAAGGAATTTTCGGGAATTTTTGGAAGAGTAACGCTATATTCCGAGTAATTATCTCTATCGTAATATAATTGACGTTTTAGTAAAAATAGTAAATGAGGTCCAAATTGCGAACGGATAGTTTTAATAAATCTCTGGTAACTAATTGGACTTATTGGCGAAATTAGGAAATTTGGTGATCCCGAATAGTTGGACGATTAACGAAACGAAGGACGAAACAAATAGAATTAAGTAAGAAGGGCAAAATGGTAATTTGCAAACCAAAATTAATAAATAACACAAATCTCTCTTTTTCTCCTCACTTCTCTCTTTTCTCTCTGGCGCTCACGAACAGAGAAGAAACTTCTCTCTGGCCGCCGGCGTTCTCACGACATCCGACCTCCGTCCGACCTTCGTTCTTCCTCCGTCCTTCACGGTTTCTCCTCCTCTCACTACCCTCGGTAAGTAGCTTCGGTCTTTGAGCGTTAAATTCCAAGTTTTAGGTCGATTTAACGTTAGGGTTTCGATTAGGGTTTCGATAAAAATGTCGAATTAGGGCTCGTAATTAATAGGTTAGCCGTGATTAAGTATGTATTGAACGTATTTGACGTTATTGGACGAAGAAAAATCAATTTGTGAAAAAGTTAAAAATTGGTAAATTTCCGGGTTTTTGAGAAAAACTCGTTAATTGAGATTTCGGATTATCGAGCCTTAATTGACGTTCTAAATGCTTTGATTAGCTAAGTTGGAATTTAGGAAATTCATTAGTTAAGGATTTTATAATTTGAACGTTTATAATCAAATTGGTTTTAACGGTGGATATCGTGTTTTCCTCAGACACACGACTCCCGTGGACGAAGATTGAGATTCTGCGCGCCCAAGGTAAGTTTTCGTGACTTACTTTGACCAATCGGTCTACACCATACTTCGATGTCGTATCGAGGATCCGTGAAGAGATGTTTGCTTTAAATTCTCTTGGTTGGGTAGTTAGGTTTAAATTGTTGTAGGTTAGTTTAATTTCGGTCTTGATGGTATGCACGTTGTTTGTTTATTGCACGGTTATATTATGCACATATCTGTTCATGCATCACGTATTTCAAAGGTCATGAAAACGAATTTCTGCACGTATTTTAAGAAAATGAACGAACCTCTGTAATGAATGAATGTAATCTGTCTGTATCTGGTCATGCGAGATAGGGCTCAGGCACGGCTGTGCGTGTTGCAAGCGTGTACCCCCCCTCTTGGTGGAAAGGGTAGTCCGACCGCTGGATAGGCCCTCTCCATTTAGTGGGTCGAGGTCTCGGTGAAAATCTGTCTGTCTGCGACGTAATGAATCTGTAATCTGAATCTGTCATGCATGTTTTCTGAATGACATCTGCACGCATGCATCTGCATTTACGTAGCTTACTAAGATTTAATTATCTCATAGGTGTCTGTATGGTGTAGGTGATATCTTTGGTGACATCGAGCCAGGTGAGGACGATGTTCCTCCTCCTGACGTAGGTGGCAGCTGATGGATGATGGCCGTGGGAGTGCGCTGAGTAGTCGAGACGCGATATGACCCGTGGGGATGTATGTATGGACTCTGGGGTTATTTTGGGATATTTTGAATTGATAATTGTATAGAGTATTTTAGGTTGTTTGGATCTGGATAGGGGTTAGAAAATGTTTTGGTAACTGTATGTAAAAGCTTTGGTTTAAACTGTTTTGATAAACGTTATGAAATGTTTTGATTCGTTTTGGGATTGGTACGGGTAAGCTCGGTTTTTAGAGCTATCCACGCAGTTGGACTTCGCCAAGTCCGCCGCCATACTATCGAGTTTAGAACACGTTTATGAGGGATTGAAGTCGTGAATTGATTGTGAATATTGATGAGTAAAATGAATGGGATATTAAAATGAGTATATTTGCTCTCTGGAATTGGATTCCAGAGAGGTGTTGTGTGAATGTTTGCTCTCTGGAAACCGGATTCCAGAGAGCTGAAATATGTTTTGCTCTCTGGAATTTCAGAGAGCAAAGTGTTAAACAAAAGCTGAAGGAAGAGAAGAAGGAAAGAAGGGGAAAAGGAAGAGGAGTCTGATCGCTTAAGGTGATCGCTGCTGGCTTATATCAGTGCAGCGATCGATCTCTGCCTTCAGCAGAGATCGATCGCTGCTTGGGAGAGGCAAGGGTGCGGCGATCGGTCTCTGCTGAAGGCAGAGATCGATCGCTGCCTTACCAATAAGGTGCGGCGATCGGTCTCTGCCTTCAGCAGAGATCGATCGCTACCTTCGATGCTTCGAGGGGCAGAATCCCAATTCTGCCCTCCCACTTTTCTGAATGGTTTTAATTGTTTAATAATTAAATGTTTTAAGTTTTATTTAATTATTAAACGTTTTGTTTTAAATGTTTTAGAGGTCCGATTTCAATTCCGTTTTAAATTCTGATTGAGTTTCCGCTTAAGTATAAGTTTAATGTTTAAAATGAAAAATTTATTACGGAAATACGGGTACGGAATTAGGGGTGTGACAGCTGACCTCTTACCATTTTGAGATTCCTAAACAAATAATCAAAAACATATCTTAACATAATGACATTACTAAAATCGTAAATACTTACAGTTGCTGGAGTGTACTAAGGTGGCAATCTGTGCTAGGAGGCAGTCAGCAGAATCGATTTTAGAACCCGGTTTTGCTCTGATACCATAATTGTAACGACACTAGTAGGGCCGAGACATAATTCATGACTTTCTTAATCATTTAATTCTTACTTTCTGCACCTTGTTCATGATTAGTATTATTTTTTTCTTTTTAAAACTTAGAACTTAAAACTTGACTCGCGGACAACATATCATCTGACAAAACTAAACCATCCAAAACTCGACTCTTTCATTAATCTAATAACTCATTAGTTCACAGAATCGAGCGACCATGCTCAGTTATCAGTTCCATGACATAATCGGGCAGAGAAGAAATGCCCTCAGATCACTCGACGTCATTCTGCTTTGGCTGCATGGGTTTGCATGCATCGGCTGATAGGGTACACATCTTCCGATTTGTCACGTGTACTCTGCATGACTCAATTATCGTTGCCCAATAGAAGACATCTTCCGGTGGGCACGTGCATCTCTCGTGACTCATTAAACATCACTCGACATAAGAGATACACAACATCGCCCGATCGCTAGACGACAAAACAACACTTACATCATCCGGTATTTGAAATACACTACATCGCCCGTTTGCTAGACGACAAAACAATACATACATCATCCGGTTGTCATGTGCGTCTCACGTTGCTCACTTACCTCATCCGATAAGAGACATCATCCGGTGAACAACAAACGTTCACCATCTACCGGTGACGTCAGCCTGTTGATTCATTCATCCAGCTTCTATCATTAAACTCACACCGGTGACGTCAGCCGGATGATGCATTCATCTGACTTCTATCACACAGCAGTAAAACCCGAAACCTTCAAGCAACTCATACCGATAGAAAGATAACCTGACCTTCACAGATCTCATACTTCGTAGACATAAACGTAGGCAGACATAAATCATGGACTCATCTTGAATACATATAGCGAAAGACTTAGTTAAAATAACTCGTTCTATATCCTTATAAACATTCTCAGACTCAGTAATTAAAACAGACAATTTCAAAAGCTCGATGTTTTAAAATAATCTCATCCTACTTAGACTTCCATATTCATAATCATCACTAAAATCATAGGAGCATTAACCAGGGGGTCTTGTTCGCCATCCAGCCACAGAATTACTCCCTGAACACCTTCCAGCAACAAAACTTAGACATCTTCGTTAACTTTGGAATCCTCACCTGATATTTCGTCACCTACATCATAAGTTTTAAACCATAAGCCTAATGCTTAGTAAGGAATGCAATGCTAACATGTATACGTGAATGCATAGTTGCAAGAAAATCATGATCATGTTCGTTTCATGCTCTTTTCCTGTTCTTATTCATGTTCTTGTTCATCACTTTCATCATATGGATTAAGGGAGGATTTGTGCCGTAAAAGGGGGATGACAGTGCAAGTGTACATAGTCCCTTTCGGGCCGAAATCATGGTCCTTCTCTTTGGACAGTGACATACGCCAAACCGCCCCCAACCCTCACTTAATCCGGTTGCATAGGTTTCATATTCATTCTCGTATCTTGATCATGGGGGAAAACATGCTCATAAATCATTTTCATATGCTTGAGAAGTAAATCATGATGCATGCCATGAATGTTCTTAAATCATTAGACTATGGAAAATATCATACTAGACAGTTGACTTCATAGACTCTATCAGAACATCACATAACATAGTTCTCAAACATTCGTAAACCATCCAAGTACAGACCATCTTACTAACTTAAAACAAACATCAAACACATAACTAATTTAGTACCCTTAAGATGTAGGGCCCTAATGGCCGGAAATCTTAATACATTCACTTACCTAGCTTCTTGATCAAATTCGTGCACTACACTTCAAACTTCTTCACCTGATATCATTTCATATTTCAGAGTTAAAATAGATCCTAAATATTCTGAAATCAAAGCTAGGAAAGTCCTAACTAAATGTCATCCTAGAATCTGTATTCCTGAGTCCTTTCAGCCGAGCACCTTTGTGTGTGGTCTAAGTTTCCAAAATCTAATATAGCCTAATTCAACTTAACCACTAGTTCCAGTCGGTTATCTAAAAATCCAGATTCGAATCAGAAATGCTATTACCAAACACCGATTAAAAATGTTCCTATTATTCGGCCATTGAAGAATCTTGAAACATTGGGTCCTAGCTGAAAACAGAGTTCCAAATAATTACTCGGCAACTACATTGTCTAAATCTTACCTCGAATGTAGGTTATCGAAGTAGAGGCTGGAGGAATCGATCGCCAAAGAGGGAGTCGCCTGCAGAGAAAGAGCTCTGGAAGTACGGGAATCGCCGAGAGAGAATGTCGGCTACAGTGGGGTTTAAGTGAGATTTAAGGTTTCCATTTATTTTTATACTAAATAAAATCCCTCTTAATTACAATTCTGCCACCACACAAATAGAAACCAAATAAGCTTAGGCATTAAAATTTAAATTAAAGATCAACAATAAAGGTGACAGTTAAGTCCGTTAAGAAAATCACCTGGCTGAAAATGTTGGGTGTTACAACTGTCGATTCCGGAGTGGAAATGGGAGCAGATGTCCATGGATTTTATTGTGGGGCTCCCGAGGATGACGAAGGGGCATGACGGCATCTAGTTAATCGTGGACCGATTGACAAAGTCGGCTCACTTCCTATCTGTGAAGATGGAATCTTCTATGGATCAGCTCGTGGAGCTTTATGTGCAGGAGATCGTTAGACTGCATGGAGTACAAGTTTCGATTGTCTCAGATCGAGATCCGAGGTTTACATTGAAGTTCTGGAAGAGTCTGCACATAGCTATGGGAACTCAGCTAAATTTCAGCACGACATTTCATCCTCAGACTGATGGTCAGACAGAGAGGACGAATCAGATTCTGGAGGATATGCTCAGAGCTTGTGTGTTGGAATTTCAGGGATCGTGGAGTAGGTATTTGCCACTGATCGAGTTCTCTTATAACAACAGCTTCCAGGCTACCATTGGTATGGCTCCGTATGAAGCTTTGTATGGTCGAAAGTGTAGATCTCCATTATATTAGGACAAGGTTGGTGAAGCCAGTATTGTTGGTCCCGAAATCCTACAACAAACGGCAGAGAAGATTGCCGTTATCCGACAGCGTATCGAGGTAGCTCAGAGTCGACAGAAGAGCTACGCTGACACGAGATGAAGGGAACTAGAATTCAAAGAAGGCGATGAGGTTTATTTGAAGGTTTCTCCGTTTAGAAGTGTAATGCGATTTGGAAAGAAGGGTAAGTTAAACTCTTGATATTTGGGACCCTTCCCTATTCTGAAGAAGATTGGGAAGGTGGCGTATCGACTGCAGCTTCCGGCTTCAATGGAGGGTATCCACAATGTATTCCAAGTGTCTATGCTTTGAAAGTGTTTGCGTGATCCATTGCATATCATGGAGGCAAGAGAGATCGAGGTGCAGCCTATCTTGACTTATGTGGAGAAGCCGGTACGTATTTTAGAGTCTTCCATCAAGGTATTGCACAACAAAGAGATTCCGCTAGTTAAAGTTTAATAGCGGAACCACGAGGTGGAAGAAGCTACTTGAGAGCGACAACAGGATATGATGGCTAAGTATCCTGATTTGTTTGTGTAATCAAATTTTGAGGACAAAATTTTAAATAAGGTGGATGGAATGTAACACCCGGATTTACGGGATTTTGTAATATATGTGAATATTGTCATTTTCATAATTATGTCGAATTAAGTCGGTTTCATAAAAAGAAAGCGTTATTACGATCCTAATAATTAATAAGGATTTTAAGAAAATTTCAGAAATTTTAGGAGTTGTAACACTAATTTTACGAAAGTTACGTTATCGTAATATAAAGGATACTTTGGTAAAAATAGTAAACGATATCCGAATTACGAACGGACAGTTTTAAAAGAGCCCTGATAATAAGTTGGAGTTATTGGTGAAATAAAGAAATTTGGAGAAACTGAATCGTCGGTTAATTAACGGAACAAAAGACGAAACTAATAAAATATAAGTGCAAGGGGCGTTATGGTAATTTGACAACCCAAATTTAATAAAAACCTTATTTCCTCTCTTCTTCTCCCTCATTCACGATTTCTCTCTGTGTTTTTATTTTCCTCTCCCGCGGCGACTATTTCTCCCCACGGCGACTCAATTTTCGACAATCGTTCTTACTCCGTTCGACTCGTTTTCTTCGTGTTTTCTCCTCCTCTCGCAACCCTAGGTATGGCTCTATTCTTTTGGAGCGTTATAGTTCGGTTTTCACAAAGTTATACGGTTAGGGTTCCGTTTAGGATTTTGTAAAAAATGTGGTCTAAAGTAGAAATCGGTAGGATTACCATATTTGTGAGTATATTGAACATATTAAACGTTATTGGACGAAATCTAGAGTGTATACGGTGTTTAGGTTGAAAAATGGATATTTAGAGCTTGAGAATCTCCATCAATGGAGTTTAGAAATTTACGAGCGCGAGTTGCTCGGTAAAATGCCTCGTTAAGCTAAGTTAAAATTTTAGGAAAATTTCCTTAGTAAGGTTTCGTTAAATTTGGACGTTAAACGGTTTAATCTCGTTTTAACGACAACTGTTGTGTTTTGCCTCAGACAAACGACGCTCGTGGACGGAGCTCAAAGTTCAGCGCGCACAAGGTAAGTTCTCGTGACTTACTCTGGCCGATTGGCCTACACCGTACGTCGAAGTCGCGTCGAGGATCATCGGAGTCTTGTTTGTTTAAATGTTTTGGTTGGGTAGTTAGGATTAACTCTTTTATAGGATATGCTTTTAATTGTTTTTATTGTCTCGATGGTTGTAACGCCCCCGAACCCGCCCTGGCTCGGTGCGCTACTTGTGTAATATCCGGCTCGTACGGATTTTTGAAAATATTATTATTATATTATATGTGGCATTTTTGGTAAATATGTCAAATCAGGTCCGTTTCACGAAAGGAAAGCGTCATTACGATCCTAACGACTAATTGGAATTTTAGAGAAATTATGAGAATTTTCGGAGTTTAAACGCTATATTCCGAGTAATTACCTCTATCGTAAAATAATTGACGTTTTAGTAAAAATAGTAAACGAGGTCCAAATTGCGAACGGACCGTTTAGTTATATTCCAAATAACAAGTTGGACTTATTGGTGAAATATGGAGTTTTCGAGAATTCGAATCGCTGGACGATTAACGAGACGAATGACGAAATCTATATAAAAATCAAAGAAGGGCATTTTAGTAATCTTTCAAATCAATATTATAAATAAATCAAAAACCAAATTTTGATTTCATTTCTCCTCTGCGATTTCCAGAGGCCAAACCTTCGCGAAACCCTCCCTGCCCGCGCGACGATCCGACGATTTCCGACACCGTTTCTCTTCCGTTTCTCCTCCGTTCTTCACGTTTCTTCCTCCTCTCGCTATCCTAGGTATGCATCTACGTTCCTAGAGCTTTTATTTTGACGTTTACGGCTTTTTAGGTAATTAGGGTTTCGATCGTTTTTCGTTAAAAACGCGAATCAGGGCTCGTAATTAATAGGTTAGCCGTGATTAAGTATAAATTGAACGTATTGGACGTTATTGGACGAAGAGAAATCAATTTGCGAAAAAGTTATAAATTGTTAAATTTTCGAGTTTTCGGAAATAACTTGTAATATGGATTTCGAGATTTCCCAGCGTTAAATCGTTATGTAAAAACATCGATTAGCTAAGTTAAAGATTTTATTAGTTTCGGACATTTAACAGTTTAAGCTCGTATTAACGTCAATTGGTGAAATTTCCTAGGTAACGACTCCCGTAGACGAAGCTCGAGATTCTGTGCGCTCAAGGTAAGTTCTCGTGACTTGTTTGACCGAAAGGTCTACACCATACCTCGTCGTCGTATCAAGGATCCTTGAGGGTTCCTTGTTTTATGTTGTTTAGATTGGGTAGTTAAGTTAGCTGTTTATAGGTTTTGTTGTATTGTCTTGTTGATATGTATGTTGTTTGTTTACTTTCCGCTGATTAACTGTTCATGCATCACGTGTTTTAAAGATCATGAAAAATGAATTTCTGCACGATGTTTTAAAGTAAATGCAAAGAAAGAATGACCCTTCGGTATATAGTTTAAATGGTCCGTCGGTATACAGTTTATAGCAAAGCAAAGTAAAGAAAAGTTTAAATGACCCTTCGGTATACAGTTTAAATGACCCTTCGGTATACAGTTTAAATGACCCTTCGGTATACAGTTTAAATGACCCTTCGGTATACAGTTTAAATGACCCTTCGGTATATAGTTTAAATGACCCATCGGTATATAGTTTAAATGGCCCATCGGTATACAGTTTATAGCAAAGCAAAGCAAAGCAAAGCAAAGTAAAGTAAAGTAAAGTAAAGTAAAGTAAAGTAAAGCAAAGCAAAGCAAAGCAAAGCAAAGCAAAGCAAAGCAAAGCAAAGCAAAGCAAAGCAAAACAAAGTAAAGTAAAGTAAAGTAAAGTAAAGTAAAGTAAAGTAAAGTGAAGTAAAGCAAAGTAAAGAAAAGAATGCATGATTTATAGATTCATATGCACAGCATGCATTTGCATTTACTAGAGCTTACTGAGATTTTTATCTCATAGATGTCTGTATGGTGTAGGTGTTTACGAGGAAACAGGTGAGGACATTCCTCCTCCTGAGGCATGAGGCAGTTGACGGAAGATGGGTTGCGGTGGTGTGTTGCGCAGTCGATGCTTTACCGACCCGTGGGGGAAGTATATACGTGTTTTGAGGGTTTGGGGTTATTTTGAGATGTTTTGAACTGATAATCGTATAGAGTATTTTAGATTGTTTGGATTTGGATAGGAGTTAGAAAAGGTTTTAGTAATTGTATGTAAAACTCTTTGGTTTAAACTATTTACTGAATGTTTTGGAAATCTATTTTATAAACGGTATATTGAATTGTTTGGTTTAATCTGTTAGTTAAATGTTATGAAAATGTTTTGAAATGTTTTTAGGTTGTTACGGATATGCTCGGTTTTTAGAGCTATCCACGCGGTTGGATTTCGCAAAGTCCGCTGTAAGTCGATTAAGTTTAGTTTACAAGTGATTATGGTAATTGATGAAAAATGGTGGAAGAATGAGGAGTTGGGTAGAAAATTGAGAAATAGTTGCTCTCTGGAATCGGATTCCAGAGAGGTTAAGGTTTGAAGTTTTATGTGTTTGCTCTCTGGAAATTCCAGAGATCACTTGTATAGAAAAAGAAAACAGAGAAGGGGAGTGAAGTGGCGACTGGGCGCTGCTGAGGCGCATGGCCTCAGCGATCGATCTCTGCTGAGGCGCATGGCCTCAGCGATCGATCTCTGCTGAGGCGCATGGCCTCAGCGATCGTTCTCTGCTGAGGCGCATGGCCTCAGCGATCGATCCCTGCTGAGGCTCATGGCCTCAGCGACTGATCGCTGTTGAGGCCAGCGATCAGTCTCTGTTTCTTTGCCTCTGTCTTCCAGTTTTGCCCTTGCCGAATTGAAAATGGTTTTAAATGTTTTTAATATTTATTAAATGTTTTAAGTTTAATTTAAATTAGTTTTAAGTTTAACTAAAAGGGTTTTAAGAAATAGGTTTACACGACTTTAAATTCCAATTTGATTTCTGCTTCAGTTTAGGTTCAAAGTTTATGATGAGCGTAAAATGAAAAATTTATACGGGTAAATGGGTACAGTATTAGGGGTGTTACAATTATGGTATCAGAGCCCCCGGGTTTTAAAATCGATTCTGTAGACTGCTCGACTGCACAGCCACTACGCGGACATCCTTCATCAACTGTAAGTCTGTTTTATAGCTTTATCTGATTTTGTTTCTTAGGATTATCTGTTTAATTTGTTTTAGGCTTTATACACTATGACTCGAGGAAGGGATCCTAGAGATGACGCGATGGATCGTCTTACGGAGTTGTTAGACCGCCAGTCCCAACATATGGATCGGCAAGCACAGCAAATTACGGACCTAGTAAATCGAGAGCAACAGCGAGAGAACTAGAGGGCCCGAGATTTGATAGTTCCCAACAACCAGGGCATGCAGAGGTTTCAAGGCCTACGACCTCCAGTATTTGAGGGTCAGTCATCGGATCCGACACATGCCGAGGAATGGATCCGGGTGATGGAGGATATGCTAGCTTATGCCGAGGTGGGGAACGGGAGCAAGGTGGCGTATGCTACCTTTCACTTAGCGATGGATGCCCGTTTCTGGTGGGACTCGATCAAGTCGACGACGGATGTATCAGTTATGACATGGGATCGGTTCAAGTTTCTATTCTTCGACAAGTATTTCAGCCGCACAATGAGGGTGGCTAAGAGGAACGAGTTCACGCAGCTGAAGCAGACAGGTTCAGTTGCAGAATATATCCGGAAGTTTGAGGCTTTATTGCGATTTGCACCGCGCCTTGTCAGCGATAACGAGGAGAAGGTACACCAGTTTATGGAGGGCCTTAATTCGGAGATCAGGATGCACGTTGTTGTATCAGGTATTGTTGATGTACCCTATTCTGATATCACAGCTAGGGCTCTGGATATTGAGGCCGCCAGAGCTACTTGTGTTAGACCGAGGGAGCCAGCCAAGGGCTTCTTCCGTGAAACTCAACCTCAGTCGCAAGATCAAGGCTGGCAGCCAAGAGCACAGCAACAACCACAACAGCCAAGAGACATTAAAAGGCCTCTAGAAGGAGGCAACGATCGAGGGAAAGGCAAACAGGTACAAGGGGCTTCTCAGTTACCTCTTTGCCCTAAATGCCAGAGGAAGCACAGGGGGCAGTGCAGGGTAGGCACGGATGTGTGCTATTGGTGTGGGGAACCAGGTCATTTTGTTAAGGACTGCCCAAATCAGGGTCGAGGTCAATCAGGCAGAGATCAGCATGGCACAGATCAAAGGAAAGTTGTACCGAGAGTCTTTGCATTCATTGAGCCTGACAACGCCGACGATGGGGCCCAGCCTTCTACAGTTGCAGGTACTATTTTAATTACCTGTACGACGATATGCATATGATAGATAAAATATTTAGATCTGAGATTAGTAAGGAAGAGAATAATAGGTGAGTAAGAAGGATTACTGGGCGAACCTCGAAGGGAAGATAGTAGGATACACATAGCAATAAACACCATACAAAAATATAATTATACATTAGTAGATTAGTTCGATTTAATTAACGGAGTTTGCGCACCTAAGGTTCTAAATAGGAGTTTAACGCTAGGGTTAGTGCCGGACGAATTGTAAAGTTCGCAATTACAGAGGTCCGACTCGTATTTGACCAATTGGGATCAATGGATACAAAAATAATTTAAGGTCAAAAGGAATGGTTTAGAGCAAACCTATGGCGAGACTTAGGAACTTGACTGTGCTCGAAATTAATGGAAATGTAAGCTGAACAAATGAGCATATTGTGGATAGTGTAAGCGTTTCAGTTAAGACCTGACGAGGGAACTCACTAATGTGATGTGGGATATCATTGACAGGATACCTTACGAAGCATTGAGAATAGAATTCTAGTGGAGAAGCTCACCATGAAATAGTTGTTAAGACCCGTGAAGTGTCCCGGGAAGGGTACAATTAGAGTACTGCTGACGGAGAAGATATACAGGAGCATCACTAGTGAAATGTAGACTCGAATGATTGTGATAGTGACTAAGGTTAAGGCCAATGAACTCATACCGAAGTTTAGTGTACTGCTCCGACGTAAATATAGAAATTGTTATATCCATGAGGTTGATAAGGTCGTGGTATAGTAGAGATTTAGCATTGAATAGGTAAATTAAAAAGACTTTTTGAAGCTTGAAGTGGCTAGGTACGTATTTGATAGACACATGATTATGAAAGTTAGAAACTAAATGAACTCGGTTTGAGAAACTAAAGTTAAAATAGAGGGGAGTTCAGATTGCGACTTGGGTTTTGTTAGGAGTCCTTGAACGAAAGTCAACTCGAATGACGTCGAGAAGTCGAAGTTGTTTCGAGGATTGAGGATAGGAGATAATCTTTAGTACAAGCCAATTAATAAGTGAGAGAGAGTATAATGTTTTGGGGTGACTAATGTAGACCAACAAGTGCTCGGGACGTTAAGTGTGCAGTACACAGTTAAAGGACGTTTGGTTGAGACTTAGAGATTTGGTAAGGTTTGATGCGTAAACTGGAAATGTGGATTACGATTAGGAAGTTAGTGTAGAAATTCGGTTAGTGTGTATCCCGAATGTGAACATGATCGAGAGGATTGTGTTGAGGTATAGGTTACAGCTCAGAAATTGGATGAAATTGAAGGCATTCAATTTGACTGGCGTTAGGAAGCTTAGGTATAGTTCTGACCTAAAGGGACAGCAGAAGAAAGACGTTGATAAATAGTAATTTTGAAGTTATTAATACTAAGAGATTTAATCAGCGGGGGTTAAGTGAAAGTCGAAAGTTGGTGCATTCACAAGTGTTGAAGTGACAAATATGTTGTCGGGTTAATTAATTGAGATTTGAGGGTTTGGATTATGCTTAGTACGTGAGAGAGGACGTGTGCAATCAAATCGAAAGTAAGAAATACGAATTTGGGGCCTATGTTGAAGAATATAGTAGGATGTTGGTTTAGAACCACAAAAAGGGACCGTAGGTACAGACGATTAATCAAAGTAAAAGTGCCACGAGACAGGAGACGTTAATGTCAAGAACTATGAGCTGTGACAAATTTTGTGGACAAAATTCTGAATAAGGAGGGTAGAATGTAATATCCGGCTCGTACGGATTTTTGAAAATATTATTATTATATTATATGTGGCATTTTTGGTAAATATGTCAAATCAGGTCCGTTTCACGAAAGGAAAGCGTCATTACGATCCTAACGACTAATTGGAATTTTAGAGAAATTATGAGAATTTTCGGAGTTTAAACGCTATATTCCGAGTAATTACCTCTATCGTAAAATAATTGACGTTTTAGTAAAAATAGTAAACGAGGTCCAAATTGCGAACGGACCGTTTAGTTATATTCCAAATAACAAGTTGGACTTATTGGTGAAATATGGAGTTTTCGAGAATTCGAATCGCTGGACGATTAACGAGACGAATGACGAAATCTATATAAAAATCAAAGAAGGGCATTTTAGTAATCTTTCAAATCAATATTATAAATAAATCAAAAACCAAATTTTGATTTCATTTCTCCTCTGCGATTTCCAGAGGCCAAACCTTCGCGAAACCCTCCCTGCCCGCGCGACGATCCGACGATTTCCGACACCGTTTCTCTTCCGTTTCTCCTCCGTTCTTCACGTTTCTTCCTCCTCTCGCTATCCTAGGTATGCATCTACGTTCCTAGAGCTTTTATTTTGACGTTTACGGCTTTTTAGGTAATTAGGGTTTCGATCGTTTTTCGTTAAAAACGCGAATCAGGGCTCGTAATTAATAGGTTAGCCGTGATTAAGTATAAATTGAACGTATTGGACGTTATTGGACGAAGAGAAATCAATTTGCGAAAAAGTTATAAATTGTTAAATTTTCGAGTTTTCGGAAATAACTTGTAATATGGATTTCGAGATTTCCCAGCGTTAAATCGTTATGTAAAAACATCGATTAGCTAAGTTAAAGATTTTATTAGTTTCGGACATTTAACAGTTTAAGCTCGTATTAACGTCAATTGGTGAAATTTCCTAGGTAACGACTCCCGTAGACGAAGCTCGAGATTCTGTGCGCTCAAGGTAAGTTCTCGTGACTTGTTTGACCGAAAGGTCTACACCATACCTCGTCGTCGTATCAAGGATCCTTGAGGGTTCCTTGTTTTATGTTGTTTAGGTTGGGTAGTTAAGTTAGCTGTTTATAGGTTTTGTTGTATTGTCTTGTTGATATGTATGTTGTTTGTTTACTTCCGCTGATTAACTGTTCATGCATCACGTGTTTTAAAGATCATGAAAAATGAATTTCTGCACGATGTTTTAAAGTAAATGCAAAGAAAGAATGACCCTTCGGTATATAGTTTAAATGGTCCGTCGGTATACAGTTTATAGCAAAGCAAAGTAAAGAAAAGTTTAAATGACCCTTCGGTATACAGTTTAAATGACCCTTCGGTATACAGTTTAAATGACCCTTCGGTATACAGTTTAAATGACCCTTCGGTATACAGTTTAAATGACCCTTCGGTATATAGTTTAAATGACCCATCGGTATATAGTTTAAATGGCCCATCGGTATATAGTTTATAGCAAAGCAAAGCAATCGGTATACAGTTTATAGCAAAGCAAAGCAAAGCAAAGCAAAGTAAAGTAAAGTAAAGTAAAGTAAAGTAAAGTAAAGCAAAGCAAAGCAAAGCAAAGCAAAGCAAAGCAAAGCAAAGCAAAGCAAAACAAAGTAAAGTAAAGTAAAGTAAAGTAAAGTAAAGTAAAGTAAAGTAAAGTAAAGTGAAGTAAAGCAAAGTAAAGAAAAGAATGCATGATTTATAGATTCATATGCACAGCATGCATTTGCATTTACTAGAGCTTACTGAGATTTTTATCTCATAGATGTCTGTATGGTGTAGGTGTTTACGAGGAAACAGGTGAGGACATTCCTCCTCCTGAGGCATGAGGCAGTTGACGGAAGATGGGTTGCGGTGGTGTGTTGCGCAGTCGATGCTTTACCGACCCGTGGGGGAAGTATATACGTTTTTTGAGGGTTTGGGGTTATTTTGAGATGTTTTGAACTGATAATCGTATAGAGTATTTTAGATTGTTTGGATTTGGATAGGAGTTAGAAAAGGTTTTAGTAATTGTATGTAAAACTCTTTGGTTTAAACTATTTACTGAATGTTTTGGAAATCTATTTTATAAACGGTATATTGAATTGTTTGGTTTAATCTGTTAGTTAAATGTTATGAAAATGTTTTGAAATGTTTTTAGGTTGTTACGGATATGCTCGGTTTTTAGAGCTATCCACGCGGTTGGATTTCGCAAAGTCCGCTGTAAGTCGATTAAGTTTAGTTTACAAGTGATTATGGTAATTGATGAAAAATGGTGGAAGAATGAGGAGTTGGGTAGAAAATTGAGAAATAGTTGCTCTCTGGAATCGGATTCCAGAGAGGTTAAGGTTTGAAGTTTTATGTGTTTGCTCTCTGGAAATTCCAGAGATCACTTGTATAGAAAAAGAAAACAGAGAAGGGGAGTGAAGTGGCGACTGGGCGCTGCTGAGGCGCATGGCCTCAGCGATCGATCTCTGCTGAGGCGCATGGCCTCAGCGATCGATCCCTGCTGAGGCTCATGGCCTCAGCGACTGATCGCTGTTGAGGCCAGCGATCAGTCTCTGTTTCTTTTGCCTCTGTCTTCCAGTTTTGCCCTTGCCGAATTGAAAATGGTTTTAAATGTTTTTAATATTTATTAAATGTTTTAAGTTTAATTTAAATTAGTTTTAAGTTTAACTAAAAGGGTTTTAAGAAATAGGTTTACACGACTTTAAATTCCAATTTGATTTCTGCTTCAGTTTAGGTTCAAGTTTATGATGAGCGTAAAATGAAAAATTTATACGGGTAAATGGGTACAGTATTAGGGGTGTTACAACTTGGCTCACTTTAACCGCTAATAATGTAAAAAAAATCCGACACAGCAGAATTTAAAACTAAATCTCCTGAAGCTTTCTTATATCATACCTAGCTGCCTAGACTCACTAATTTCCTTTAATCCTAACCTTTGAGCACCACGGCGTCCTTCCCGAAAATTTCGACAAAGTAACGCCTGAAAATGGCGCCTCCAAAATGCTAGGTACCTGCAATAAATAAATCTCCAACCAGATCCAGAATACTCTTACTTAACTAACCAGCATACGAAATCTCCAAATAGCAGTAAAGAGGGAAACGATAATACTAATATCCTTAAATGAAGAAAATCCACAGTATAGGGCAACGCATCACCCTTAACTATGACTATATACAACAGATACAAATAGCTATACCGTAACTGTTAAAAACATAAACTAAAAGAGTTACACATTCTCATTATTGCTACAAACAGACATTTACAATAAACTACCAAAATACAAAGCCCCACATCCCCGAAGACCATGGTCGAGACGCCCCGACAACTGCCCGCACCGGCACGGCTCGTGCTTCTCCGACGGTTCCCAAGTCATGGCTCACTCGCTCAGCTCACCTGTAACCGCGTCGTTACCTACACCACAGAACACACACACACACGTAAGCTTACGCTTAGCAAGTAATGAATAACGAATATAAACACGCACAATGCACACACACAACCCCCTAACAAATACAATTTCTACTATTTGCTCATGAACGTTAACGATGAGACGTTAAACCCTCTAGTGCGTCTTGTACTTTAACGATGAGGCATTTAACTCTCTAGTGTTTTTCTTACACATTTCAACCAAGACTCTCTTGTAGACACCTCCCGAATTGCCATACTTTCAGGCACTATTCGCGACTAGGTGACTCACACAAACACCGCCCAAACTGTCATACTTTCAGACACTAATTCGCGAAGAGGTGACTCACACAAACACCTCCCGAACTGTCATACTTTTAGACACTAATTCGCGACGAGGTGACTCACATAAACACATTGCCTCACATATCTTTACAGTTCACTTTCACAATTAGCAAACAATGTTTAAACAATGCAATCAACACAACAACGCAACGCAACAACTTAACGCAACACAGTGCGACAACACAACACAACACCAAACAAAACAACTAACCAAGCATGCCACTCACACAATACTCAAACACCAAACAACAACCAAGAATTTTGTTTCCACACTACTGAATACAAAACAAAGCAACTATTAAACAATAAATCCTACCGTTCCGTGGTGTAGGCCCAAAGGCGACAAAACACACAATCTATTACTTACCTGGCGTCCTAGCTTGCTGAGGATTCTCGTAAATAGCCGAGCTTAAGAGTGAGATGTGAATGAGAACTCGAGTATTTGTAGAGGATGAATGAGGAAATAGAGGTTGGGAGATGTAAGCTAGAAGAACGATTAGATTAAATTCTAGAGTTTGAATGGACATAGGAAAGAAAGAAGTGATGAGATTAGTTTACTATGAGAGAGAGTTAGGATAAGAGAGTTAGCCATTAAAAATTGAGTATTTCGTATGAAGTTGAAGAACTTAGAGGATATTGAGAATTTAAGTATAAAAGTTTGAAAGTATAGTTGAGGATTGAATAAGTTAAAGGTAATAAATGGGTGAGAGTAAATAGTTATGAAAGTTAGACTCTTAAGTTGTGGGATGGAATTTGAAAGATTGTATACCAATTGTGTTGTCGAGTGAAGAGTGAGAGACGAGGTAATTTAGACTTAAGACCTAGATAATGTGTGGTTGATTAATGGAATGTAGTGATCCTTTGAGGTAAGCCTACATTCATCAATTACTCTCAAACTACTATTTCTAGCTCAATCCAACTAAAACCTACTTAAACGGGCCACTAAATTGGGGTCGGTAAAAACCGACCCAAAACTTCAAACGCGCGTAACTTTCGCGTCGGTTATCGAAATTGAACGATTCCAGTGGCCACGTACTCCTCTAATAACCTAGTTTAATCTGCCAAAAGAAAATTTAAAACAAATAACCCTAGCTAGGTCAAAACCTCCAAAAACAGAACCGGCCCTTTGGAGCTAAATCTCCCATTTACGATTTTTCAACAATTCTCACAAAATCCCTCACTAATCTATTACATTCTACCCTATTAAGCATAAATTAACAAAAACCATTGTTTCCCAAGTCAAAACCCAAACCACAGCACCCTCCCCCCTAGACTTCCTCCCTGGAACAGGGGTATCACAGCCCCACCGAGAATCACCCATCACACACCACCAATTCCCCCAATTTCCGACACAAATCAACCACAAAAATCGGCCCAACACGCAGACCACTCCTCGGCCGAGCAACAGAGAGAAAACAGGGAGGAGAAGCTACCTGTTTACGGTCGGGTTTGGCACGAAAAGTCGAACCAAGCTCTGGCTTCAGCTCGCCAGAGTTCGCTCATATGAACGGTGGCCGAAGTCGCGTGGTCACTGTCGGAGGGACGTCGCTCACGCTCTTCTCTCGTCGAGAGGGCTCAGGCCGAAGAAGCAGAATGGCTTCTTCGCGAAGCCATTCTGTTTCTATATAAAAAAATAAATTTATTTTAATTTTTAAGCTAAATTACTTATTTGCCCTCACATGTTTGAACTTTCGTATTTCCGTTAAGCTCGCGTCCACTTGACCAAAAATTTTAGAAATCATTTTCCAAATAAAATTATAAGTTTTTAATAAACTAAATAACTCGTTAAATTCTCATTCTTCGACCGTTAAATTTCTATAAATTTACTCTTAAATCCTTCCTTTCTAATTTAGAAAATTCTAAGATCTATAAATTGATTAAATCTAAAGCCTCGGTGTTACAATGGTACATATGCTGTATGTTTACTTAAAGCACGTAATTGTCCATGCATCACTGTTTTAAATTATGCATAAAAAATAAATTTCCGCACTATGTTTTGAAGAAAATGGCGATATGGCCTAAAAGGGGGCTATTGACCTATTTTGAAGGCTGAGAAGGGTCGGTCACAATACCACATCTAATATGAACCCATGTATGTTTATGGTCATGCGAGGTGGGGCTCAGGCATGGCTGTGCATGTTGCAAGCATGTACCCCCCCTCCGCTAGGTGGAAAGGGTTGTCTAACCGCAGGATGTGCCCTCTCAGTTTAGCTGGTTGAGATCTCGGTGACAACCTATGTAAAGATAAGAAAATGTTGCATGATTTCTGAAATTCATTTGCACAGTATGCATTTACATTTACGAAACTTGCTGAGCCTTTAGCTCATAGATTGTCTGTATGGTGTAGGTGATCTTGACATAGGTGAGGATGAGATCCCTCCACCCGAGGAGTGATGCAGTTGACGGAGGATGGCTCGTGGGGGTGTACTGGCGCGGTCGATGCTTAACCTGACCCGTGGGGATGTACGTATGTGTTTTGAGGGTATTGGGATGTCTTGGGCTGATGGTTGAATAGAAAGAATATTTGTATAGTTAGAGTATTTTAGGATGTTTTGATCTGGTTAGTTGATAGATCGATGTACAGATGTTTTGGCGAACTGTTTTCCTAAAACGTTTTGTTAAGGCTTTTATCTAAGTTTTATAGAACTGCTTGGTGATTTTTAACAAGAGGAAACGTTTAGTTTTTAAACGGATCCACGCAGTTCATTTTCGAGAAAACGTATTTCGTTTTAAATGCGTTTCGAGTCGGTTTTGAATAAGGTTATGGAGGAAGTACGAGTATCGGGTGGTTTTATGTCAAATTGTATTGTGAAGATGCATGTGTGTTTAGTGATAATTGAGGATGAGGTAGAAGTGTTGAGGGTAGTGTTTACGCAGGGCAAGAAGAAGGAAAGAAAGAGGAGGCAAGTCCTCTGGAATTCGGATTCTAGAGGACTTGGCGATCGATCGCCAGGGAGGGCAATCGATCGCCCCTATTGGTCACGCCCTGGAAGAGATTCTAGGGCGTGTGCCAAGCGATCGCCAGGTGAAGGCCATCGCTTGGCAAGAGGTGATCGCCGAAGGGCGATCGATCGCCTGGAGAGGGGCGATTGATCGCCCCTTTGCTTTTAAGGACAAATGTCCCTTTTGTCCATCCTCTTTGGCCGACTCTTTTATGTTTTAATTCTGTTTTCTTTTTAATTGTTTTAATTGTTTTAATTGCTTTATAGTTTGAGTTATGGTTTCGTTTTAAACGTTTTTTTTTTTAAACTGTATACGTCAAACGATTTTTTGATTTCAATTTAAAAAGTTTAATTCCGCACAAACGTCTGAAGTTTATAAAAGATTAGAAAGATAAAAAAAAATAAGAATACAGGGAAATTAGGATAACGGGTAAGGGGTCCTACAACGTCTACTGGTGAAAGGCCATTTCTGCATGTTGTTCACTCCTACCGGTGAACAGGTTCATTTCCGTGCCGGTTTATTTACACTTCTACTGGCTGAACGTCATTTAATTGTTTTAATTGTTTTAATTGTTTTAATTGTTTTAATTGTTTTAATTGTTTTAATTGTTTTAATTGTTTTAATTGTTTTAATTGTTTTAATTGTTTTAATTGTTTTAATTGTTTTAATTGTTTTAATTGTTTTAATTGTTTTAATTGTTTTAATTGTTTTAATTGTTTTAATTGTTTTAATTGTTTTAATTGTTTTAATTGTTTTAATTGTTTTAATTGTTTTAATTGTTTTAATTGTTTTAATTGTTTTAATTGTTTTAATTGTTTTAATTGTTTTAATTGTTTTAATTGTTTTAATTGTTTTAATTGTTTTAATTGTTTTAATTGTTTTAATTGTTTTAATTGTTTTAATTGTTTTAATTGTTTTAATTGTTTTAATTGTTTTAATTGTTTTAATTGTTTTAATTGTTTTAATTGTTTTAATTGTTTTAATTGTTTTAATTGTTTTAATTGTTTTAATTGTTTTAATTGTTTTAATTGTTTTAATTGTTTTAATTGTTTTAATTGTTTTAATTGTTTTAATTGTTTTAATTGTTTTAATTGTTTTAATTGTTTTAATTGTTTTAATTGTTTTAATTGTTTTAATTGTTTTAATTGTTTTAATTGTTTTAATTGTTTTAATTGTTTTAATTGTTTTAATTGTTTTAATTGTTTTAATTGTTTTAATTGTTTTAATTGTTTTAATTGTTTTAATTGTTTTAATTGTTTTAATTGTTTTAATTGTTTTAATTGTTTTAATTGTTTTAATTGTTTTAATTGTTTTAATTGTTTTAATTGTTTTAATTGTTTTAATTGTTTTAATTGTTTTAATTGTTTTAATTGTTTTAATTGTTTTAATTGTTTTAATTGTTTTAATTCTGGTGTCCAAACCCTCTCGTTGTCTGCCAGAACCCTATTTAAGTCGAAGTCAAGTCTTAGTGAGAATTCCAGAACTGTTTCATTTCTCCCTGCTTCCAGCCTTCCTATTTTTCCTTCTGTCATTCATTCTGCATTCTGATTTTTACTGTTTCCCGTTTTACTTTCAAATCCAGAGAATGTTTTCTTTCTCTGTAAAGTTTTCAAGGGTTCGTTTCAAAAGTCCAGTTTGGTTTCTGTCTGTTTAAACAAAAAAAAAAAAAGGTATGTCCCATTTTCTATTAAATGTCCTAGAGTGATGGCTCCTCAGACCCCGATCGGGCCGGGGACTGTCACAAGCTCGCTCCTCAACTACGAGATCCCACTCATTTTTTTTATTGCAGTGTCAACTGCACTTTATTTGTAACACTCAAAAATTTATCATGCACTTTAATTTTCATCACTTAATAAATTATGCTACTTATATTGGATTTTAAGAATGAATAGTAGAGAATTCTAATTATTTTATAATTAGGATTATTAGTGAAGATTTAATGGGTAATTGGACTAGTAAGGCAACTAAGTGGAATGAATATTTAGTTAAGGTAATGAGATGGCAATTTAGGAAAAAGGAAAGGGGTTAGTGAGAATGAACTATTAGATGGTTGCCACATCCCCCCTTGATAGCTTCTCAAAGAAGCCCACCCACCTCTCCTTTACAAAAAAAAACTAACACATATTCCATCTCATCTCCCTCCTACGTATTTCTTTTCCTCTCTCTCAAGAACTCTCAGGCTTGAACTCCCTTCTCCCTCATGGTTTCTCCCTTTTTTCCAACGCCAAGCTCCTCCCTCTTCCCTCTTTGTTTGGTTTTGGAAGACAACCCCAAGCTTCCATCTCCTCTATCTAGGGTTTTGCAAGTTGAAGAGAAACTCACATTCTCCTCTAGGTCATCAAGGTAAGAATTGGTTTTCCTTGGTTAGATTGATTTTTTTTTTTTATATATAGAAGATAGAAATGAGCCAGTGGGCTACTTTGGTTGGATTATGTGTTGATGTTGGGACTTATTTTAGGATGCATGAAAATAAGACTTCTTGCACTATTGCCTAGATTATTTGATGCTTTAATATGTTGACATATCATTCTTGTGAGTAGGAAGGAAATGGAAAATTATACAAGTTTTAGCAAATTTAGAAAAATTAGCTTAAGAAATTGTCAAAATCAAGACAGTTCGGGTTTTTGAATTTCTGCCTATTATTATGATTTGATCTTGATAAATAGATTTCACCATGTTAAATTAGACTCTTTAAGGATTCCATAGCATTTTGAATTATTGGATTTGGTTATGTATACAATTAGTTATGGATTTTCAAAGTTTAAGCAAAAATTTGAATCAGGTTTACACAGCAGTATTGGGTTTTGATTTTCTACCATTTATTGAGTTCAGTTTTTGATAAATGGATTTCACCATTTAAACTAGACTCTTTCAGGATTCCATAGTATTTTGAATCATTGAATTCGTATAGCTAAAGTTATGGATAATTGACGTTTACTCAAATTTAGGTGAATTTCAAGATTTTACTGTTTGAATGGATGAATTTTGATTGGTTAATGCATTTTGATGTTATTAATGTTTAATGCACATGTATTAGGTTTGAAATCACCAAGGAAAAGTGATCAAGGTTTGCTTGAATTGCTAAGGACCGAGGTAAGTTTATATTGCATGTGTTTGGCCCTTAAGGCCTACATTACAAAGGTATTAGGTAATGTTTGATTTATGGGGTTCAATTATGGGTAGTTAAGTTAGTAGAATATGTTTAGAGTTAGATGTTCTTGTATTGCTATAAATGTCTTGATTATTGTCTATGTTATATGTTATGTGCATTCTTATGGTTCATGCATCATGTTCTCATGAAATCATGCAAAATATTTTTATGCATATGTTTTAGGGTAAAGTGCAATTTGGCCCCTACAACTAGGTGAAATGGGCAAATTACACCATAAACTTGAATAATAGGCAATTTGGCCCCTACAACTAGGGTAAAGTGCAATTTGGCCCCTACCGTCATTTTTTTCGTTAAAAAACCACGTTTTTTGCACGTGATCACATTTCTTCCAGACATGCCCCTGCTGGAATCAGAACCGGACCGGACCGGTTCGATTAATCGAACTGTAGTTTTTTTCTTTAAACCCAGAGGGAAATCCTATCTTTCTCCTCTTCGAAAGATAGGATTTCCCTCTCATTTCGCCAAAACGCAGACCCCCCTCTCTCTCGCTCGCTCTCCTTCACATTCGCCACGCTCACTCGACCTCGCTCTCTCTCCCGAGACCCCCGCCTCGCTCGTGCTAGACTCTCTTTCTCATATTTTCCTCGGCGATTTTCTGCTCCTCTCCAAATCTTCGCCTATTTTTTTTCCTTCGAATCAACATCTCTTCTCTTCAGTATCCGCTAAACTTCAAATGGCATCTACATCCCGTAGCAAGCTAGTTGATCGCAAGAGAATGTCAAAAAATCCTACTCCAGCGAATGAAATTGATGAACCAACAACTTGGCCATCTCCTTTCTTCAAGAATCCTGTCTCTATGAAAAGGTATGAAGACGACTTTAAATTCAAGCCGTTGATTCTGAGTAGAAAAGTGGAATTCGATGATTTAAGTAGCTTAAATTTGGTTCAGCCTTTGAAGAAATTAGGGTTATTTGATTTGTTTGACTGTGATGGCTTGTATTATGAGAAAGTAGTGAGAATGTTCTATGCCAATGTTGAACATTGTCAAAGGCCATTTAAGGACCGAGGTAAGTTTATATTGCATGTGTTTGGCCCTTAAGGCCTACATTACAAAGGTATTAGGTAATGTTTGATTTATGGGGTTCAATTATGGGTAGTTAAGTTAGTAGAATATGTTTAGAGTTAGATGTTCTTGTATTGCTATAAATGTCTTGATTATTGTCTATGTTATATGTTATGTGCATTCTTATGGTTCATGCATCATGTTCTCATGAAATCATGCAAAATATTTTTATGCATATGTTTTAGGGTAAAGTGCAATTTGGCCCCTACAACTAGGTGAAATGGGCAAATTACACCATAAACTTGAATAATAGGCAATTTGGCCCCTACAACTAGGGTAAAGTGCAATTTGGCCCCTACAGTCCATTTTTTTTTCGTTAAAAAACCACGTTTTTTGCACGTGATCACATTTTCTTCCAGACATGCCCCTGCATGGAATCAGAACCGGACCGGACCGGTTCGATTAATCGAACTGTAGTTTTTTTCTTTAAACCCAGAGGGAAATCCTATCTTTCTCCTCTTCGAAAGATAGGATTTCCCTCTCATTTCGCCAAAACGCAGACCCCCCTCTCTCTCGCTCGCTCTCCTTCACATTCGCCACGCTCACTCGACCTCGCTCTCTCTCCCGAGACCCCCGCCTCGCTCGTGCTAGACTCTCTTTCTCATATTTTCCTCGGCGATTTTCTGCTCCTCTCCAAATCTTCGCCTATTTTTTTTCCTTCGAATCAACATCTCTTCTCTTCAGTATCCGCTAAACTTCAAATGGCATCTACATCCCGTAGCAAGCTAGTTGATCGCAAGAGAATGTCAAAAAATCCTACTCCAGCGAATGAAATTGATGAACCAACAACTTGGCCATCTCCTTTCTTCAAGAATCCGGGATGTCTCTATGAAAAGGTATGAAGACGACTTTAAATTCAAGCCGTTGATTCTTAGTAGAACGTGGAATTCGATGATTTAAGTAGCTTAAATTTTGGTTCAGCCTTTGAAGAAATTAGGGTTATTTGATTTGTTTGACTGTGATGGCTTGTATTATGAGAAAGTAGTGAGAATGTTCTATGCCAATGTTGAACATTGTCAAAGGCCATTTAAACTGACCGAGGTAAGTTTATATTGCATGTGTTTGGCCCTTAAGGCCTAACCATTACAAAGGTATTAGGTAATGTTTTTTGATTATGGTTCAAATTATGTATTAATTTAGAATATGTTTAGAGTTAGATGTTCTTGTATTGCTAAAATGTCTTGATTATTGTCTATGTTATATGTTATGTGCATTCTTATGGTTCATGCATCATGTTCTCATGAATCATGAAAATATTTTTATGATATGTTGTTTTAGGGTAAAGTGCAATTTGGCCCCTACAACTAGGGTAAAGTACACCATAAACTTGAATAATAGGCAATTTGGCCCCTACAACTAGGGTAAAGTGCAATTTGGCCCCCTACCGTCATTTTTTTTCGGTTAAAAACCACCGTTTTTTGCACGTGATCACATTTTCTTCCAGACATGCCCCTGCATGAATCAGAACCGGACCGGACCGGTTCGATTAATCGGAACTGTAGTTTTTTTCTTTAAACCCAGAGGGAAATCCTATCTTTCTCCTCTTCGAAAGATAGGATTTCCCTCTCATTTCGCCAAAACGCAGACCCCCCTCTCTCTCGCTCGCTCTCCTTCACATTCGCCACGCTCACTCGACCTCGCTCTCTCTCCCGAGACCCCCGCCTCGCTCGTGCTAGACTCTCTTTCTCATATTTTCCTCGGCGATTTTCTGCTCCTCTCCAAATCTTCGCCTATTTTTTTTCCTTCGAATCAACATCTCTTCTCTTCAGTATCCGCTAAACTTCAAATGGCATCTACATCCCGTAGCAAGCTAGTTGATCGCAAGAGAATGTCAAAAAATCCTACTCCAGCGAATGAAATTGATGAACCAACAACTTGGCCATCTCCTTTCTTCAAGAATCCTGTCTCTATGAAAAGGTATGAAGACGACTTTAAATTCAAGCCGTTGATTCTGAGTAGAAAAGTGGAATTCGATGATTTAAGTAGCTTAAATTTGGTTCAGCCTTTGAAGAAATTAGGGTTATTTGATTTGTTTGACTGTGATGGCTTGTATTATGAGAAAGTAGTGAGAATGTTCTATGCCAATGTTGAACATTGTCAAAGGCCATTTAAAATTGTTAGCTATGTGTATGACAAACACATAGAAATTTCCTCATTTTCTATAAACACAATTTTAAACTGTGAATCTAACAATGAGGCTGAAAGGTATTATGAGGTAGCTAAGGATCCAGACTTTGTGGGCACCAGTGAAGGTACTGCCTTTTTAAGGATGATTGTTAAGGACCCTCGCTGATTCCTTCCAACGAAACCGAAGGCAAAGGACTTAAACGTGCGTGCTAGGCTCCTCCACCATATGATCACATACAATCTCTTACCAAGAGATGGACATCGAGATCACATAAGTGGTATGGATCTCTATGTTTTATATAAAATCTTTCGACAAGAATCATTTAATGTCGGATATGTGATTGTGAAACGGATGTTGCAAGTCTTCAGCAACGCAACAAAGTCCCTACCATTTAATCTTTTTTTATTGAAGATTTTTAAGGAGAATGGAGTCCAAATTCCAAGGACCGAAATCCCATTACCTCTGAAGAAAACCGACACATACACCACATCCACTCTAGCTCGGATGGGGTTTGGGCTCAATGCTGAAGGTAACTAGATTTTTAAGGGAAACTAAGTTAGAGCACTTGAAGCTGGACCATCCCACATGGAAGTTGATGAAGGTGATGAAGGTGATGACGGTGATGACGGTGGTCACGAGCCTGAACACACTACGGAACCCCCCTCCACTGCATCTAGAGGCAACTTCTCTAACTTTGAGAAACAGTTCAATTTTTTGGCGACAAATGTTGCTAGCATCGGCACCGCTTTTGACTCTTTTCAGAGCGTGGTTTTGGATCGCTTTGAACGGTTGGAAGAGAAGACAGAGGAGCTCCGTAAAGATATCATTGGGGTTCACATGCATCTTGATGATGTTGAAGATTATTGGTACTGGTACGGGTTCAGAGGTGCTCCAGTCTCTTCTCCAGCCATTCCTCCACTAGATCCTCCAGTCGAGCCTTTCGATGATCTATGTTACTCTCCAGAAGAATGATATTTATGTCTTAGTGATTCTCTTAGTTTGCTAGTATCTTAAGTGAATTTTGTTGTATATCTTATATCTTATATGATATTTATCGTTTTAGTTGTGTTTTGTTTAGTTTCTTGATTTGTTTAGTTGCTGTGATTTTGGAATGGAGCAATTTGATAGACTACTAAATCATTTGATCTATAAATATGAGACATCTAAGATGATGAGAAAACGACTAAAGACAAAAATAAGCAAATTAAAGAATCCTAGCGATATATGCCGTAACATCGAAACTAGTGGAAATTACAATAGATATATGCTGTAACATCGAGATAGAAAGCTTTCATCGATTTTAATTAATGGAGACAGAAGAATCAAACAAACCAAACGCTAACATAAGCAAAGTATCGGTCGACCACTAATTTCAAGTGTTGACCGATAATGTGAAGAAATGGAGACAGAGAAGAATCAAACAAACCAAGAGCTAACATAAGCAAATTATCGGTCGACCACTAATTTCAAGTGTCGACCGATAACGTGAAGAAAAGGAGACAGAAGAATCAAACAAACCAAGCGCTAACATAAGCAAATTATCGGTCGACAACTAATTTCAAGTGTCGACCGATAACGTGAAGAAAAGGAGACAGAGACGAATCGAACAAATCAAGCGCTAACATAAGCAAATTATTGGTCGACCACTAATTTCAAGTGTCAACCGATAATTACAAGTGTCGACCGATAATGGAGACGTTGAAGAATCGAAGAATCCAAGTGCAAATCCCAACTTCTTACTTTTAAAACCAACCCAAGAGACTTCTATCAACATAAAACTCCATTCATTTCCACAAAATATTTGTACATCATATCCATATATTAGTACATCATAACCATATCCATACACCATATACATAATTTTGACATAAATCCAAACTTCATACTTTTAAAACCAACCAAATAGACTTCTATCAACATAAATCTCCATTCATTTCCACAATATTTCTAAAAAATATTTGTACATCATATCCATATCCATACATTTGTCCATAACAACAATCATATCCATGTCTATCAAATAAATGTCTATAATTCATACAATTGATTCATGCATATCCATACATACAATTGATTCCTGCATATCCATACAATTGATTCCTGCATAAAAATCTTAAGACTCCTGCATGATGTAAACAATTGATTCAAGTTCATCTCAGCATTACAAGATCAGTCTCTGTGAATGCCTGGCTGCACTGAAGACTCCTGCGTGATGTAAACAATTGATTGTTAACAATAATTAAGTATGATGTAACAAATTGGAAAAGAGAAAACACAATACTAACTTGGGTTCCGATGCAAGCTGCAGAAAACCCAAACAAAGTTGATCTTCCTCGTGATGTTGATGCACTGGCTTCCATGGTAGAATTAATAGTTACTCCTTTGCACGTTCTAGCATTATGGTTCAGACCCCGACATTTACTACACTTGATAACCTTACGCACGTTGCCCAATTTACTCTGACCTTGAGGTTCATCAACATCCCTCGTTCTCTTCTTTTTCAGCCTCCCAGGTGGTCTCTTCACAATCGGTGGCTGAATTTCACCCATATTTGAAGGTGGCCACATGTCTACGTCATTCATTGGATGTACGAACTAAGAATATACCGTCAAATATGTCTGCCGATGGTAGCAACAATCAACGTACGATTCAATGTCCCTTCTCATGAATGATATGCATGGTACAGCATGAACACATGGTATTCCTACGAGCTGCCAACGGTTACTACTGCAAGTAGCGTTGGCTAAGTCGACGACAAATTGTTGATGGGCATCACTAACTTGAAATCTTTCACCTCCACCTCCGGTTGCACACCAATTTTTAGCTCCATCTCGTATCTTAGCCAATTTCTTTCGTATCTGAGGGCATAGTAGTCCATTTTGTTGCTCCATTTGTTCATGCCTCTTACAAATTCTTGCCATTATTGTTGTCCTAATCATTTCTATCATGGTCACAATCGGCTTGTCACGTGCTGATAAGATGAAGGTGTTGAATGACTCGCTCAGGTTGTTCAACGTCAGCTCACACTTCGATCTGTGACTGAAAGCATGTCTGCACCAGTGCTTCGCATCATACTCCGCAAGATATCTATATGTTGCTTCATCGAAGCCCCGTAGCCTATTCATTTCTTTCACAAACATTTCACGTGTTGTCGCAGTCGAAGCATTCCACATAATGTCTTTATAGAGTTTTCCGCGAAACTTCTTTTTGAAGTTTGCGTACATATGATGTACACAAAATCGAACCTCTGCATCTGGTACATGTGTTCGAAGTACAACTTGTTGACTTATAGATTGTTTAAGTCATAATTTGTTTTTGATTATGTATTTGTATAAATAATGTACAATTTGATTATGTGTATTTAAAGAAAATAATGAATATGAGTTTATATGGAAATACCCTTGAAAAGGGTATTTAGGTTGTCTAATAAATCGGTTTGAGTATACAGAGCAGAACAGAAAAACAGGGCTGTAAAACGCGTGCTTCTACCGATGACTATACATCAAAAAAATGGAAGCCTCTGCCGATTGCTAAGCAGAAGAAGACGCCGTTTAGAAGTTATCATCTGTCGATAGCGTCTTTGATGACATATGCCGATGACGTGTCAAGTCAGTACATGCTTTTTCTGCCGATAGCTGTTTCTGAAGACAGATGCCGATGATGTGTCAAAGTACTTATTTGTTTCATCTGCCGATGATATGTGAACACGTATGCCGATGATGTTTGAAGCTACTCCTGCCGATTGACTAAACGACAAAAGGAGATAATAACCAAAGCATGCACATGCCGGTGAAATTTAAGGATGCGTCTGCCGATGGAATTCAACGCCTACACCTGCCGATAGCTTTTAAGCTTGCTCATGCCGATCACTAGACGACAAGTTTCATGAGTTCATCTGCCGATGGTTTTTAAAGAGACTTATGCCGATGGCTTTGAAGATAGAATGTGCCGATGAAGTTTTACGAATTGCTTCTGCCGATCAAAGTTGAAGATGCTTCTGCCGATGGAATTCAAGGATATATCTGCCGATGGCATTTCAAGCAGCATTCACCAATGATGTGTCGCCGCTCATTAGTTGCATCTTCCGGTGAACTTCCGCCAGAATTCAAATTAGCCGCGAAGCTACAGTGAAGTCATTTTCAGCCATAACTCCAGACTATTAATGGCAACGATGATTTACAACTACAAACGGTAACGGCTACCTGAACTTGTACGGATGCTTCCCAACGGTAACAAAGTTTCTATTATTGGTTTAGAAGCATTGAGCAAGCAGAAAATGGACAGAGTATAAAAGCCGAGCTTAGAGCACAAAGGAACAACTTTTGCGATTTGAATTCCTGAGCCCTAACTTGCGAAAATATTCATACTCTGTAAATCGTACTACTCTCCTCTTACATTCGAACTTGAGATTCAGATCCTGTGAGAGAGTAGTTTTTGTGCAAAACTTTACAAACTCTAAATTTGTTTAAGGCAGTGGATTGACGCCCGTAAAGTTCAATCCTGTATTGTGTAAAAGGCTTTGGATCGACGCCCGAAAGCTCGATCAGGATTTCTCGTTGAGGAGAAGTAAGGAATCTTCAAGGAGGAGGCCTTGGAGCGTGGACGTAGGCAGTTTGGCCGAACCACGTAAAAATACTGGTGTCGAATTTCTCTCTCTCTCTCTCTCTCTCTCTCTCTCTCTCTCTCTCTCTCTCTCTCTCTCTCTCTCTCTCTCTCTCTCTCTCTCTCTCTCTCTCTCTCTCTCTCTCTCTCTCTCTCTCTCTCTCTCTCTCTCTCTCTCTCTCTCTCTCTCTCTCTCTCTCTCTCTCTCTCTCTCTCTCTCTCTCTCTCTCTCTCTCTCTCTCTCTCTCTCTCTCTCTCTCTCTCTCTCTCTCTCTCTCTCTCTCTCTCTCTCTCTCTCTCTCTCTCTCTCTCTCTCTCTCTCTCTCTCTCTCTCTCTCTCTCTCTCTCTCTCTCTCTCTCTCTCTCTCTCTCTCTCTCTCTCTCTCTCTCTCTCTCTCTCTCTCTCTCTCTCTCTCTCTCTCTCTCTCTCTCTCTCTCTCTCTCTCTCTCTCTCTCTCTCTCTCTCTCTCTCTCTCTCTCTCTCTCTCTCTCTCTCTCTCTCTCTCTCTCTCTCTCTCTCTCTCTCTCTCTCTCTCTCTCTCTCTCTCTCTCTCTCTCTCTCTCTCTCTCTCTCTCTCTCTCTCTCTCTCTCTCTCTCTCTCTCTCTCTCTCTCTCTCTCTCTCTCTCTCTCTCTCTCTCTCTCTCTCTCTCTCTCTCTCTCTCTCTCTCTCTCTCTCTCTCTCTCTCTCTCTCTCTCTCTCTCTCTCTCTCTCTCTCTCTCTCTCTCTCTCTCTCTCTCTCTCTCTCTCTCTCTCTCTCTCTCTCTCTCTCTCTCTCTCTCTCTCTCTCTCTCTCTCTCTCTCTCTCTCTCTCTCTCTCTCTCTCTCTCTCTCTCTCTCTCTCTCTCTCTCTCTCTCTCTCTCTCTCTCTCTCTCTCTCTCTCTCTCTCTCTCTCTCTCTCTCTCTCTCTCTCTCTCTCTCTCTCTCTCTCTCTCTCTCTCTCTCTCTCTCTCTCTCTCTCTCTCTCTCTCTCTCTCTCTCTCTCTCTCTCTCTCTCTCTCTCTCTCTCTCTCTCTCTCTCTCTCTCTCTCTCTCTCTCTCTCTCTCTCTCTCTCTCTCTCTCTCTCTCTCTCTCTCTCTCTCTCTCTCTCTCTCTCTCTCTCTCTCTCTCTCTCTCTCTCTCTCTCTCTCTCTCTCTCTCTCTCTCTCTCTCTCTCTCTCTCTCTCTCTCTCTCTCTCTCTCTCTCTCTCTCTCTCTCTCTCTCTCTCTCTCTCTCTCTCTCTCTCTCTCTCTCTCTCTCTCTCTCTCTCTCTCTCTCTCTCTCTCTCTCTCTCTCTCTCTCTCTCTCTCTCTCTCTCTCTCTCTCTCTCTCTCTCTCTCTCTCTCTCTCTCTCTCTCTCTCTCTCTCTCTCTTTACGCGAGAATGAGAATATTCATTCAAGCCATGGACTATGAGTTATGGAACATTATAGAATATGGTCCATTTAGTGCCATGAAAACTGTAGATGGCAAAAGTGTTCCCAAGGTCTCTGCTGATTTAACTGAGTCCGACAAGAGGAACTTGAGTCTAAATGCCAAAGCCATTAACACCCTATACTGTGCTCTAAATCGTGATGAATTCAACAGAGTTCAGGGGTGTGATAGTGCTCAGGAATCTGGCATTTATTAGAAGTAACTCATGAGGGAACAAACCAAGTTAAAGAGAGCAAATTAAGCATGCTTGTTCATGAGTATGAATTGTTCTCCATGGAAAAGGATGAGTCCATATCTTCTATGTTTACTAGATTCACTAATATTACTAATGGATTAAAAGTTCTTGGTAAGATGTATACAGGTGAAGAACTAGTTAGGAAAATTTTGAGATGCCTTCCACGAGCTTGGCAACCTAAAGTGACCGCCATTCAAGAAGCTCGGGATCTGAAGGTTCTTAAACTTGAAGAGCTCGTTGGATCTCTCATGACTCACGAGATTACAATGAGAGCCAATGAGAAGGAAGATCTCAAGGAGAAAGAGATCAGCAAGAAAAAGGACATTGCACTCAAAGCCTCATCAAGTAAGCAAGATGACTCTAAAGAAGAGGAAGATAATGATGAGGATATTGCACTCATCACCAGGAGGTTCAGTAAATTTCTCCAAAGGAAAAGACTGCAAGGAAGGAAATTTCCGAAAGGTGAAAAGTCTCAAAAGGAAAAGGAAATCACGTGCTTTGGGTGTGGAAAGCCTGGACATATGAAGGCAGATTGTCCACAAGCAAAGAAGTATCCCAAGAAGTTTAAGAAAAGGGCAATGAAGGCCACTTGGGATGATAGTGAAGAAGACACCTCTTCATCAGAAGATGAGGAAGTAGCAAACCTGTGCTTTATGGCACTCGAGGAAAAGGTTAGTACTTCTTCTTCAAATGTATCTAGTGATAGTGATAGTGATGATGAAGAAGGTGAAATAATCGACGCCTTTAATGACTTAGTTAAACAGTTTGGCATGCTGAAAATAAATACAATCTGTTGAAAAGGAGAATACAGATCTATTAGAAAAACATGCTAAAGAAGTAGACTTGCATGTCAAGGAAATTGATGAGCTTAAAAGCAAAAACGAAGATCTGAATAATATCATTCTGAACTTCACCAAGGGCGAAAAATTATTTAAGATGATAATAGGAGGTCAGAGAGCAAATTTTGACAGAAAAGGATTAGGATATGACAAGTCTAATAAGAAGAAAGCTTTTAAGAATTTCTTTGTTAAATCTACTGTATGTCATAAGTGTAATGAAGTAGGACATAAGTCCTTTGTATGCCCACTAAAAACAAATGGCAAGAAAGATGGTTGTAAGTTACAATGGGTTCCTAAAGGAACCAGGCCTAACACTAGGACCCAAAAGATTTGGGTACCTAAGAAGACAACCTAATTTCTGTGTTGCAGGATAATGCATCTCCTCTAAGAAATCAGTGGTACCTGGACAGTGGTTGTTCAAGGCATATGACTGGAGATGCAACTAAGTTCGCTGTTGTCAACAAGAAGAAAGGAAGTGTCACTTTTGGTGGAAATCAAAAGGGCAAAATTGTTGGCATTGGCAACATAGGTAACCCTATCAATCCGGTTATAGAAAATGTTTTATTAGTTGATGGGTTAAAACATAATCTACTTAGCATTAGTCAATTATGTGACAAAGGTTATGAAGTAATATTCAAATCAGATTCATAAATAATTAAAGATGCTGCAAATAGCAAAATTCTCTTTACTGGTTTTAGGAAAGAAAATATTTATGTCATTGACATTGATGATATTGATTGTAGTATTGAAAATGTTTTGCTGTGAATTCTTCTATTGACGGTTGGATCTGGCAAAGGAGATTAGGACACGTAGGGATAGATACCTTAGCTAAGATTACTAAGTAGGAACTTAGTTAGAGGTATTCCTAAGATATCCTTGAAAAGGATAAAGTCTGTGAAGCTTGTCAAATGGGCAAGCAGATCAAAGTCTCCTTGTATCTAAGAATGCAATTTCTACTTCTAAGCCTCTCCAACTCCTTCATATGGACCTCTTCGGTCCTTCCAACATAGCCAGTCTAGGAGGAAAATTCTATGCATTCGTCATTGTTGATGATTTTTCTAGATTTACTTGGGTTCATTTTCTGAAGTCCAAGGATGAAACCTTTGACACCTTTTCTAGTTTTAGGAAAAGAGTTCAAAATGAAAAGAGCTCACCATTGTTGCTATCGTAGTGATCATGGTGGAGAGTTTGAAAATGAGAATTTGAACTCCTGTGTCTCAAGTATGGAATTGAGCACAATTTCTCTTCTCCTAGGACCCCTCAGCAAAATGGAGTTGTTGAGCGGAAGAATAGATCCCTTCAAGAGCTTGCTAGGACTATACTAATGAAAAACTCCCTTCCTAAGTATTTCTGGGCCGAAGCTGTAGCAACAGCCTGTTATGTACTTAATCGGGTCTCCATAAGACCTATCCTAGAGAAAACTCCATATGAGCTCTGGAGTGGAAAAACTCCTTCTGTCAAGTATTTTAGAGCCTTTGGCAGTAAATGCTTCATTCTCAATACTAAGGATAACTTAGGAAAATTCGATTCCAAATCTGATATTGGAATTTTTCTTGGTTATTCTCTGTCCAGTAAAGCTATAGGGTTTTCAATAGGAGAACTTAGTTAGAGGTATTCCTAAGATATCCTTTGAAAAGGATAAAGTCTGTGAAGCTTGTCAAATGGGCAAGCAGATCAAAAGTTCCTTTGTATCTAAGAATGCAATTTCTACTTCTAAGCCTCTCCAACTCCTTCATATGGACCTCTTCGGTCCTTCCAACATAGCCAGTCTAGGAGGAAAATTCTATGCATTCGTCATTGTTGATGATTTTTCTAGATTTACTTGGGTTCATTTTCTGAAGTCTAAGGATGAAACCTTTGACACCTTTTCTAGTTTTAGGAAAAGAGTTCAAAATGAAAAGGAGCTCACCATTGTTGCTATTCGTAGTGATCATGGTGGAGAGTTTGAAAATGAGAAATTTGAACTCCTGTGTCTCAAGTATGGAATTGAGCACAATTTCTCTTCTCCTAGGACCCCTCAGCAAAATGGAGTTGTTGAGCGGAAGAATAGATCCCTTCAAGAGCTTGCTAGGACTATGCTTAATGAAAACTCCCTTCCTAAGTATTTCTGGGCCGAAGCTGTAGCAACAGCCTGTTATGTACTTAATCGGGTCTCCATAAGACCTATCCTAGAGAAAACTCCATATGAGCTCTGGAGTGGAAAAACTCCTTCTGTCAAGTATTTTAGAGCCTTTGGCAGTAAATGCTTCATTCTCAATACTAAGGATAACTTAGGAAAATTCGATTCCAAATCTGATATTGGAATTTTTCTTGGTTATTCTCTGTCCAGTAAAGCATATAGGGTTTTCAATAGGAGAACTTAGTTAGAGGTATTCCTAAGATATCCTTTGAAAAGGATAAAGTCTGTGAAGCTTGTCAAATGGGCAAGCAGATCAAAAGTTCCTTTGTATCTAAGAATGCAATTTCTACTTCTAAGCCTCTCCAACTCCTTCATATGGACCTCTTCGGTCCTTCCAACATAGCCAGTCTAGGAGGAAAATTCTATGCATTCGTCATTGTTGATGATTTTTCTAGATTTACTTGGGTTCATTTTCTGAAGTCTAAGGATGAAACCTTTGACACCTTTTCTAGTTTTAGGAAAAGAGTTCAAAATGAAAAGGAGCTCACCATTGTTGCTATTCGTAGTGATCATGGTGGAGAGTTTGAAAATGAGAAATTTGAACTCCTGTGTCTCAAGTATGGAATTGAGCACAATTTCTCTTCTCCTAGGACCCCTATGAGCACCACTACTAAGTTGGATAAAGATGAAAAAGGAATCAGTGTAGACATTAAGAAATATCGTGGTATGATTGGATCTTTGCTATATCTGACTGCAAGCAGACCAGATATTCTTTTCAGTGTGTGTCTCTGTGCTAGATTTCAGGCTGCCCCTAAGGAATCTCACTTAACTGCTGTCAAAAGAATCTTTAAGTATTTAAGTGGAACTCCTGACTTAGGTTTATGGTATCCAAAAGGTACTTCTTTCGATCTGATTGGCTACTCAGATTCTGATTATGCAGGTAGTCTAGTGGATAGGAAAAGCACCAGTGGAACATGTCAATTCCTTGGTGAATCTCTTGTTTCCTGGTATTCTAAGAAACAAAATTCTGTCGCACTATCAACTGCTGAAAGTGAATATATTGCTGCTGGCAGTTGCTGTGCCACAAATTGTTATGGATGAAACAAACTTTGGAAGATTATAATCTATTTTATGATAGGATTCCTATTCGGTGTGATAACACCAGTGCTATAAACATCTCTAAAAATCCTATTCAACACTCTAGAACAAAGCATATAGATGTCAGATATCATTTCATTAGAGATCATGTTCAAAGAGGAGATGTTTCTTTAGAGTTTGTCAACTCTGTAGATCAACCTTGCAGACATCTTTACCAAGCCTTTGGATGAGAAGACATTCAATAGTATTAGAATAAGGTTAGGTCTCATTCGGGTTGAGAGAAAATGAGATTCTGTCTCTGTTATGAAAACAAAAATTCCTAAGTGTTAGAGCTTCTCTTCTGTGATAGCATCGGTAGATGCTGTACCTCTCTTTTGTCCTCGGCAGATGTCTTGATACCGGTAGGTATCGGCAGATGCATAGTATCTGTAAGCATCGGAAGATGTATTGTTAATCTGCCGACACGTGTGGTTCATCATGCCTATCAGTTCTACACGTGTGTCTCCCTCGCGTCGAGCGATGCCCCTTCTTTGTTTAAACTATGTGTCTTCTCGAAGACATTTCATTTCGCCGCTCTTTCTGTGAGAAAATCCCCCCTGCCCTACCAACCCTCTTTCTCGATTCTTAATCTTTCAATGGAGCATATCGGTTCTTCAGATCAAGCCATCTCCGTTCAAGCCAAGAAAAGGCTAAGGTTTCTGATCGCCCTCCTCGTGAGATTCCAAGGGCAAATGCGTTTCCATCCTTCCACTTTCTCACTAAAGCTGCCGAGAACAAGTTTAATGCCGATTACCAGTTCAGGTCATTAATTCCCAGCAAAGGTATTGATTTTGAAAGTTTAGCTGGGATGAACATTGTAGAACCCTTGACGGATCTTGGGTTAATAGGATTGTTTGAAACCGAATCCTTTTCTATCCGGAAGCTATCCGGATGTTCTATGCCAATCTTAGCTTTACTGCTGATCCCCCTTCCATTAAAAGCTATGTATATAACAAATGCATAGAAATATCCCCTCAGTCCACAAATGCTCTTCTGGGAGCTCCTCATTTGGATAGCTACCCCTATAAATATGTGGACAGGCCATGAGCTACCTTTCTTTGGAACTTCTAATGGTCTACAGTTTCTCAGGGAAATTGCTTTGGACCCTAATGCTTCTCCTGATCAGTTAAAGGGCAGACATTTGACCCCGAGGGCCAAAGTTTTTCGTCATATGATAGATTTCAATATTGTTCCCAAGGGTGGACATTATGATGAGGTGAGCGCAATGGAGCTATTTGTTCTGTTTGCTCTCTATTTCAAGACTCCCTTTCAATGTAGGATACATTGTGGTTCGAAGGGATGATTTTGGCAGTATCCTCTAAGGCTACATCCTTACCGTATAATTTGCTTCTTATGCGGTATTTGCTCATCTGAGGTTGTCCTTCCTGAGGAGGAAGATCCTGTGCGACTTCTGCCCTCCAATTATTATTCCCAAGCCACTCTCAACAAGATGGGACTAAAAAGAATCGGAAAAGGAGAGCCTTCCTTGAATAAGGCTAAGCAAAAGGTTTCTAAGGCAGTTCCTGTTAGGCATGGTAAACGCAAGCTTATCCTGCCTGAGGAGTCAACTGCTGAAGGAGGAGATGACACTGTATGTCAATCTCAGGATTCAAGCCCCCCACCTTCTCCTTAGTGCGTAGGCGTAGGATTGCTCCCTCCTCCATGGCACCCATTTCAGAGGCCACCTCTGCTCCTCATCTGTATCTCTTCCTATTCCTGAACAGCCTCCTTCTCCTCCACCTTCTCTCGTATTACCTTCTCAGCCTGTTTTTCCTTCCATCTCTCCGGTAATTCGAGCTATCCTTCAATTTTCACTCATGTCCTCCAGCTCTACCATCTCCAGTTCCTCCACCTCCCTCTCCACCTACTCTTTCCTTACCACCTACGGCTCCTCCAGTTCCAGTTCAACCACCTTCAGCATCTCCAAACCATGAACCTTCAGCACCTCCATCTCCAACTCATGCACCTTCACTCATGCATCTCCCGATCAGCAAGAGGTGCACCCCTCCATCACCTGTCCAACCTGCTCCAATTGCTCTGCCAGTCCAACCCCTTCTCTCCAATACTCCTGCAACTCCTGCAACTCCTGCAACTCCCATAACATATCACAGGAGATTTTCCTTTACAGAGGCTCAGTACAATGAGATGCAAGCCTCTATTACCAACCTTGGCACTGCCCTCAGTACTCTCCAAAGTAAATTGATAAGAATCATCAGGACATGGGCGTTGCTCTGGATACTGGTCTTGGCCTGCTGTCTACAAAGATTGATGGTGATAGGCGAATGGTTGTCAGAGAACTTGAGAAACTCCAATTGTCCATTGCTGCGTTGACACCTGAACCTGAGCCTGAACCCGAACCATCATGCTCTGGTCTCAATAATCCCGAGGCCTGCTTTGAAGATTTGCTTCTTCCCCTTTCCAGGCCTGCTGTTTTTGAAGATGTGCGTCTCATGCCCCTAGATATTCATGAGGCTGAGCTCAAGTTCACTCTTCCTACATCTTCCTCAGCTCCTGAATCTTCCTCTCCTCCAGCCTGTCCAATGGAAGCTTCTCCTCCACCTTGTATGGATGTGTGCTCTGGTCCTTCTGTCGAGTCTCCTTCCTGCATGGACGTGGAGTTGTCCCGAGAGCCTTCTCCACCTCCTGCTCCCTGTCTGGCAATGGTGGTCTATCAATCGCCTCTCCAAGAGATCGTGCTTTCCTTCAAGCTCTGGTGGATGGATTTTTCAATCCCCACCGTGACGTGCCCTCTTATGTCCAGAGAGCTTTTTGGAATCGTCATTTAGATCTTTTCAAATAGCGATTTTTAGTTATATCAATTTTTTTTTTTTTTTTTTTTTTTTTTTTTTTTTTTTTTTTTTTTTTTTTTTTTTTTTTTTTTTTTTTTTTTTTTTTTTTTTTTTTTTTTTTTTTTTTTTTTTTTTTTTTTTTTTTTTTTTTTTTTTTTTTTTTTTTTTTTTTTTTTTTTTTTTTTTTTTTTTTTTTTTTTTTTTTTTTTTTTTTTTTTTTTTTTTTTTTTTTTTTTTTTTTTTTTTTTTTTTTTTTTTTTTTTTTTTTTTTTTTTTTTTTTTTTTTTTTTTTTTTTTTTTTTTTTTTTTTTTTTTTTTTTTTTTTTTTTTTTTTTTTTTTTTTTTTTTTTTTTTTTTTTTTTTTTTTTTTTTTTTTTTTTTTTTTTTTTTTTTTTTTTTTTTTTTTTTTTTTTTTTTTTTTTTTTTTTTTTTTTTTTTTTTTTTTTTTTTTTTTTTTTTTTTTTTTTTTTTTTTTTTTTTTTTTTTTTTTTTTTTTTTTTTTTTTTTTTTTTTTTTTTTTTTTTTTTTTTTTTTTTTTTTTTTTTTTTTTTTTTTTTTTTTTTTTTTTTTTTTTTTTTTTTTTTTTTTTTTTTTTTTTTTTTTTTTTTTTTTTTTTTTTTTTTTTTTTTTTTTTTTTTTTTTTTTTTTTTTTTTTTTTTTTTTTTTTTTTTTTTTTTTTTTTTTTTTTTTTTTTTTTTTTTTTTTTTTTTTTTTTTTTTTTTTTTTTTTTTTTTTTTTTTTTTTTTTTTTTTTTTTTTTTTTTTTTTTTTTTTTTTTTTTTTTTTTTTTTTTTTTTTTTTTTTTTTTTTTTTTTTTTTTTTTTTTTTTTTTTTTTTTTTTTTTTTTTTTTTTTTTTTTTTTTTTTTTTTTTTTTTTTTTTTTTTTTTTTTTTTTTTTTTTTTTTTTTTTTTTTTTTTTTTTTTTTTTTTTTTTTTTTTTTTTTTTTTTTTTTTTTTTTTTTTTTTTTTTTTTTTTTTTTTTTTTTTTTTTTTTTTTTTTTTTTTTTTTTTTTTTTTTTTTTTTTTTTTTTTTTTTTTTTTTTTTTTTTTTTTTTTTTTTTTTTTTTTTTTTTTTTTTTTTTTTTTTTTTTTTTTTTTTTTTTTTTTTTTTTTTTTTTTTTTTTTTTTTTTTTTTTTTTTTTTTTTTTTTTTTTTTTTTTTTTTTTTTTTTTTTTTTTTTTTTTTTTTTTTTTTTTTTTTTTTTTTTTTTTTTTTTTTTTTTTTTTTTTTTTTTTTTTTTTTTTTTTTTTTTTTTTTTTTTTTTTTTTTTTTTTTTTTTTTTTTTTTTTTTTTTTTTTTTTTTTTTTTTTTTTTTTTTTTTTTTTTTTTTTTTTTTTTTTTTTTTTTTTTTTTTTTTTTTTTTTTTTTTTTTTTTTTTTTTTTTTTTTTTTTTTTTTTTTTTTTTTTTTTTTTTTTTTTTTTTTTTTTTTTTTTTTTTTTTTTTTTTTTTTTTTTTTTTTTTTTTTTTTTTTTTTTTTTTTTTTTTTTTTTTTTTTTTTTTTTTTTTTTTTTTTTTTTTTTTTTTTTTTTTTTTTTTTTTTTTTTTTTTTTTTTTTTTTTTTTTTTTTTTTTTTTTTTTTTTTTTTTTTTTTTTTTTTTTTTTTTTTTTTTTTTTTTTTTTTTTTTTTTTTTTTTTTTTTTTTTTTTTTTTTTTTTTTTTTTTTTTTTTTTTTTTTTTTTTTTTTTTTTTTTTTTTTTTTTTTTTTTTTTTTTTTTTTTTTTTTTTTTTTTTTTTTTTTTTTTTTTTTTTTTTTTTTTTTTTTTTTTTTTTTTTTTTTTTTTTTTTTTTTTTTTTTTTTTTTTTTTTTTTTTTTTTTTTTTTTTTTTTTTTTTTTTTTTTTTTTTTTTTTTTTTTTTTTTTTTTTTTTTTTTTTTTTTTTTTTTTTTTTTTTTTTTTTTTTTTTTTTTTTTTTTTTTTTTTTTTTTTTTTTTTTTTTTTTTTTTTTTTTTGAAGTTTTACGAATTGCTTCTGCCGATCGAAGTTGAAGATGCTTCTGCCGATGGAATTCAAGGATATATCTGCCGATGGCATTTCAAGCAGCATTCACCGATGACGTGTCTCCGCTCATTAGTTGCATCTGCCGGTGAACTTCCGCCAGAATTCAAATTAGCCGCGAAGCTACAGTGAAGTCGTTTTCAGCCATAACTCCAGAACATTAATGGCGACGACGATTTACAACTACAAACGGCAACGGCTACCTGAACTTGTACGGATGCTTCCCAACGGTAACAAAGTTTCTATTATTGGTTTAGAAGCATTGAAGTCAAGCAGAAAATGGACAGAGTATAAAGCCGAGCTTAGAGCACAAAGGAACAACTTTTGCGATTTGAATTCCTGAGCCCTAACTTGCGAAAATATTCATACTCTGTAAATCGTACTACTCTCCTCTTACATTCGAACTTGAGATTCAGATCCTGTGAGAGAGTAGTTTTTGTGCAAAACTTTACAAACTCTAAATTTGTTTAAGGCAGTGGATTGACGCCCGTAAAGTTCAATCCTGTATTGTGTAAAAGGCTTTGGATCGACGCCCGAAAGCTCGATCAGGATTTCTCGTTGAGGAGAAGTAAGGAATCTTCAAGGAGGAGCCTTGGAGCGTGGACGTAGGCAGTTTGGCCGAACCACGTAAAAATACTGGTGTCGAATTTCTCTCTCTCTCTCTCTCTCTCTCTCTCTCTCTCTCTCTCTCTCTCTCTCTCTCTCTCTCTCTCTCTCTCTCTCTCTCTCTCTCTCTCTCTCTCTCTCTCTCTCTCTCTCTCTCTCTCTCTCTCTCTCTCTCTCTCTCTCTCTCTCTCTCTCTCTCTCTCTCTCTCTCTCTCTCTCTCTCTCTCTCTCTCTCTCTCTCTCTCTCTCTCTCTCTCTCTCTCTCTCTCTCTCTCTCTCTCTCTCTCTCTCTCTCTCTCTCTCTCTCTCTCTCTCTCTCTCTCTCTCTCTCTCTCTCTCTCTCTCTCTCTCTCTCTCTCTCTCTCTCTCTCTCTCTCTCTCTCTCTCTCTCTCTCTCTCTCTCTCTCTCTCTCTCTCTCTCTCTCTCTCTCTCTCTCTCTCTCTCTCTCTCTCTCTCTCTCTCTCTCTCTCTCTCTCTCTCTCTCTCTCTCTCTCTCTCTCTCTCTCTCTCTCTCTCTCTCTCTCTCTCTCTCTCTCTCTCTCTCTCTCTCTCTCTCTCTCTCTCTCTCTCTCTCTCTCTCTCTCTCTCTCTCTCTCTCTCTCTCTCTCTCTCTCTCTCTCTCTCTCTCTCTCTCTCTCTCTCTCTCTCTCTCTCTCTCTCTCTCTCTCTCTCTCTCTCTCTCTCTCTCTCTCTCTCTCTCTCTCTCTCTCTCTCTCTCTCTCTCTCTCTCTCTCTCTCTCTCTCTCTCTCTCTCTCTCTCTCTCTCTCTCTCTCTCTCTCTCTCTCTCTCTCTCTCTCTCTCTCTCTCTCTCTCTCTCTCTCTCTCTCTCTCTCTCTCTCTCTCTCTCTCTCTCTCTCTCTCTCTCTCTCTCTCTCTCTCTCTCTCTCTCTCTCTCTCTCTCTCTCTCTCTCTCTCTCTCTCTCTCTCTCTCTCTCTCTCTCTCTCTCTCTCTCTCTCTCTCTCTCTCTCTCTCTCTCTCTCTCTCTCTCTCTCTCTCTCTCTCTCTCTCTCTCTCTCTCTCTCTCTCTCTCTCTCTCTCTCTCTCTCTCTCTCTCTCTCTCTCTCTCTCTCTCTCTCTCTCTCTCTCTCTCTCTCTCTCTCTCTCTCTCTCTCTCTCTCTCTCTCTCTCTCTCTCTCTCTCTCTCTCTCTCTCTCTCTCTCTCTCTCTCTCTCTCTCTCTCTCTCTCTCTCTCTCTCTCTCTCTCTCTCTCTCTCTCTCTCTCTCTCTCTCTCTCTCTCTCTCTCTCTCTCTCTCTCTCTCTCTCTCTCTCTCTCTCTCTCTCTCTCTCTCTCTCTCTCTCTCTCTCTCTCTCTCTCTCTCTCTCTCTCTCTCTCTCTCTCTCTCTCTCTCTCTCTCTCTCTCTCTCTCTCTCTCTCTCTCTCTCTCTCTCTCTCTCTCTCTCTCTCTCTCTCTCTCTCTCTCTCTCTCTTTACATTATCAGCCATGGACGACAGTTAATGGAACATTAAAATATGGTCAATTTAGTGCCAAGAAACACGTAGATGTCAAAAGTGTTCCCCAGGTCTCTCTGCTGATTTAACTGGTCCGACAAGAGGACTTAGTCTAATGCAAGTCATTAACACCTATACTGTGGCGCTAAATCGTGATGATTCAACAGAGTCAGGGGTGTGATAGTGCTCAGGAAATCTGGCTTTATTATCAAGTACCTCATAGGGAAACAAACCAAGTTAACGAGAGCATAAATCATGCTTTTTCCTGAGTATGATTGTCTCCCTGGAAAAGATAGTCACATATCTTCTATGTTTACTAGATTTCACTAATCTTACTAAAGAGTAAGTTCTTGGTAATATGTAACAGTTAAGACTATTTAGGAAAATTTTGAGATGCCTTCCACGCTTGTCACCTAAAGTGTACCGCCTTCAAGAACTCGGAGATCTGATGTTTTCGTTTACAAAAACACCGCTTGGAAAGGAAAAAGCTCGTGGACTCTCATACTCACGATATTACCCTGAGATCCAATGAGAAGAAGAGCTCAAGGAGAAAGAGATCAGCCAAAAAAGAGACATGCCACTCAAGAAGCCTCATCAAGTAGCAAGAGGACTCTAAGTAAAAGGAAGATAATGATGAGGATATTGCACTCAGCACCAGAAGGTTCATAAATTTCTTCTCCAAAGGAAAAGACTGCAAGGAAGGAACTTTTCCGAAAGTGAAAAATCTCAAAGGAAAAGGCAATCACGTGCTTTGGGTGTTGGGACAGCCTGGAATATGAAAGGCAGATGTCCACAAGCAATAATATCCCAACTAAAGTTTTTTTTAAAAGGAAAGGGCATGAAGCCACTTGGGATATAGTAAGAAGACAACCTCTTCATCAAAGATGATGAGAGTAGCAAACCTGTGCTTTATGGCACTCGGGAAACGGTTAGAACTTCTTTCAAATGTATCTATGATAGTGATAGTGATGATAGAAAGTGAAATAATCGAACGCCTTAATCTAGTTAACAGTTTGGCATGCTCTTGCTAAAAATAATACATCTGTTAAAGGAAATACAGGATCTATTCAAAAAACTGCTAGAAGTAGACTGCATGTCAAGGAAATTGATGAGCTTAAAAGCAAAAACAAGATCTGAATATATCATTCCTGACTCACCAGAGGGCGATAAAAATTCTTTAAATGATATATAGGTCAGAGCAAATTTTACAGAAACAAGATTTAATATGACCAGTCTAATAAGAAGCCCGCTTTAGATTTCTTTGTTAAATCACTGGATGTCGTAAGTGTATGAGTAGACATCAGCCTTTGTATGCCCACTACAACAAATGGCAAGAAAGATGGTTGTAAGTTACAATGGTTCCTAAAGAACCAGGCTCACACTAGGACGCCAAAAGATTTGTGTACCTAAGAAACAACCTAATTTCTGTGTTGCAGGATAAGGCATCTTCTCGAAGAAATCAGTGTAACCTGCCAGTGGTTGTTCCAAGGCAATAGACTAGGATGCACTAATTTCGCTGTTGTCAACAAGAATAAAGGAATGCACTTTTGGTGGCAATCAAAAGGCAAAAATGTTTGGCATTGGCAACATAGGTAACCCGATCAATCCGTGATAGAACATGTTTTATACTGTTTGATGGTTAACATAATCTACTTACATTAGTCCAATTATTTACAGGTTAATAAGTCATATTGCAAACTCAATTCTAACTACTCTAAAAGATGCTGCAAAAATAGAAAATTCCTTTACTTACTGGTTTTAGGAAGAAAATATTTAGTCTTGCCATTGATGATATTGATTATAGTATTGAAAAATGTTTTGCTGTGAATTCTTCTATTGACGGGTTGGATCTGGCAAAGGAGATTAGGACACGTAGGGATAGATACCTTAGCTAAGATTACTAAGGAGAACTTAGTTAGAGTATTCCTAAGATATCCTTTGAAAAGGATAAAGTCTGTGAAGCTTGTCAAATGGGCAAGCAGATCAAAGTTCCTTTGTATCTAAGACTGCAATTTCTACTTCTAAGCCTCTCCAACTCCTTCATATGGACCTCTTTCGGTCCTTCCAACATAGCCAGTCTAGGAGGAAAATTCTATGCATTCGTCATTGTTGATGATTTTTCTAGATTTACTTGGGTTCATTTTCTGAAAGTCCAAGGATGAAAACCTTTGACACCTTTTCTAGTTTTAGGAAAAGAGTTCAAAATGAAAAGGAGCTCACCATTGTTGCTAGTCGTAGTGATCATGGTGGAGAGTTTGAAAATGAGAAATTTGAACTCCTGTGTCTCAAGTATGAATGAGCACAATTTCTCTTCTCCTAGGACCCCCTCAGCAAAATGGAGTTGTTGAGCGGAAGAATAGATTCCCTTCAAGAGCTTGCTAGGACTATACTTAATGAAAACTCCCTTCCTAAGTATTTCTGGGCCGAAGCTGTAGCAACAGCCTGTTATGTACTTAATCGGGTCTCCATAAGACCTATCCTAGAGAAAACTCCATATGAGCTCTGGAGTGGAAAAACTCCTTCTGTCAAGTATTTTAGAGCCTTTGGCAGTAAATGCTTCATTCTCAATACTAAGGATAACTTAGGAAAATTCGATTCCAAATCTGATATTGGAATTTTTCTTGGTTATTCTCTGTCCAGTAAAGCATATAGGGTTTTCAATAGGAGAACCCTAGTTGTAGAGGAATCCGTTCATGTCAACTTTGATGAGTCCCCTCAGCCCACAATAAATGTGGATGAGGATGGTGTTTTGAATTATCAACTGGATTCTCTTTCCTTAGAAAAACCTACTGATCCCTCTCAAGCAGAAAAATCTTTTGAACCTTCTTCTACATCTCAAGGTATAATTCTTGTCAAGGATGAAAATCCTACTCTCCCTAGAGATTGGAAATATGTTAGAAATCATCCATTAGATGAAGTCTTAGGTGATCCATCACTAGGTGTTAAGACTAGATCCACTCTTAGGAATCTTTGTGCCAATGTGGCATTTATCTCTCAAGTAGAGCCTAAGAAGTTTGAAGAGGCCGAGAATGATGAGTATTGGATTTTAGCTATGCAAGAGGAGCTAAATCAATTTGAAAGGAGCAAGGTATGGGAACTTGTTCCGAGGCCTACGGTTCATCCCATTATTGGAACTAAGTGGGTCTTTAAGAATAAATTGGATGAAAATGGGATTGTAATAAGGAACAAGGCTAGACTGGTTGCTAAGGGGTACTCTCAAGAAGAGGGTATTGATTTTGAGGAATCTTTTGCCCCTGTTGCTAGATTGGAATCAATTAGGATGCTTCTAGCTTTTGCCTGCTACAAGAACTTCACACTCTTTCAAATGGATGTAAAGAGTGCATTTTTAAATGGTTTCATAAATAAAGAAGTTTTTGTTGAGCAATCCTTAGGGTTCGAATCTTTTGACAAACCCGATCATGTGTACAAGCTTAGGAAAGCTCTGTATGGACTTAAGCAGGCTCCTAGAGCTTGGTATGACAGATTGAAGAATTTCCTTGAGGAAAGGAATTTCAAAAAGGGTAACTCCGATTCAACTCTGTTTACCATGCAAAAGGAGAAGGACATTCTGTTGGTTCAAATTTATGTCGATGACATTATTTTTGGCTCAACTAATGTCAATATGTGTAATGAGTTTTCTTCCCTCATGCAGAGTGAATTTGAAATGAGTTTGATGGGGGAGTTAAAGTTCTTCTTAGGATTCCAGATTAGTCAATCTCCTGATGGAATTTTCTTCTGTCAAGAAAAATACATTAAGGAACTCCTTAAGAAATTCGGATTAGAAACTGTCAAATCTTCTAAGACTCCTATGAGCACCACTACTAAGTTGGATAAAGATGAAAAAGGAATCAGTGTAGACATTAAGAAATATCGTGGTATGATTGGATCTTTGCTATATCTGACTGCAAGCAGACCAGATATTCTTTTCAGTGTGTGTCTCTGTGCTAGATTTCAGGCTGCCCCTAAGGAATCTCACTTAACTGCTGTCAAAAGAATCTTTAAGTATTTAAGTGGAACTCCTGACTTAGGTTATGGTATCCAAAAGGTACTTCTTTCGATCTGATTGGCTACTCAGATTCTGATTATGCAGGTAGTCTAGTGGATAGGAAAAGCACCAGTGGAACATGTCAATTCCTTGGTGAATCTCTTGTTTCCTGGTATTCTAAGAAACAAAATTCTGTCGCACTATCAACTGCTGAAAGTGAATATATTGCTGCTGGCAGTTGCTGTGCACAAATGTTATGGATGAAACAAACTTTGGAAGATTATAATCTATTTTATGATAGGATTCCTATTCGGTGTGATAACACCAGTGCTATAAACATCTCTAAAAATCCTATTCAACACTCTAGAACAAAGCATATAGATGTCAGATATCATTTCATTAGAGATCATGTTCAAAGAGGAGATGTTTCTTTAGAGTTTGTCAACTCTGTAGATCAACTTGCAGACATCTTTACCAAGCCTTTGGATGAGAAGACATTCAATAGTATTAGAATAAGGTTAGGTCTCATTCGGGTTGAGAGAAAATGAGATTCTGTCTCTGTTATGAAAAAAAATTCCTAAGTGTTAGAGCTTCTCCTTCTGTGATAGCATCGGTAGATGCTGTACCTCTCTTTTGTCCTCGGCAGATGTCTTGATACCGGTAGGTATCGGCAGATGCATAGTATCTGTAAGCATCGGAAGATGTATTGTTAATCTGCCGACACGTGTGGTTCATCATGCCTATCAGTTCTACACGTGTGTCTCCCTCGCGTCGAGCGATGCCCCTTCTTTGTTTAAACTATGTGTCTTCTCGAAGACATTTCATTTCGCGCTCTTTCTGTGAGAAAATCCCCCCTGCCCTACCAACCCTCTTTCTCGATTCTTAATCTTTCAATGGAGCATATCGGTTCTTCAGATCAAGCCATCTCCGTTCAAGCCAAGAAAAAGGCTAAGGTTTCTGATCGCCCTCCTCGTGAGATTCCAAGGGCAAATGCGTTTCCATCCTTCCACTTTCTCACTAAAGCTGCCGAGAACAAGTTTAATGCCGATTACCAGTTCAGGTCATTAATTCCCAGCAAAGGTATTGATTTTGAAAGTTTAGCTGGGATGAACATTGTAGAACCCTTGACGGATCTTGGGTTAATAGGATTGTTTGAAACCGAATCCTTTTTCTATCCGGAAGCTATCCGGATGTTCTATGCCAATCTTAGCTTTACTGCTGATCCCCCTTCCATTAAAAGCTATGTATATAACAAATGCATAGAAATATCCCCTCAGTCCACAAATGCTCTTCTGGGAGCTCCTCATTTGGATAGCTACCCCTATAAATATGTGACAGGCCATGAGCTACCTTTCTTTGGAACTTCTAATGGTCTACAGTTTCTCAGGGAAATTGCTTTGGACCCTAATGCTTCTCCTGATCAGTTAAAGGGCAGACATTTGACCCCGAGGGCCAAAGTTTTTCGTCATATGATAGATTTCAATATTGTTCCCAAGGGTGGACATTATGATGAGGTGAGCGCAATGGAGCTATTTGTTCTGTTTGCTCTCTATTTCAAGACTCCTTTCAATGTAGGATACATTGTGGTTCGAAGGATGATTTTGGCAGTATCCTCTAAGGCTACATCCTTACCGTATAATTTGCTTCTTATGCGGTTATTTGCTCATCTTGAGGTTGTCCTTCCTGAGGAGGAAGATCCTGTGCGACTTCTGCCCTCCAATTATTATTCCCAAGCCACTCTCAACAAGATGGGACTAAAAAGAATCGGAAAAGGAGAGCCTTCCTTGAATAAGGCTAAGCAAAAGGTTTCTAAGGCAGTTCCTGTTAGGCATGGTAAACGCAAGCTTATCCTGCCTGAGGAGTCAACTGCTGAAGGAGGAGATGACACTGTATGTCAATCTCAGGATTCAAGCCCCCCACCTTCTCCTTTAGTGCGTAGGCGTAGGATTGCTCCCTCCTCCATGGCACCCATTTCAGAGGCCACCTCTGCTCCCTCATCTGTATCTCTTCCTATTCCTGAACAGCCTCCTTCTCCTCCACCTTCTCTCGTATTACCTTCTCAGCCTGTTTTTCCTTCCATCTCTCCGGTAATTCGAGCTATTTCTTCAATTTTCACTCATGGTCCTCCAGCTCTACCATCTCCAGTTCCTCCACCTCCCTCTCCACCTACTCTTTCCTTACCACCTACGGCTCCTCCAGTTCCAGTTCAACCACCTTCAGCATCTCCAAACCATGAACCTTCAGCACCTCCATCTCCAACTCATGCACCTTCACTCATGCATCTCCCGATCAGCAAGAGGTGCACCCTCCATCACCTGTCCAACCTGCTCCAATTGCTCTGCCAGTCCAACCCCTTCTCTCCAATACTCCTGCAACTCCTGCAACTCCTGCAACTCCCATAACATATCACAGGAGATTTTCCTTAACAGAGGCTCAGTACAATGAGATGCAAGCCTCTATTACCAACCTTGGCTCTGCCCTCAGTACTCTCCAAAGTAAAATTGATAAGAATTATCAGGACATGGGCATTGCTCTGGATACTGGTCTTGGCCTGCTGTCTACAAAGATTGATGGTGATAGGCGAATGGTTGTCAGAGAACTTGAGAAACTCCAATTGTCCATTGCCGCGTTGACACCTGAACCTAAGCCTGAACCCAAACCATCATGCTCTGGTCTCAATAATCCCGAGGCCTGCTTTGAAGATTTGCTTCTTCCCCTTTCCAGGCCTGCTGTTTTTGAAGATGTGCGTCTCATGCCCCTAGATATTCATGAGGCTGAGCTCAAGTTCACTCTTCCTACATCTTCCTCAGCTCCTAAATCTTCCTCTCCTCCAGCCTGTCCAATGGAAGCTTCTCCTCCACCTTGTATGGATGTGTGCTCTGGTCCTTCTGTCGAGTCTCCTTCCTGCATGGACGTGGAGTTGTCCCGAGAGCCTTCTCCACCTCCTGCTCCCTGTCTGGCAATGGTGGTCTATCAATCGCCTCTCCCAAGAGATCGTGCTTTCCTTCAAGCTCTGGTGGATGGTTTTTTCAATCCCCACCGTGACGTGCCCTCTTATGTCCAGAGAGCTTTTTGGAATCGTCATTTACATCTTTTCAAATAGCGATTTTTAGTTATATCAATTTTTTTGTTTAGTTGTTTCTTTTTAATGACTATTTTTTTTCTAAACATACTCTGATGTTGAATGCATTTTTTTGATAATGTCAATGGGGGAGAATATTATATTTGATTGAGTTTGATTGGATATACTCTGTGTTTCTGGAACTGCTATGAATGGTTATTTTAATAAAATGCACATACTATGGGGGAGCGGCTAGAATTATGGGGGAGTGTCAAAGTTAATCAAACTTATGTTGTCATAATCAAAAAGGGGGAGATTGTTGACTTATAGATTGTTTAAGTCATAATTTGTTTTTGATTATGTATTTGTATAAATAATGTACAATTTGATTATGTGTATTTAAAGAAAATAATGAATATGAGTTTATATGGAAATACCCTTGAAAAGGGTATTTAGGTTGTCTAATAAATCGGTTTGAGTATACAGAGCAGAACAGAAAAACAGGACTGTAAAACGCGTGCTTCTATCGATGACTATACATCAAAAAAAATGGAAGCCTCTGCCGATTGCTAAGCAGAAGAAGACGCCGTTTAGAAGTTATCATCTGCCGATAGCGTCTTTGATGACATATGCCGATGACGTGTCAAGTCAGTACATGCTTTCTCTGCCGATAGCTGTTTCTGAAGACAAATGCCGATGATGTGTCAAAGTACTTATTTGTTTCATCTGCCGATGATATGTGAACACGTATGCCGATGATGTTTGAAGCTACTCCTGCCGATTGACTAAACGACAAAAGGAGATAATAACCAAAGCATGCACATGCTGGTGAAATTTAAGGATGCGTCTGCCGATGGAATTCAACGCCTACACCTGCCGATAGCTTTTAAGCTTGCTCATGCCGATCACTAGACGACAAGTTTCATGAGTTCATCTGCCGATGGTTTTTAAAGAGACTTATGCCGATGGCTTTGAAGATAGAATGTGCCGATGAAGTTTTACGAATTGCTTCTGCCGATCGAAGTTGAAGATGCTTCTGCCGATGGAATTCAAGGATATATCTGCCGATGGCATTTCAAGCAGCATTCACCAATGACGTGTCGCCGCTCATTAGTTGCATCTGCCGGTGAACTTCCGCCAGAATTCAAATTAGCCACGAAGCTGCAGTGAAGTCGTTTTCAGCCATAACTCCAGAACATTAATGGCGACGACGATTTACAACTACAAACGGCAACGGCTACCTGAACTTGTACGGATGCTTCCCAACGGTAACAAAGTTTCTATTATTGGTTTAGAAGCATTGAAGTCAAGCAGAAAATGGACAGAGTATAAAAGCCGAGCTTAGAGCACAAAGGAACAACTTTTGCGATTTGAATTCCTGAGCCCTAACTTGCGAAAATATTCATACTCTGTAAATCGTACTACTCTCCTCTTACATTCGAACTTGAGATTCAGATCCTGTGAGAGAGTAGTTTTTGTGCAAAACTTTACAAACTCTAAATTTGTTTAAGGCAGTGGATTGACGCCCGTAAAGTTCAATCCTGTATTGTGTAAAAGGCTTTGGATCGACGCCCAAAAGCTCGATCAGGATTTCTCGTTGAGGAGAAGTAAGGAATCTTCAAGGAGGAGCCTTGGAGCGTAGACGTAGGCAGTTTGGCCGAACCACGTAAAAATACTGGTGTTGTATTTCTCTCTCTCTCTCTTTACATTATCTGATCACTTGTGATAAATCTATAAGTTCAATCTAGGAGAGAGATTAAGTTGACTAGTAATTAAAATTTAAAAAGGTCTAATTCACCCCCCTCTTAGACAATACCGATCCTACACAACTTCCAAACCCTGCATCAAATATATGTCATATGTTAGTAGGTGAAAGAATATAAATGTTGACAATGATCACATATACTTACTTTTTGTTGATCGGAGATGAATGTCCAACCTTCACCACGATCAGATCCAATATCCGTCAACAACAACCTGAGAAACCATTTCTAAGACTTCTTCGACTCAACATCGACCACAACCACTGCAACAGGATATATGCCGTCATTTGCATCTACACCGATAGCAGTTAGAAGTTGACCAGGACATAGTGACACCCATCCAAACTTATTACCGGTCGACATCCGGCTAAAAGGCCTCTCTTACATGCATCTAAACACATGTAAAGTTGCTTGAATATGGGCTCTGTTTGACCATTAACCCTGTCAACATTAATAACGAAGGTGCTACCAGGATTGGATCTCAGAACTTCTTCCGCATAAGACCCCAGCTGTTTATATTGCACAGTTGAATCCACATTTACAGCCCTCCTCCTTGCCCTGATTGCTAGGCTAGGGCTGATGGTGACATTAAAGTCTCACCTAACTGTGTCAATGATAGATGATATTTCCCACCGAGGTTGGCTTTTAAATCGATGCAAATAATGTTCTGTCACCCACTTAGCCGTTGCATGTCGACTCTCCATTGTGCGAGCACAGTCATGAACATCATTCAACCTCTTCACTTGGAAAGACTCTTCATTTGTCACCTTTGATGCGTAGAGTCTCCAAGGACAACCTTTCCGACAAACCACTTCTATTCTTACTTTCTCATGTTTGGTAAATTGGATGTCAAATCTGTTAACCAAAGAATAATCAGAGATTTTTTTCCTAATTTCAGCCAATGAGCTAAATTTGTCTTTCAAACATATTTCTAAAGAGTTGTTGACTGATTCCGCAGAGTTCACTTCATCAATCGTATCATCGGATTCAACAATAGAAATAATGTCATCAGGTAAGGAGGCTGAAACTGATGGAATCAAAATATGAATTGGATCCCATGCAACATCTACATGAGTTTGATCCCCCGCTTCACCGACAGCTGCATCATCTACATGAGTTGGATCACCCGCTTCACCAACTTGAGGACCACCATCAAACTCTGATGCAATAGAGGATTCATCATTTCTAGCCTCTTCCAGGCAGATGCCTTCATGGTCTACGTACATATGAATGTGACGTTTGTGATCCAACGCCCCAACCATTTGAAGTACGTCATTATCGGACTTCACAGTTCGCAATCTGTTTTCCATTCCTAATGGAGGCTCCACGTAATACAGAGTCTTCCATACTCCAGCTCCGACATCTACCACCATGTCGACAACCTCAAAAAATGAAATCTTATCCACATCAATAATGGCCACTAATGCATCATCCCCACCCACGTATTGTAAATTCTTCTTCTTGACGAACTTCCCTCCATAGTGAAAGTTAATTGAAAATGTGTCGATCTTCTTCCCTGCAAGGTTACATGAATTTAATTTGATTAAGCCAGTTTTGGTATTTAAATTCTAAACAACTTCATACACATTTACACTTTCAAACAAATAGCCTTCCAAATGCAAATTCGGGTTATGTATAAGAGCAGACAATTCACCACCAAAATCAACCAATTGTAACCTCTTTTTCAGACGACCATATTTCAATCAATTGTAACCTCTTTTTCTCTGCTTTTTTAACATAACACAGGTCAAAATCTTTAATTTGATTCATGTTCATTATTATTATTATAAGGTTTACGGAATGTGTTCTCGTAAACCATAAGATCACAATTTATAATTGAAGTATGAAGCATCTAACTAACCAAGTTGAACATAGTTCGGTTGCATCCAACCTAGGCTCCATCTAAACTAACCAAAAAATTTGTTCAGAATAACAACAAAATTCAGAAACCCTAATTATTCAATAACAACTATTGGTTCAGATTTCATACTCCAAAAAAACAAAGAACTTTGGCAATTACAGTAAGCGTGAGAAATTTTTACCTTGAACGTGAGCAATTTTTATTTTCGTTAGTCTGGCGACTGGCGAGAGAGAGTCTCGGAAGAGAGAGCGAGCGAGAGAGAGCGCGGCAAATGTGAAGAGAGGAGGAAGAGAGGATTTCAGGGGGCGGGGGTCTCGGGAGAGGGAGCGAGCGAGTCGGGGGTCTGCGTTTTGGCACAGTGGAAATAAAGAGAGGGAAATCCTATCTTTCGAAGAGGAGAAAGACAGGATTTCAGGAGGGTTTTTCAGAAAAAAACCATAGTGATTTAATCGAACCGGACCGGACCTGTTCTAATTCCATTCAGGGGCATCTCGGGAAGAAAAGTTTGTCACGTGACAAAAACGTGGGTTTTTAACGGAAAAAATGACGGTATGGGCCATATTGCACTTTCTTCTAGTTGTAGGGGCCAAATTGCCCATTATCTAATTTTATGGTGTAAATTGCCCATTTCACCTAGTTGTAGGGGCCAAATTGCACTTTACCCTATGTTTTATGTAAGAAAGATAAAAACATGTTATGTAATGTACCAGTTAAGTTGTGGGACAGAGTATGGCATATGTTCTTGTCCTTTTCTTGGACTATGTAAAATCATCATCGCCTAAGGACATACTGGTATTTGTCCTTCTCTAGGACAAGGTAAAATCGTCTACGCCCAGGACACATGTCATGTTTACTGAGCCTACTCCCCTAACACGCCCCTTTAACCATCATGTCACTTGAACAGTAATGTAATGTAGTGTATGTTCATGTTTTTAAAAGAATCATGCTTGCTCGAGCATCTCATTGCATTGAAATATTCTTGCTGAACTCAAGGCTCATTAGTTTAAACTTTGATAATATAGGTGAAGAACTCTCGGGTGAGGACTACGTGCCTCAAGTCAATGGATAGGTGCAGTTGGAGGGGTGAGCTCATGGAGGAAGGTTTTTGGCTTTCAAGGCGATTTTGACCCGTGGGTGAACTCCAAGTGTTTTGGTATAATTTTTCATGGTTTAAAATCTATTAGACTTGCTTGGGGTTTGATTATGATTTATAGAAAATGTTTTGATGATGGGTTTTATTTGTATTTTCAGACTTCCGCTGTGTATTTTGGTTAATTTTTAATAAGCTATGAAATGTTTGAAAATTAGTTAAAAGTGTTATGTTTAAGGGATTTTTGATGATATTTATATGTTATGTAAGGTTGGTTGAAGTTAGGGTAGTTTTTATGAAGTGTTATTAGGTGTAAAATGAAGAAAATGAGGAAAAATGGTAGAAGGAATTCGGCCCTTAAGGCCCAACATTGTAACGATGTTAGGATGTTTGAGTTTTGATGAGTCGGGTAGTGATATGACGTTTAATGTTCATTATGTTTGTTTGTAAGTTATGAATGTGTAACACCTGGCAATTTTGGCCATGCAATTATCCCCCGAATTATTAAAGGGGATTAATTTGATATTAATACAATGAATGTTTTAGTGGAAATTGTCGGTGTGTTTAATAGAAAAAGAGAGTTTCGGAGAGAGACCGAATCGACGAACTAAATAACGATTTAGTTAGAAACCAATGGAAGGGCATCATGGGAAAGCAATTAAGGTTGTTGAGAGGGAGCCAATGAGGGCTTGACACATGTTCAACTTGTTGAAGAAGCCATGTTCTTCCTCTCTCTTCCTCTCTTCTCTTCCCTCTTACGTGAAACACTTCTCATTTTCTCTCTTCTCTGTTTCTCTCTATCACGCAAACCAGACAACCTACTCTCCATGCAAACGATCAATGAAGCTCTTCCTTTCTTCCGATTTCTCCATCTAAGGTAATCCTCTACGCTAGTTAACGAGTTTTGACTAGTTCTACGTGAGTTCCGTTGAAGTTTTAGGGTTAAGGTTTTGGAGAAAACTTATCATTTTTGCACAAAAACATGGTAGAATGTTATCTAAGGGTTTGAATGGAGCTTAGAGGGAGTTCTACAAAGTTTGCTAGTTAGCATTTTTTTCAACGTGGTTTATGTTCGATCGTGCATGAATAGGTTAGTGAATCGCCAAGGACGTACGTGCGCATTGCAACTCTACGGACATCAGGTAAGTTCATGCGTATAAGTTGGCCCTTACGGCCCTACATCACGGAGGTACTAGGTTTTATGTCGTTAGGTTTGTTGTCGGGTAGTTAAGTCGTAGGTTACGTTCTAAGTTAAATGTGTTTTGCTTTATGTCTTGCTTTGCTATCCTGTCGCCTGTTTATGTTACGTTTAAGCACTATATATGTTCATGCATACACGTTTTCTTGAAAGTCATGCAAATATTTTATGCACGCGATTTGAAGTTAAGAAAGATAAAATGTGAATGTAATGTACGGTTAAGTGTGGGATGGGGACTGGCATCCTGGTATGTACCTGTTGTGTACTCATGTTGTGCATGTTCCTCTATAAGCCCCACTTATACCCCTGTCCACTTGAATGTAATGCAAAGTAATGTTCATGTATTTCAAATGTTTATGCATAGCATATGCATCACTGCATTGTATGTTCTTACTGAGCTCGAGGCTCATAATTGAACTCCCTGTTGTAGGTATGGATCCTCCGGATGAGGACTTTGTGCCTCAGGCCGACGAGTTGGTGCTGTTGGCGGGAAGAGCTCATGGGGTTGGTTGCGACAGTAAGACACATTTTGACCTGTGGGTCGTAGTCTTGAAGTGTATGTCGAGTTTTGTATAGTTTGGGATTCATGTGATGTATTGGAATTGTGTTGATGTTTTAAAACCTTTGTTCTGACAGTTGTCATTTTCTTGAAATATACTGGAATTGTTTGGAATCTTTTCCTTTTAGGTTGTCCATGGATTGTCTCGAGTTTTAGAGCTATCCATGCAGTTAGATTTCTTGAACTTCTGTCATGTTTTCTAACACGTTTAAAAAATAACGTTTTGAATCAGGTTTTTGGGGTTTATACGCATTTTTGTGTCTAAAGAGGTTGGGAAGAAGTTTAATAGTGAGTTCTGAGGTTATTCGGACATGTAGAGGTGAAATAGAAAGGTAGCCGATCGATCCTCTGGGGTAGCAGATCAATCGGTGGAGTGTTGAATTATGTTCTTTAAACAGTTGTCCATTCTGTTCTGTAAACAATTGTCCATTCTGTTCTGAAAACTATCGTCTATTCTGTTCTTTAAAACAGTTGTCCATCGTCAGTTGTCCATTCTGTTCTTTAAACAGTTGTCCATTCTGTTCTGTAAACAGTTGTCCATTCTGTTCTTTAAACAGTTGTCCATTCTGTTCTTTAAACAGTTGTCCATTCTGTTCTTTAAACAGTTGTCCATCCTGTTCTGTAAACAGTTGTCCATTCTGTTCTAAAAGTAGTCATCCATTTTGTTCTTTAAACAGTTGTCCATTCTTTTCTTTAAACAGTCGTCCATTCTGTTCTGTATACAGTCGTCCATTCTGTTCTTCAAACAGTTGTCTATTATGTTCTGTAAACAGTTGTCCATTCTGTTATGTGAATAGTCGTCCATTATGTTCTTTAAGCAGTTGTCCATTATGTTCTGTAAACAGTTGTCCATTCTGTTCTGTAAACAGTCGTCCATTATGTTCTTTAAGCAGTTGTCCATTCTGTTCTTTAAACAGTTGTCCATTCTGTTCTTTAAACAGTTGTCCATTCTGTTCTTTAAACAGTTGTCCATTCTGTTCTTTAAACAGTTGTCCATTCTGTTCTGTAAACAGTTGTCCATTCTGTTCTTTAAACAGTTGTCCATTCTGTTCTTTAAACAGTTGTCCATTCTGTTCTGTAAACAGTTGTCCATTCTGTTCTTTAAACAGTTGTCCATTCTGTTCTTTAAACAGTTGTCCATTCTGTTCTTTAAACAGTTGTCCATTCTGTTCTTTAAACAGTTGTCCATTCTGTTCTTTAAACAGTTGTCCATTCTGTTCTTTAAACAGTTGTCCATTCTGTTCTTTAAACAGTTGTCCATTCTGTTCTGTAAACAGTTGTCCATTCTGTTCTGTAAACAGTTGTCCATTCTGTTCTTTAAACAGTTGTCCATTCTGTTCTTTAAACAGTTGTCCATTCTGTTCTTTAAACAGTTGTCCATTCTGTTCTTTAAACAGTTGTCCATTCTGTTCTTTAAACAGTTGTCCATTCTGTTCTTTAAACAGTTGTCCATTCTGTTCTTTAAACAGTTGTCCATTCTGTTCTTTAAACAGTTGTCCATTCTGTTCTTTAAACAGTTGTCCATTCTGTTCTTTAAACAGTTGTCCATTCTGTTCTTTAAACAGTTGTCCATTCTGTTCTTTAAACAGTTGTCCATTCTGTTCTGTAAACAGTTGTCCATTCTGTTCTTTAAACAGTTGTCCATTCTGTTCTGTAAACAGTTGTCCATTCTGTTCTTTAAACAGTTGTCCATTCTGTTCTTTAAACAGTTGTCCATTCTGTTCTTTAAACAGTTGTCCATTCTGTTCTTTAAACAGTTGTCCATTCTGTTCTTTAAACAGTTGTCCATTCTGTTCTGTAAACAGTTGTCCATTCTGTTCTTTAAACAGTTGTCCATTCTGTTCTGTAAACAGTTGTCCATTCTGTTCTGTAAACAGTTGTCCATTCTGTTCTTTAAACAGTTGTCCATTCTGTTCTTTAAACAGTTGTCCATTCTGTTCTTTAAACAGTTGTCCATTCTGTTCTTTAAACAGTTGTCCATTCTGTTCTGTAAACAGTTGTCCATTCTGTTCTGTAAACAGTTGTCCATTCTGTTCTTTAAACAGTTGTCCATTCTGTTCTGTAAACAGTTGTCCATTCTGTTCTTTAAACAGTTGTCCATTCTGTTCTTTAAACAGTTGTCCATTCTGTTCTGTAAACAGTTGTCCATTCTGTTCTTTAAACAGTTGTCCATTCTGTTCTTTAAACAGTTGTCCATTCTGTTCTGTAAACAGTTGTCCATTCTGTTCTTTAAACAGTTGTCCATTCTGTTCTGTAAACAGTTGTCCATTCTGTTCTGTAAACAGTTGTCCATTCTGTTCTGTAAACAGTTGTCCATTCTGTTCTTTAAACAGTTGTCCATTCTGTTCTTTAAACAGTTGTCCATTCTGTTCTGTAAACAGTTGTCCATTCTGTTCTTTAAACAGTTGTCCATTCTGTTCTGTAAACAGTTGTCCATTCTGTTCTTTAAACAGTTGTCCATTCTGTTCTTTAAACAGTTGTCCATTCTGTTCTTTAAACAGTTGTCCATTCTGTTCTTTAAACAGTTGTCCATTCTGTTCTTTAAACAGTTGTCCATTCTGTTCTTTAAACAGTTGTCCATTCTGTTCTGTAAACAGTTGTCCATTCTGTTCTGTAAACAGTTGTCCATTCTGTTCTGTAAACAGTTGTCCATTCTGTTCTTTAAACAGTTGTCCATTCTGTTCTTTAAACAGTTGTCCATTCTGTTCTTTAAACAGTTGTCCATTCTGTTCTGTAAACAGTTGTCCATTCTGTTCTGTAAACAGTTGTCCATTCTGTTCTTTAAACAGTTGTCCATTCTGTTCTTTAAACAGTTGTCCATTCTGTTCTTTAAACAGTTGTCCATTCTGTTCTTTAAACAGTTGTCCATTCTGTTCTTTAAACAGTTGTCCATTCTGTTCTTTAAACAGTTGTCCATTCTGTTCTTTAAACAGTTGTCCATTCTGTTCTTTAAACAGTTGTCCATTCTGTTCTTTAAACAGTTGTCCATTCTGTTCTTTAAACAGTTGTCCATTCTGTTCTTTAAACAGTTGTCCATTCTGTTCTGTAAACAGTTGTCCATTCTGTTCTGTAAACAGTTGTCCATTCTGTTCTTTAAACAGTTGTCCATTCTGTTCTTTAAACAGTTGTCCATTCTGTTATGGGCAGACGACGGCGACGAGCGAGCTTCCAGCTGTCTCCGGCACAAACCGAGCGGTAAGCCCCGCTTTTTGTGCCCTGTTTTCGGTTCGGTCGGGGCTGAGGTTGACGACCGATTTGGCTCCGACACCGGCCAATTTGGTCACTTCCGGCGTGGGTTTTGCCGACCCTTGACCGCGATGGCCCGTTTCTTTGAGGTCTCATTTGAGCGAAATCAGTGAATCCCTATTGGGGGATGTCGGGTTTTTTGTTGTACCTTGGATTTTTGTTAGATATTCTAATTGAGTGAATGTGGTCGATTGGTGAAGAAATTGATGAGAATTGATGGAAAAATCGAAATTGGAAAATTTCCCAGATTAGGGCAGTTCGGGTTTTGCCTTATTTGACCTAGCTATGGTCGTTTATTTTGAAATTCCTTTTGGCAGGTTAAAATAGGTTATTAGAGGAGTACGTGGTCGCTGGAATCGTTCGATTCTGATATCCGACGTAAAAGTTACGCGCGTTCGAAGTTTTGAGTCGGTTTTTACCGAATCCAAATTAGTGGCCCATTTAGTTAGGTTTTAATTGGATTAGGCTATAAATAGTAATTTGAGAGTAATTGGTGAATGTAGGCTTGATTTTAATGAAGCTTGAATGTTTGTCATAGGTCGAGCCATATGTGACGTGAGGTGCCAAGAACCAGCGAGCTACAGACGACAAGTAAGTTCTCGTGACTTACTCTGGCCGATTGGCCTACACCGTACTTCGATGTCGCGTCGAGGATCTTAGTGGATTGTTTGTTTTAAATTGCTTTGGTTGGGTAGTTAGGTTTAAACATTTTGTAGGTTATTTCATTTACAGTCTTGATGGTACGCATGCTTGTTTGTTTACATTTATATTGAACTGTTCATGCATCACGTATTTTAACTTGGCATGAAAATGAATTTCCGCACAATGTTTTCAGAAAATCAATGTGGCCCAGAAATTGGGGGCTATTGATCTATCGTGCGGGCCGATTAAGGGTCTGGCCGATACCACATCTCATGTACTGTAATTAATGAACGTAATCTGTTATCTGGTCACGCGAAGTGGGGCTCAGGCACGGCTGTACGTGTTGTAAGCGTGTACCCCCCTCCTCTAACCGCACGGGGTAGTCCGACCGCTGGATGGGCCCTATTCGGTTAGGGGGATGAGATCTCGGTGATATACTGTCTGCGACACTCTGTTTGTTATGCATGATTTCTGAACTCCATATGCACTGCACGCATCTGCATTTACGTAGAATTTACTGAGCCTTTAGCTCATAGTGTGTCTGTATGGTGTAGGTGACCTCGACATAGGCGAGGATGAGGTCCCTCCATCTGAGGAGTGATGCAGTTGACGGAGGATGGCTTGCGGTGGTGTGCTGGCGCAGTCGAGGCGCATTTTGACCCGTGGGATTCATGGTTTGATGTTTTGAGGTTTATTTGGGAATTTACTGGTTGATGGTGAATTAAAATGGATAATTGCACTGTTAGAACATTTTAGGATGCTTGGCTCTGGATAGTTGATAGGTAATATATTAATGTTTTAAACGTTTTGAAATTGTTTTGTAATTTTAAAACAGGAGGATATGTTAAACTTTCAAACGAAACCACGTAGTTTATTTTCGTGAAAATGTACTTTGTTATAGTTGTGTTTCGAGTCGGTGTAGGGGTGGTATTTCGGAAGAAGTATGAGTATTGGGTGCTTGATGTTAAGTTGTATTGTCAAGTGTGATGTTAGTGGTGATTGTGGAAGAAATTGGGCATATTTAAGTGTGTATGCGGGAAAGGAAAAGAAAGAGGAAGGAGTTTTAACTATTTTAATTGTTTCATTTTAATTGTTTTAAAGTCTATCTAAGTGGTGTTAAAAATATGGTTTCCAAATTGTTTTTCGTAACATTAACGATTTCGATTTTGATTTAGAATTCCGCCTAGAGTTCATATTAGGATATAAAGATAAAAAATAAAATATATAATGTGGGAAAATCGGGTACAGTGTTAGGGTCGCTACAATTATGGTATCAGAGGTCCCGGATTTTAAAATCGGTTTTGTAGATTGCTCGACTGCACAGCCACTACGCGGACATCCTTCATCAACTGTAAGTATCTGAGATCAAGTGACGAGTGCATGGATTTCCATATTAAGGCGGAGAATTAGATTCATTACTAGCAAGGGGTTAACTTTTATAAGGAAGAAGTTAGAAAACTAGATGCAGAATTTTATTGGATCATTAAAGTAAAATACTCATTTATGAGGAAACTTTGAGATCGAAGTTTTAATTAAGGGTTATTAAAGACTAAGACCATTGTAGCCATTGTAGATAGAAGTAACAAAAATGAGTTTGCTCAATTCGTGTTGAAGGCCTTTATTTGACACGTAAGAGACTCTTTGGGAGGAATTATAAGTTTTGGGTCAATTTCAATTTTTCATTCTGAAGGTACTCAGTTGATTTCCACTAGTTATCCATAAGACTGAATTCTAAAATTTTGGACTAATCTAAATGGGTCATGTTCCTAGGTTCGCATTTATGTTTTAATGATTGGACTCCCGTCAGTAGAGTTTTCCCTTTTAGTTCAAGGAAGCATAAATAATTAGTCAATTTCCCAGCCACAAGTGATATGTTAGTTACAAATTCTTTCGCTAAGAATGATTCACTTATTCTATCTAATCGAGTGGTTTAGATCGTTGCAAGTATACTTTTGCAAAATGATAGATTCCTTGATGTTCCAACTGATTTTGAATCTAAAAACCAAGTTGGTTCAGTAAACGAGATGTAAGGTTCTACTTCACAACTTCCGAGTTGAGGGTCTTAGAATACAAACTTCGTACAACAAATTATGTAACCTAATACCACTAGAGGAAATATGGATATTTAGAATTTTCTTTTACCTTATGATTAGAGGAACACAACTTATGAGATAAGTTGGGAATAATTAAGCACGAATTCTAGTAGACGGATTCCCTCGAAGTTTGGCTAATCATACAAAGAAAATTTAGAAGCTTAAATATGAACTTGTGCAGATTAATCGTCAATTGAGACAACAAGGAAGTTGCACCAAGGATAATTACCCCGATCGAAGACAAGAATAATGCCCAACATTCAGCTGTTTCAGTTAGAGCTTTATCTCAACAGTTATTGGAGTTAGAACATTAGAGTGAAGATGTAGTATAGAGTAAGGATTTGACTATAATAATTATGCGATAGATCAAAGTAGGTTGGAAAATAGAGAGGTAAAAATATAATAGAAGGAGGGTAAGAAGGGTTACTAGGCAAACTAGTAAGAGAGGACAATAGGGTAAATATAGAACGATGTGGACCTCATAGAAAGGGAATTGTGCGTTAATAGGACTAGCCTAACTTAACCACAAGAATTGTGCATTTAGAATTCAGGTTACTATTAGAGGGGTGCAATTTGTGAGATCTAAAATTTAAGGAGATAGAAACTGAACCTAGTTGACAAATCCTTGGAGTTTTATAGTACGACGAATCAGAGATAAGTTTGAAACTTAGATATGAACGTATCGAGGAATGCTTTGGATTGCCAAGGTATAATAAGTGCACGTAAGCAAATAAGAAAATATAGTAGAGCCTTGTAGATCCTAGACCTACATGAAACTGGAAGTATCTAGATGAAAATGATATTCAGGAATTAAAGCATAGATTAATTGATGAGAGGATATGGGGAGAGGCTATTTCCGCGATGATGCGGTGGACGTAATGAATCAATGCAAAATCGTGACGTAAGATCTAAGCGATTTCATCAGGGTAGGCATATCAACCTATATCGATGAGGAAAAATAAGGGTAATTACTCGAAGTTGGATGGTTAATGAATTCGAGACAATAAAGGGTTAGAGTTATATGAAAAGTAATATGCAAGTGATACTCAGGTTACTGAAATTGGTCATTTTCTAGGAAATAAGTGTCATCCTAGTAGACTGACAAATAAAGGACAATTGTCAGCTCGTGAAAAGACTTTGATCAACACACTGTAAGGGGGAGACTTGGAGAAGTTAAGAATAATCGACGAGTTGGGGACACGTCAGACAATTAGTGTTGCTTGATTAGATTATGAAGTAAAAGATATAGGAGTTAAGTTGTGAATCTATAGTTGGTACAATTTAAGTTAGGAGCCACAAACATGAGGCTACCTCTAGGATGAAGGTAGAAGCATTAGTGTTTGAGGAACGTTTCAAATTATTGGAGAATAAAAATGGTAGGATTTGAGGACTTAAGGAGAATTGGAATAAATGCGTAAACTTACCTACAACAAGTTTGCTAACAAGAAGATCGTGGGATAAATCGTTGCAAAGGAACAAAGTAGAATATTCAGAACCGACTAGGAGGAACGAAAGAGGGTAAGGTCATTCAGTAACGTTAAGGTAATCCTCGTGCAATATTAGGGATAGGTGAAGGAGATTGTTGGATTCTATGAGAGATTGTGATTTGAAGTTAGAATAAAGAGAATGATGATTTTCATAGAAACCATTTAAGTAAACTTAAGTAAAAATGATGATTTTCAGAGGTTCGACTCGTCTTTGAACAGTCGGGACCAATGGATACCCAAGTGACTTAAGGTTAGAAGGAATAGTTTAGAGCACACAGATGGTAGAACTTATGGACTTGACGCTACTCGGAGCTAATAGAAATTTAAGTTAGATGAATGAGCATAACGTAGGAGGTAAGAGAGTTTTAGCTAAGAGCATAGCGAGAGGGCTCGCTAATGTGACTTAGAAGGAAAAGTGATACTTATAGGACCTTATTCACAAAGGAATGAGAGCCTTAAGAAAATAACCGTTGGACTCAGTGAGATTTTGAAGAATTTTGAGGATATAGTTTGAGGTAGTTGTGAAACCCGCCCTGAAATAATTATCGAGAAGGGTAAGTTGCCCAAGGTAGTGAGTGACTAGGGGTAATATTGGTGAAAAGGTTTAGGAGGAATCATCGTAAAGGAAACTGAGGTAGATGAAATTTCGTAGATGTTGGCTTACAATCCGAGAGTTTGCAGAAACTTTTAGATGTTAGTCAATTCAAAAGATGATAGGAAGCTTAGGTTGGGCTACTGGCCTAAGAAGTAACCAGAGAAAACTTGAACATGAAGTTAATCAAAATAGTTAGAGAGAGTTTAATGTTTTGGATGATTAAATATAGACCGACGCGTGCGCGAGTCGTCAGGTGTCGACTACCCATTTAGAGATCGCTCGATTGAGGACTTGGGAAATTTTGTAAGACTCGATGCGTAAGCAAGGACACGTGTAAGCCAATTAAAAGTGAGGAATACGATTACGAAGTTAATATAGAAATTAAGTTGGTGTGCATCCCGACTGGAGACAGAGTTGATGAAACTATGTTTAAGTTTGGGTTACAGCCCAGGAGTTGGAAGGGATTTTTAGATGATATTCGATCTAACTGATGCTAGAAAATTTGGACATAGATGCGATATAAAGTAATAGCTGAGAGAAGCTTCGATGGGAGAAGATTTTGAGTTTGCTTCGTTAGGAAATTGAGGACTTGAATTAGGCTTAGATCGGGGAAGCCTAAACATAAGGCCAAGTCAGAAGAGTAAGGAAGTTTAACTTATGGACGATTAAGTGGAAACTAACTTTTGTGTAAATTATTTACGTACATATCAGTGCAGTTGGGTTATAAAAATTTGAGACGTGAGGATTACTAGCACGTGGTGCACAACCGAAGACTTAGTTAATCAAATCAAACGTAGTAGACGTGGTTAGGAGGTTAACGATGCGTCATTTGGTTTTAGGGATTTTGGTTTAGAACCATGGAGATTGACCCTATGTATGGGCTAGAATCGAAGCCCTTGTGTGGGAAGTTCAAAATTTTGGAGGGATGGAGGAAGGTGACTTGAAAAGAACGAAGCGATTGTAAATCATAGTATAAGGCCGCAAGACATGAGACGGTAATGCCAATGACTGCAAGCTAAGTCAAATTTTGAGGACAAAATTTTAATTAAGGTGGGTGGATTGTAACACCTGGGTATTTTTCTTTAAAGGAAAAATTAGAGAGAAAATAAAAGAACAATAAAATAGGTTATTTAAAAGAAAAGTGAATAAATTTGGTTAAACTAATTGATTAATTAATTTATGTTCGGATATTCTAATTGGAGAACTTAAGCCGTGTATAATGTGAGGGTTAATTTACGAAAATTTATAATTTAAGAATGAGATTTAACGAAATTTTCGGTAGGGCAAAATGGTAATGTTATTGTTATTATATATATTATTATTATTATTATTATTATTATTATTATTATTATTATTATTATTATTAAAAAATAAAAATAAAAACAAAACAACAGAATGGCCGAAGCCATTCTGTTGTTCGCGAACGCCGAAGGTAGGGAGAGGAGAACGGAGAGGGGAGAGACGAGTGACGTCACTCCGACGGCAACCACCAGCGATTTCGACATTCTCCGGCCAGATGACGGCGACGAGCGAGCTTCCAGCTGTCTCCGCGCACAAACCGACGGGTAAGCCCGATTTGTGCCCTATTTTCGGTTCGGTCGTGGCCGAGGGTGACGAGCCGGATTTGGCTCCGATCACTGGCCGATTTTGGTCACTTCCGGCATGGGTTTGCCGACCCTTGACCCGGCGATGGCCGTTCATCCGTGAGGTGCTCAATTTGAGCGAAAATCAGTGAATCCCGAATTGGGGGATTTCGGGTTTTGTGTGTAGCCTTGGATTTTTGGTTAGATATTGCTAATTGAGTGTATATGTGGTCGATTGGTGAAGAAATTGATGAGAATTGATGGAAAAATCGAAATGGGGAAATTTCCCGGATTAGGGCAGTTTGGGTTTTGCCTAATTTGACCTAGCTACGGTCGTTTATTTTGAAATTCCTTTTGGCAGGTTAAAATAGGTTATTAGAGGAGTACGTGGCCGCTGGAATCGTTTGATTCCGATATCTGACGCAAAAGTTACGCGCGTTCGAAGTTTTGAGTCGGTTTTTACCGAATCCAAATTAGTGGCCCGTTTAGTTAGATTTTAATTGTATTAGGCTAGAAATAGTAATTTGAGAGTAATTGGTGAATGTAGGCTTGATTTTAATGAAGCTTGAATGTTTGTCATAGGTCGAGCCATATGTGACGTGAGGTGCCAAAAACCAGCGAGCTACAGACAACAGGTAAGTTCTCGTGACTTACTCTGGCCAATTGGCCTACACCGTACTTCGATGTCGCGTCGAGGATCTTAGTGGATTGTTTGTTTTAAATTGCTTTAGTTGGATAGTTAGGTTTAAACGTTTTGTAGGTTATTTCATTTACAGTCTTGATGGTACGCATGCTTGTTTGTTTACATTTATATTGAACTGTTCATGCATCACGTATTTTAATTTGGCATGATAATGAATTTCCGCACAATGTTTTCAGAAAATCAATGTGGCCCAGAAATTGGGGGCTATTGATCTATCGTGCGGGCCGATTAAGGGTCTGGCTGATACCACATCTCATGTACTGTAATTAATGAACGTAATCTATTATCTGGTCACGCGAGGTGGGGCTCAGGCACGGCTGTACGTGTTGTAAGCGTGTACCCCCCTCCTCTAACCGCACGGGGTAGTCTGACCGCTGGATGGGCCCCCTTCGGTTAGGGGGATGAGATCTCGGTGATATACTGTCTGCGACGCTCTATTTGTTATACATGATTTCTGAACTCTATATGCACTGCACGCATCTGCATTTACGTAGAATTTACTGAGCCTTTAGCTCATAGTGTGTCTGTATGGTGTAGGTGACTTCGACATAGGTGAGGATGAGGTCCCTCCACCAGAGGAGTGATGCAGTTGACGGAGGATGGCTTGCGGTGGTGTGTTGGCGCAGTCGAGGCGCATTTTGACCCGTGGGATTCATGGTTTGATGTTTTGAGGTTTATTTGGGAATTTACTGGTTGATAGTGAATTAAAATGGATAATTGCACTGTTAGAACATTTTAGGATGCTTGGCTCTGGATAGTTGATAGGTAATATATTAATGTTTTAAACGTTTTGAAACTGTTTTGTAATTTTAAAATAGGAGGATATGTTAAACTTTCAAACGGAACCACGCAGTTTATTTTCGTGAAAATGTACTTTGTTATAGTTGTGTTTCGAGTCGGTTTAGGAGTGGTATTTCGGAAGACGTATGAGTATTGGGTGCTTGATGTTAAGTTGTATTGTCAAGTGTGATGTTAGTGGTGATTGTGGAAGAAATTGGGCATGTTTAAGTGTGTATGCAGGAAAGGAAAAGAAAGAGGAAGGAGTTCTAACTATTTTAATTGTTTCATTTTAATTGTTTTAAAGTCTATCTAAGTGGTGTTAAAAATATGGTTTCCAAATTGTTTTTCGTAACATTAACGATTTCGATTTCGATTTAGAATTCCGCCTAGAGTTCATATTAGGATATAAAGATAAAAAATAAAATATATAATGTGGGAAAATCGGGTACAGTGTTAGGGTCGCTACATTAAATGTTCAAGAGTTTTAAAAAGTCGAAAATTTTACATCCAAAAAAATGTGTAAGTCAAACTCAAAGTCCAGTCGAATCCCGTGACGGTCCAGGCGGGTTTGGGTCGTCACAGTTATGATACTAGAGCCCCAGGGTTTTAAAAGCGGTTCTGTAGACTATCTGACTGGGCAATCCGCCACGTGAGATCGCTCAACCAAGTGTTTAAGTTTCTGTACCTGTTTTAGTTTATTAAATTGAATTCACTATTATGTATAGGATTTTCGTAAAAATGGTAAGAGGACGCCAAGGTGAGGCGAACGATAGTGCCGAGTCCATTGACCATTTAACTAAGTTGGTGGGAGTACAGTCCCGCATGGTGGAGCACATGATGGCGAGGGAGGATAATGGAAACTACCACAACAACAACAATCATGCGAATGCTCCACGTGACACCAGTGGAGACAGATTTCGACGGCTCCAACCGCCTACATTTGATGGATTATCGGCTGACCCAACTCACGCTGAGGAATGGATTCGACAGATTGAGTAAATGTTCATCTACGTAGAAGTGGAAGAGAATAAGAAGGTCATATGTGCCACGTTTCATCTCACCAAGAATGCAGGATTTTGGTGGGACAGTATCCAAGCAACAACAATAGCAATGGATTGGAGTGGATTCAAGAAGATTTTCTATGAGAAGTACTTCGATCGCAGTGCGAGGAAGGAAAAGATGATGGAATTCTCTCGGCTGCGACAATATGGATCGGTGGCCGAATATGTTCAGAAGTTTGAATCATTATCTTGCTACGCCACGCATTTGGTGGACACCGACAAAAACAAGGTACACCAATTCATCCAGGGTTTGAAGATGGACATCTTACGGGGGATCACAACTGGGGGATTTGATGAGGCACCGTATACGAAAGTGGTGGCCAAGGCTTATCAATTGGAAGCCTTAGATATGAAGTTTCAGAAACAGAGGGATACATCAAAGAGATTCCTTCGTGATGCCCCTCAACAACAACAACGGGGTCAAGATTGGCAACCACAACAGCAACAGAATAGGGGCGTTAAGAGGCCCAATGAGACTGTTACTTATCCGGACAAGGGGAAAAGACCAATGGGAGCTCCTCAGCTTCTTGTATGCCCGCGTTGCCAAAGAAGTCACATAGGTGAATGAAGGCTCTTTACTGGCCGTTACTTCTGATGAGACAAAGAGGCCATCACATCCAGGATTGCCCAATGCCCGACAGGAGACCTAATCGTGCCACGCCAAGAGTTTTTGCAATGATAGAGAACGATGATGACGCCCAACACACAGCGATTACAGGTACAATTTTGATCTGTAATTTACCTACCTATACTCTGTTGGACATGGGGGCCACACATTCATTTGTGGCAATGGACTTCGTGGATAGGGAGAATTTAAGTATTGTGCCGTCAGATCAGCCCTTCAGTGTCATGCTACCATCCGGAGAGTTTATGCACTACGAGCAGGCAGTACGGGGCTATATAGTGTCAGTAGGGGACCATAAATTATATGTCAATCTTATCATCATCGATATGAAAGGATACGAGGTGTTTCTGTGAATGGACTGGCTGTTTAGACATCACGCCACCATTAACTGCAGGTCTGGGCTTATAACTTTTAAGCGCCCGAATGAGAAAGAATTCTCCTATCAGGCGATACCAAAGCAACACATTATGCCTGCTATATACTTCTTGAAGGCTCAACAGCTGATGAGGTCAGGATGTGCTGAATTTCTTGCCCACGTTATGGATGTTCAAAGGCAAGGTGAGGTAGAACTTCTAGATATTCCAGTAGTCCGAAACTTCTTAGAGGTTTTCTTAGATGACTTACCGGGGTTGCCACCGGATCGTGAGATTGAGTTCAAAATTGAAGTATGTCTTGATGCTGAACTGGTATCGAAGAATCGGTACCGTATGGCACCAATAGAGCTAAGGGAGTTGAAGACCCAGCTAAAGGAATTGGTGGACAAGGGCTTCGTACACCCTAGTTTCTCTCCGTGGGGCACTCCCGTCTTGTTTGTTAAGAAGAAGGATGGGTCTCTACGTATGTGCATTGATTACCGTGAGCTAAACAAGTTAACCATCAAGAATAAGTACTCGTTGCCGAGGATCGACGACTTGTTTGACCAGCTACAAGAGGCTCGGGTATTTTCGAAGATTGATTTGTGCTCCTGTTATTACCAACTGAAAGTCAAAGCCAGTTATATTCTAAAGACCGCATTCAGGACCCGATACGGACACTATGAATTCTTGGTGAAGTCGTTTGGGTTGACTAATGCCCCAGCGGCATTTATGGACTTGATGAACAGGATATTCCAAGATTTCCTAGACAAATTTGTGATCATCTTCATTGACGACATCCTGGTTTATTCTTTGAATGAAAAAGAGCACGAAGAGCATTTGGCAATTGTGCTATCGACGTTGAGACAACACCAATTGTACGTAAAATTGTCGAAGTGTGAATTCTGGTTGAACCGGATTAATTTTCTAGGCCACGTGGTGTCTGCAGAGGGAATTTATATGGATCCGGCCAAAATTCAGGCTGTGAAGGAGTGGCCGAGGCCAAAAATTGCAAGTGAGGTATAGAGTTTTATCGGGCTAGCTGGTTATTACAGAAAATTTTTTAAGGGATTTTCTGTGATAGCAAAGCCTATGACCAGCTTAACGAAGAAGGACATCAAGTTCATGTGGTCCGAAGCTTGCGAGGAGAGTTTTCGGACGCTTAAGCAGAAGTTAACCACTGCTCCTTTATTGGTATTACCGGTCGAAGACGGCAAATTCAGTGTATACTGTGATGCGTCAAAGGTTGGTTTGGGATGCATATTAATGTAGGAGAGAAAGTGGTGGCATACGCGTCCAGACAATTGAAGAATTATGAGCAAAACTACCCTACTCAAGATCTGGAGTTAGCGGCAATTGTCTATGCACTGAAAGGATGGAGATACCACTTATATGGACAGTCATGTGAGGTGTTTTCTGATCACAAAAGCTTGAAGTATATATTTACTCAGAATGAGTTAAACATGAGGCAACGACGGTGGCTCAAGTTTGTAAAAGATCATGACATCGAGATTAAATACCACCCCGGGAAAGCTAATGTGGTAGTTGATGCGTTGAGCAGGATGCCGGCTACTATGCAACCTGCCATGTCGTCTGTAACAATGCCTTTGAGGGCAGAAATTCAGAGGTTTGATTTGGAGGTAGTTTTTGAGTTATCGGCCGTGCTAGTAACCTTACGGCCAACCATTCTGGACCAAATTAAGGAAGCCTAGAGGATCAATTTGAAGAAAACGGCCGATATAGTAAGCAAGTTGCCTAGGGCCTCTTCCGAGTTCAGTCATTCGGGAGATGGTATTCTGAAGTTCAAAGACAGGTGGTATGTTCCGAGAGATGAAGAGCTACGGAAGAATATTCTTTCGGAAGCCCACTCGACTTCTTTCTCAGTACATCCGGGAAGCACGAAAATGTATCAAGACTTGAAACTACACTTCTGGTGGCCAAATATGTGAAGTCTTGTATGGTATGTCAACAAGTGAAAGTTGAACATCAACGACCAGGTGGAACACTTCAGCCTCTCCCGATCCTTGAATGGAAGTGGGAGAACATCACCATGGATTTCGTTGTTAGCCTACCGAGGACGAATAGATGCCATATAGCATATGGGTCATAGTGGATAGACTGACGAAGTTGGCCCATTTCCTACCCGTGAAGACGACTTTCTCTATGGATCAATATGCAGAGTTGTATATTAACGAGATTATTAAGCTGCATGGAATACTGGTGTCAATCATTTCTGACCAGGATCCTATATTTACTTCTAGGTTTTGGAAAAGCTTACAAAGCTCTTTGGGTACTAAGTTAAATTTTAGCACGGCATTTCATCCACAGACGGACGGGCAATCCGAGAGAACGATTCAAATACTGGAATATATGTTAAGGTCGTGCGTGTTGGAATTTTATGCTCCTTGGAGTAAGTATTTGCCGTTAGTGGAGTTCTGTTATAACAATAGCTACCAGGCTACGATCGGTATGGCCCCGTATGAGGCTCTTTATGACAGAAAGTGCAGATCTCCATTGTGTTAGGATGAAGTTGGAGAATCCAGGCTTGTCGGCCGCGAGTTATTACAGCAGATGTCTGAAGTGATGGCTGCTATCAGACAACGAATTAATGCTGCTCAGAGTTGACAGAATAGTTATGCAGATCAAAGGAGAAGAGACTTGGAATTCGCTGAAGGCGATGAAGTATTCCTGAAGGTGTCATCTTTCAAGGGCGTGATGAGGTTTGGTAAGAAAGGAAAGCTCAGCCCAAGGTTCGTTGGGCCATTTCCCATCTTGAAGAGAGTAGGAAGCAAACTTACATACTACAGCTGCCAGCGTCCATGGACGGAGTTCACAACATTTTCACGTTTCGATGCTGAGAAAATGTGTGCGAGATCCTACTCAGATCGTGGAGCCGGTGGACATAGATATCATGCCGATGTTGACGTATGAAGAAAGGCCCATAAAGATTTTGGATTCTTCAATCAAAGTGTTGCGCAGCAAGGTGATCCCATTGGTGAAGGTTTTATGGAGCAATCATAACGTGGAGGAAGCCACTTGGGAAAGACAACGGGACGTTAGGGCAAAATACCCGGAGCTATTTAATTAAGAAAATTTTGTGGACAAAATTCTGTTAAGGTGGGTGGGATGTAACACCCGGCAATTTTGGCCATGTAATTATCCTCCGAATTATTAAACGGGATTAATTTAATATTAATACAATGAATGTTTTAGTGGAAATTGTCAATGTGTTTAATAGAAAAAGAGCGTTTTGGAGAGAGACCGAATAGACGAACTAAATAACGATTTAGTTAGAAACCAATGGAAGGGCATCATGGGAAAGCAATTAAGGTGGTTGGGAGGGAGCCAATGAGGGCTTGACACATGTTCAACTTGTTGAAGAAGCCATCTTCTTCCTCTCTCTTCCTCTCTTCTCTTCCCTCCTACGCGAAACACTTCTCATTTTCTCTCTTCTCTATTTCTCTCTATCGTGCAAACCGACAACCTACTCTCCATGCCAACGATCAACGAAGCTCTTCCTTTCTTTCGATTTCTTCTAATTTCTCCGTCTACGTAATCCTCTATGGTAGTTAACAAGTTTTGACTAGTTATACGTGAGTTCCATTGAAGTTTTAGGGTTAAGGTTTTGGAGAAAACTTATCGTTTTTGCACAAAAACACGCTAGAATGTTATCTAAGGGTTTGAATGGAGCTTAGAGGGAGTTCTACTAAGTTTGCTAGTTAGCATTTTTTTCAACGTTGTTTATGTTCGATCATGCATGATATAGGTTCGTGAATCGCCAAAGACGTACGTGCGCGTTGCAACTCTACGGACATCAGGTAAGTTCATGCGTATAAGTTGGCCCTTAAAGCTCTAAATCACGGAGGTACTAGGTTTTACGTCGTTGGGTTTGTTGTTGGGTAGTTAAGTCGTAGGTTACGTTTTAAGTTAAATGTGTTTTGCTTTATGTCTTGCTTTGATATCTTGTCGCCTGTTTATGTTACGTATAAACACTGTATATGTTCATGCATACACGTTTTCTTGAAATTCATGCAAATGTTTTATGCACGCGATTTGAAGTTAAGAAAGATAAAATGTGAATGTAATGTACGGTATAGTGTGGGACGGGGACTGACATCTTGTTATCCTGTTATCCTGTTATGTACCTGTTGTGTACTTTTGTTGCGCATGTTCCTCTATAAGCCCCACTTATACCCCTATCCACTTGAATGTAATGTAAAGTAATGTTCATGTATTTCAAAAGTTCATGCATAGCATATGCATCACTACATTGTATGTTCTTACTAAGCTCTAGGCTTATAATTGAACTCCCTGTTGTAGGTATGGATCCTCCTGATGAGGACTTTGTGCATCAGGCCGACGAGTAGGTGCAGTTGGTGGGACGAGCTAGTAGATTTGGTTGCGGCAATCAGACACATTTTGACCTGTTAAGTGTAGTCTTGAAGTGTATGTCGAGTTTTGTACAGTTTTGGGATTCATGTGATGTATAAGAATTGTGTTGATGTTTTAAAACCTCTGTTATGACAGTTGTAATTTTCTTGAAATATACTGGAATTGTTTGGAATCTTTTCCTTTTAGGTTGTACATGGATTCTCTCGAGTTTTAGAGCTATCCATGCAGTTAGACTTCTTGAACTTCTGTCATGTTTTCTAACACGTTTAAAAAATTACGTTTTGAATCGGGTTTTTGGGGTTTAGAAGCATTTTTGTGTCTAAAGAGGTTGGGAAGAAGTTTAATAGTGAGTTGTGAGGTTATTAGGACATATAGAGGTGAAACAGAGAGGTAGCTGATCAATCGGTGGGGGTAGCAGATCAATCGGTGGAGTGTTGAATTCTGTTCTTTAAACAGTTGTCCATTCTGTTCTGTAAACAGTTGTCCGTTCTGTTTTGAAAATAGCCGTCCATTTTGTTATTTAAACAGTTGTCCATTCTGTTCTGTAAACGGTCGTCCATTGAAGAACAGTTGTCCATTCTATTCTGTGAACAGTCATCCATTCTGTTCTTTAACAGTCGTCATTCTGTTTGTCATCTATTCTTTTTTGTTTTTACTCGTCCATCCTTTAAACAGTCGTCCATTCTGTTCTTTAAACAGTCGTCCATTCTGTTATTTAAACGGCCGTTCATTCTATTCTTTAAACAGTCGTCCATTCTGTTCTTTAAACAGTCGTCCATTCTGTTCCGTAAACAGTTGTCCATTCTGTTATGAAAACAGTCGTCCATTCTGTTCTTTAAACAGTTGTCCATTCTGTTCTGTAAACAATCGTCCATTCTATTCTGTGAACAGTCGTCCATTCTGTTCTTTAAACAATCGTCCATTCTGTTCTGTAAATAGTCGTCCATTATGTTCTGTAAACAGTCGTCCATTCTATTCTGTAAACAGTTGTCCATTCTGTTTTGTGAACAGTTGTCCATTTTGTTCTGTGAACAGTCGTCCATTCTGTTCTTTAAACAGTCATCCATTCTGTTCTTTAAACAGTCGTCCATTCTGTTCTTTAAACAGTCGTCCATTCTGTTCTTTAAACAGTTGTCCATTCTGTTCTTTAAACAGTTGTCCATTCTGTTCTTTAAACAGTCGTCCATTCTGTTCTTTAAACATCGTCCATTCTGTTCTGTAAACAGTCATCCATTCTGTTCTGTAAACAGTCGTCCATTCTGTTCTTTAAACAGTCGTCCATTATGTTTTTTAAACAGTCGTCCATTCTATTCTTTAAACAGTTGTCCATTCTGTTATATAAACAGTTGTCCATTTTGTTGTGAAAATAGTCGTCCATTCTGTTCTTTAAACAGTTGTCCATTTTGTTCTATAAACAATCGTCCATTCTGTTCTTTAAATAGTTGTCCATTCTGTTCTTTAAACAGTCGTCCATTCTGTTCTATAAACAGTCGTCCATTCTGTTCTTTAAACAGTTGTCCATTCTGTTCTGTAAACAGTCGTCCATTCTGTTCTGTAAACAGTCGTCCATTCTGTTCTGTAAACAGTCGTCCATTCTATTCTGTAAACAGTTGTCCATTCTGTTTTGTGAACAGTTGTCCATTTTGTTCTGTGAACAGTCGTCCATTCTGTTCTTTAAACAGTCATCCATTCTGTTCTTTAAACAGTTGTCCATTCTGTTCTTTAAACAGTCGTCCATTCTGTTCTTTAAACATTGTCCATTATGTTCTGTAAACAGTTGTCCATTCTATTATATGAATAGTCGTCCATTCAGTTTTTTAAACAGTCGTCCATTCTGTTCTGTAAATAGTCATCCATTCTGTTCTGTAAACAGTCGTCCATTCTGTTCTTTAAACAGTCGTCCATTATGTTTTTTAAACAGTCGTCCATTCTATTCTTTAAACAGTTGTCCATTCTGTTATATAAACAGTTGTCCATTTTGTTGTGAAAATAGTCGTCCATTCTGTTCTTTAAACAGTTGTCCATTTTGTTCTATAAACAATCGTCCATTCTGTTCTTTAAATAGTTGTCCATTCTGTTCTATAAACAGTTGTCCATTCTGTTCTATGAACAATCGTCCATTCTTTTCTTTAAACAGTTGTCTATTCTGTTCTGTAAACAGTCGTCCATTCTGTTCTTTAAACAGTTGTCCATTATGTTCTGTAAACAGTCGTCCATTCTGTTCTTTAAACAGTCGTCCATTCTGTTCTTTAAACAATTGTCCATTCTGTTATGTAAACAGTCGTCCATTCTGTTCTTTAAACAGTTGTCCATTCTGTTCTTTAAACAGTTGTCCATTCTGTTCTGTAAACAGTTGTCCATTCTGTTCTTTAAACAGTCGTCCATTCTGTTCTTTAAACAGTTGTCCATTCTGTTCTTTAAACAGTCGTCCATTCTGTTCTTTAAACAGTTGTCCATTCTGTTCTTTAAACAGTCGTCCATTCTGTTCTTTAAACAGTTGTCCATTCTGTTCTTTAAACAGTCGTCCATTCTGTTCTTTAAACAGTTGTCCATTCTGTTCTGTAAACAGTCGTCTATTCTGTTCTTTAAACAGTTGTCCATTCTGTTCTTTAAACAGTTGTCCATTCTGTTATGTAAACAGTCGTCCATTTTTTTCTTTAAACAGTCGTCCATTCTGTTCAATAAACAGTCGTCCATTCTGTTCTTTAAACAGTTGTCCATTCTGTTCTTTAAACAGTTGTCCATTCTGTTCTTTAAACAGTCGTCCATTCTGTTCTTTAAACAGTCGTCCATTCTGTTCTTTAAACAGTTGTCCATTCTGTTCTTTAAACAGTTGTCCATTCTGTTCTTTAAACAGTTGTCCATTCTGTTCTTTAAACAGTCGTCCATTCTGTTCTTTAAACAGTTGTCCATTCTGTTCTATAAACAGTCGTCCATTCTGTTCTTTAAACAGTCGTCCATTCTGTTATGTAAACAGTCGTCCATTCTGTTCTTTAAACAGTCGTCCATTCTGTTCTTTAAACAGTCGTCCATTCTGTTCTTTAAACAGTCGTCCATTCTGTTCTTTAAACAGTCGTCCATTCTGTTCTTTAAACAGTCGTCCATTCTGTTCTTTAAACAGTCGTCCATTCTGTTCTTTAAACAGTCGTCCATTCTGTTCTTTAAACAGTTGTCCATTCTGTTCTTTAAACAGTCGTCCATTCTGTTCTTTAAACAGTCGTCCATTCTGTTCTTTAAACAGTCGTCCATTCTGTTCTTTAAACAGTCGTCCATTCTGTTCTTTAAACAGTCGTCCATTCTGTTCTTTAAACAGTTGTCCATTCTGTTCTTTAAACAGTCGTCCATTCTGTTCTTTAAACAGTTGTCCATTCTGTTCTTTAAACAGTCGTCCATTCTGTTCTTTAAACAGTTGTCCATTCTGTTCTTTAAACAGTCGTCCATTCTGTTCTTTAAACAGTCGTCCATTCTGTTCTTTAAACAGTTGTCCATTCTGTTCTTTAAACAGTTGTCCATTCTGTTCTTTAAACAGTCGTCCATTCTGTTCTTTAAACAGTCGTCCATTCTGTTCTTTAAACAGTCGTCCATTCTGTTCTTTAAACAGTCGTCCATTCTGTTCTTTAAACAGTCGTCCATTCTGTTCTTTAAACAGTTGTCCATTCTGTTCTTTAAACAGTCGTCCATTCTGTTCTTTAAACAGTCGTCCATTCTGTTCTTTAAACAGTCGTCCATTCTGTTCTTTAAACAGTCGTCCATTCTGTTCTTTAAACAGTCGTCCATTCTGTTCTTTAAACAGTCGTCCATTCTGTTCTTTAAACAGTCGTCCATTCTGTTCTTTAAACAGTCGTCCATTCTGTTCTTTAAACAGTCGTCCATTCTGTTCTTTAAACAGTCGTCCATTCTGTTCTTTAAACAGTCGTCCATTCTGTTCTTTAAACAGTCGTCCATTCTGTTCTTTAAACAGTCGTCCATTCTGTTCTGTAATGGTTTAGATGGCTATCCAAATTTTTTACATGCATGTTTCATGAAAGGGGAAGTAAAAAGATTAAATGTATGTTATGGTTAAGAGTGGGTAGGTATGAGTACGAGCACAGGCACGATAACATGGTATTCCTGGCAAAGACAAGCCACCCGAAAATGGCAATCAATGGCAAAGGTCATGTGGTCTACGGGGAGACAGGGTGGGGCCTGTTGCCTACTCACTTGCGTAAATCCACTTTTTCCCTATTATATAATGTTAAGAAATGAAATGACTTATTTTACTGAAATCATGCATTCAAGTATATGTTTAGCTTAGGCACCCCTACTCAGCATTGCTTATCATTTAAATATTATGATTGGTGAGAAGTGAAGGGGAGGGACATCCTCCAGAAGTTCAATGTATAGGGTGGCCGATGGATGGGATCATGGGGGTGGCGGTGCTGGCATGTCTATTTGGAACCGTGGGTGTGCTCCGAGCTTTGTGGGTAAATTAATTGTGACGGACCCTCAGGACCCGTCGAGCCGGCACGAGACACGACCAGACATGACTGTGACATTGACATTGGAGTGAAACTTTTTCGACTTTTTAAAACTCTAAATCGGAGAGGAAGACTAAATGGAACAGAGATAGTGGAAGACAAAAATGGACGACAGAAATGGACGACAGAAATGGACGACAGAAATGGACGACAGAAATGGACGACAGAAATGGACGACAAGAATGGACGACAGAAATGGACGACAGAAATGGACGACAGAAATGGACGACAGAAATGGACGACAGAAATGGACGACAGAAATGGACGACAGAAATGGACGACAGAAATGGACGACAGAAATGGACGACAGAAATGGACGACAGAAATGGACGACAGAAATGGACGACAGAAATGGACGACAGAAATGGACGACAGAAATGGACGACAGAAATGGACGACAGAAATGGACGACAGAAATGGACGACAGAAATGGACGACAGAAATGGACGACAGAAATGGACGACAGAAATGGACGACAGAAATGGACGACAGAAATGGACGACAGAAATGGACGACAGAAATGGACGACAGAAATGGACGACAGAAATGGACGACAGAAATGGACGACAGAAATGGACGACAGAAATGGACGACAGAAATGGACGACAGAAATGGACGACAGAAATGGACGACAGAAATGGACGACAGAAATGGACGACAGAAATGGACGACAGAAATGGACGACAGAAATGGACGACAGAAATGGACGACAGAAATGGACGACAGAAATGGACGACAGAAATGGACGACAGAAATGGACGACAGAAATGGACGACAGAAATGGACGACAGAAATGGACGACAGAAATGGACGACAGAAATGGACGACAGAAATGGACGACAGAAATGGACGACAGAAATGGACGACAGAAATGGACGACAGAAATGGACGACAGAAATGGACGACAGAAATGGACGACAGAAATGGACGACAGAAATGGACGACAGAAATGGACGACAGAAATGGACGACAGAAATGGACGACAGAAATGGACGACAGAAATGGACGACAGAAATGGACGACAGAAATGGACGACAGAAATGGACGACAGAAATGGACGACAGAAATGGACGACAGAAATGGACGACAGAAATGGACGACAGAAATGGACGACAGAAATGGACGACAGAAATGGACGACAGAAATGGACGACAGAAATGGACGACAGAAATGGACGACAGAAATGGACGACAGAAATGGACGACAGAAATGGACGACAGAAATGGACGACAGAAATGGACGACAGAAATGGACGACAGAAATGGACGACAGAAATGGACGACAGAAATGGACGACAGAAATGGACGACAGAAATGGACGACAGAAATGGACGACAGAAATGGACGACAGAAATGGACGACAGAAATGGACGACAGAAATGGACGACAGAAATGGACGACAGAAATGGACGACAGAAATGGACGACAGAAATGGACGACAGAAATGGACGACAGAAATGGACGACAGAAATGGACGACAGAAATGGACGACAGAAATGGACGACCTAAAAGAAAAATCCCAAACGATTCCAGTAATTTCAAAGAAAACTATCAAAACAAAGGTTTTAAAACGTCGACACAAAGCCTATACACACCTAAATTGCCAAAAACTTACAACATGACATCACTTCGAAACATCACCCCAAGGTCAAAATTACGATGACTGCCGCAACCAACCGCAGCGCGTTCTCGCAAAACTAGCATAATACGGCCTGAGGCTCAGGGAGAGCCTCATCCGTGGGATCCATAACATAAAACAAGGGAGTTCCAACTATGAGCCTAGAGCTCACTAAGATTCTACATGTGAAGTGCTGCACGTGCTATGCATGAACATTTTCAAATACATGAACATTACTTTACATTACATTCAAGTGGAAGGAGTATAAGGTGGGGGCTTATAGAGGAAACTGGACGCACATAAATGCATGACATAACATGACAGGAGTTATAGTTTTGCCGGGTCCTCAGATAGGGATAAAAGACATATGTCCAGGCGGAAGACGGTTTTTACATGTCCCGAGGGAAGGACAAAGAACGAGGCCTGACCTCGTCCCCACACTAACCGTAGATTCATTCATATTTTATCTTTCTTAACTTCAATAACGTGGCTAAACAAATTACATGACTTTTAGAAAAAGGTGTAGGCATGAACTATACAGTGCTTAAAACTTAGCATAATAAAATGAAGAATGTACACAAGGCAAAAAATAGGTAGTAGGACAATAAACGATTCAGAGAACACACACTTATTTGGATGTGGTTTATAACCTAACTACCCAACGGGACAATCCCACCCAAGGTAACACCTAGTACCTCCGTGATGTAGGGCCCTTAAGGGCCAACTCTAGCATGAAATTACCTGATGTCCGTAGAGTTGCAAGCACGCCCGTACGTCCTCAGCGATTCACAAACCTATATTATGCATAAACCGGACTATTAACCTAAACTCAACAAGATAGGGAAAACAACCTAAATCGTAAACAGCGTTTTAAAAGTGTTACGTAACAGAGAACTGGGAAGAAAACAGGGAAGACGAAGTCTGGAAAATCATCGCACGTCGGCTGCGAAGAGAGAAAATGGAGAGAAGAGGGAAATAGAGAGGTTTCACATTGAAGGGACTAAAAGAGAAGAAGGAGAGAGAGCATAGCTTTCTCAACAAACTGCACATGGTCAAGCATTCAAGGGCTCCCTCCTAACCACTTAATTGCCTTTCTAATTTGCCCATCCATTCATTTTTAACTAATTCATTCCGTGGCCGTCGATTCGATTCTCCGAAATTGACTTTTTCCATAACATCCCTACAAAATCCAAATAAAATATCATTCTATTAAAGCAAATTAATCCATGCAATGATTCCAAGGGATACTTACACTAGCCCAAAAGCGGGTGTTCCATCCTACCCAACTTAATAGAAAATTTTGTCCCCAAAATTGCTCTTAAACAAATAGCTATGGATATTGGGCGCCTAATGTTCCGTCATCTTCCCAAGTGGCTTTCCTCCAGGTTATGGTGTAAAAAAAAAAAAAAAAAAAAAAAAAAAAAAAAAAACTCGATACAATCATATCTGATTTTTCTATAATACTGTGTACTACTAAAGCACTCATGTTCTCATGTAGCATCAGAATCTACTTTTCGGCAGATAGAAAGTGTTTATGATGAACGAAGAGGATATTTGCACCAGACTGTAGAGGTAGTTCATTGTATCAAAGATTGGACCGACGTCACATGAGAGCTCAATAACGAGAGAATGAAATTCTTGAGGAGTTTAGGAATTGGATGTTGAGACTCGAGAGTTTTATTAATTTCTTTTGTAATTGAAATAATTCCAAATTGTAATTTTTTTTTGAATTTGTAATTTTTTTCAAATTCAATGCTTTTATATGTCAAAATATTTTAAGATATTTAGTAATATTTTTGACTAGATCGTCTCAATAATGTTTTATTAATACATTTAATTTATATACCTGAAC
>CM039510.1:26504008-26950408 GCA_022432975.1 Begonia masoniana
TGTTTGACTCGTGTTCACCGGTTGATGTCCACTACTGGGCGATGTTATAATTGAACACGTGAAACCCAAGTGCCCACCGGAAGATATCTTCTATTAGGCGATGATAAGTGAGTCACGTAGAGTACACGTGACAAATCGGATGGGGCACACCCTGCCAGCCGATGCATGCAAATCCATGGAAACCCGAGTAGAATCATGTTAAGTGATTTGAGGGCATTTCTTCCCTATCCGATTATGTTTTGGAACTGACAATCGAGCTTAATCGACTGATTCTGTCGATGAATGAGTTATTAGAAACATGAAGGAGTCAAGTTCAAGTTCTAAGTTTTAAAAAGAAAAAAAAAAAAGAAATACTAATAATGAACAGGGTGTAGAAATTAAGAAGTAAATGATTACGATTGTCATGTTTACGTGGCGATCCCATCGGGGTCGTTACATGTCGTGTTTTGAGGGTATCGGGGCGTTTTGGGCTGATCGTAGATTAGAAAAAGTAATTGTATAATTAGAACATTTTAGGATGTTTGAGAACTGATAGTTGATAGATTTACATTTTGATGTTTTAAACGTTTTGAAATCTGTTATAACTGTTTTTATAAGCTGCTTGGAAAGTATAGTTTTAAACATATCCACGCAGTTTGTTTTATGAAATTTGGTTATGCGTTACAAGTATTTTGAGTCGGTTTTAGTGATAGCCGGAGTGAAATGTATGTTTCGGTGCTTTAATGTTGAGGAAATGAGAATGTATAGAAGTGTGATGAATTTCGATTACAGGGAGCAATTTTTATAAAGTGTTTTGCTCTCTGGAATCCAGAGAGTATTTGTTAAAAAGAGAAGAGAAGAAAGAAGAAGAAAGGGGAGGCGACGGGGCGCGGAAGTGAGGGGCGACCTGTTTTAATGGGGCAGCGATCGATCGCTGGGGCAGCAAATGCTGCCAGCGATCGATCGCTGGGTGCTCGATCGCTGCCAGCGATCGATCACCCATGGTGAGCCGAGGAGAAATCCTCTTTTTGCCCCTGCGCCTGTAAACAATTAATTAATGTTTTTATTTAATTGATTGTTTTCAATTGTTTTAATTTGTTTTTATAATTGATTTTAAATTTCGATGTAAGTGATTTTAAAACATAGATTTCGATTTAATTTCCGCTTAAGGTTAGGAATAAAATTTAAAGTATATTGGTAAAAATAAAAATATGTTGGGGAAATTGGGTACAGTGTCTAGGGTCGCTACAGTGTCCTTGGGCGCGAAACCCTAAACCTGATCAGGGTAATTGTGGCGTGCGACCGCCGAATGTCGATGTTTTGGCCTATGGCCCAGTGTGTTCGGGATCCATGAGAGGCTCTATTTTCACCGAACATCTATTTAAATTGAAAACTGTATTTTCATTAAATTTAGGCATAATATTTTATAACTGTTGGAAATAAACTCTATCCCTATTGAGTTTAGTCGACTCACCCCAAGTGACTACTTTTTTTTCACGATCGAATCAAGAGGAGTTCTAGTTATCAGCGAGAGAACAAGAATTTCCTTTAAGTTTCATTTTTAATTTTCTTTTAAGGTTATACTTTTGAAAATTGTAAGTCGTATGGTATTTAGTTATCTTGTTTGGACGTATATCATCATATTATCTGGTGTCTCTTGTTGGATCTGTTTAATTTATATTTTGGACCCTAACTTATATTAGTTTATAAACTTTCCGCTGCATGTTCTTTTAAGTGAATGAAATTTAAGGTCGGACGATCTAGTCCTTTTCGGGCCGGGTCGTTCCCCGTTCTGTTGGAGGTCCCCTTTTGGGGCGTGACAGAAAATTTGGTATCAGAGCATGGAATTCTGATGCAGGTCCAGTCATCAGAGGAGCAATCTTAAGAAGGGTAAGCAAATGGCGGATGGGATTACTCTTGAATTTTAACATAGACTTGAGCCAGAAAGAACCTCACCAGTAGCTGAAAGAAAGTCTACTTGAACCTGAAAAATACCCATATTCCTGTTGTACTCTGACTCGGGCAATGATAACGAGACAGTGAGCTGCCATTTCTACTTAGGCCGAATTGCCTTCAACCAATTTCTCTTCCAAATATCAATTTCTCTTTTGCTGTTTGCATCGGATAAAGCACAGGGGGACATACTGAAATTGGCATATATGCATTTGGACTATGTTCCGTGTAATCAAAATTCAACATTTCTTCGTCCACAAATTTCAATAAGCTCTGAGAGTTTTAATAGCAGCAGCAAAAATTAATTTTTCTCCGTCGGCTTCTCTCTGTAACGACCCTAATACTGTACCCGTATTTTCCGTAATATTTTTTTTTTTTTTTTTATACTAATATCTTTAATTAAACTCTAGGCGGGAACTAAACCGAAATCGAAAACAGAATCGAAATCGGAATTAAAATCAAACTTAAAATCATTTAAAACTATTAATAAAAAGATAAGTTAAAACAAATAAAAAGAGGGAGGGCAGAATTGGAATTCTGCCCTTGAAAATAGAGCAGCGACTGGGCGCTGCTAATTGCAGCGCCTGGTCGCCGAGTGCGCTGCAGCATGCAGCGCCCGATCGCTGCATGTTGCAGCGCTCGGTCGCTGCAAGCGCTGCAGCATGCAACGCCCGATCGCTGCATGTTGCAGCGCGCGGTCGCTGTACCTCCAGCGCCTTTCCTTCTTTCTCTTGCGTCTTTCACTCCACATACTTCAACAATTTAAAACTCAAAACTTCACCCTTAACAGAAACCACAATGAGCTCTCTGGAATCCGATTTCCAGAGAGCTTAACTTCAAATGCTATGCACCAATTTCTCACGACAATCACTATAACTTATAACATAAACTCGTACAACTTGCAGCGGACTTTGCGAAATCCAACTGCGTGGATAGCTCTAAAAACCGAGCTTATCCGTAACAAATCCTAAAATCATTTAAAACGTTTCCACAACATTTAAATATAGTTTAAACAAAAACATTTCTATATACAATTTACCAAACAGTTCCAGAATTTCAAAACAAATACCATTATCTAAACATCCTATCAATTTGTCCCAAAACGTTCCAAAATCTATACATACTCCCCACGGGTCGGTGAAGCCTCGACTGCGCCAGCACACCACCGCAGCCATCCTCCGTCAACCGGACTCATGCCTCAGGAGGAGGAATCCCATCCTCACCTGGTTCCTCAATGTCTAGATCACCTACACCGTACATAACACACTATGAGATAAAAATCTCAGTAAGACTCGTAAATGCAATGCATGCTGTGCGTATGAGTTCGATAAACCATGCTTTATTTTATCTTACAATGCAATGCTCAATACAATAGGTGTCACCGAAGTCCTATCCCTCTAACCAGAGAGAGCTCATCCAGCGGGCGGACTACTCTTTCCGGCTAGAGGCGGGGGGTGCACGCTTACAAAACGTACAGCCGTGCCTGAGCCCCACCTCGCGTGACCAATAACAATACGCCATTTGGCCAATAAACAATACGCCCTTAGGCCAATAAACAATACGCCATTCGGCCAATAACAATACGCCTTGCGGCAAATGAACAATAAGCCTTTCGGCCGATGCATTAATCTCGTTATCTTCAAAACTCTGTGCGGAAATTCATTTTCATGCTTTTCTTTAAAACAAGTGATGCATGAACAGTTCAATAACTTACAATAAACAAACAATAATAGGTACCATCAAAGACTGTAAAACATAAACTATAAAACAAATAAACCTAGCTACCCAACCAAAGCAATAAAACTAGTGCGTCACCAAACTCCTCGAGACCACGACATACGGTGTAGGCCAATCGGCCAAAGAAGAATCACGAGAACTTACCTCGTGTCCAAAGCAGCTTAAACTCCGTCCACGAGCACTGTTTACCTAAGAAATTCACAATGATTGACGTTAAAACGAGTTTAAGTCAATAAACGTCCAAATTGTCAAAACCTTAACTAAGAGATTTCTTAAAGCTCTAATTCGATTTGTTGCACTAGATTATCGAGAAATTTACACTCGGCACCTAATTCCTCAATTTACGAGTTTATCCTAAAATCTCGAAATTTCGTAAATTCTAACATTTTTCCTAAATCGATTAGATTCGTCCAAATACGCCCAATACGTTCAATATATACTAAATCATCGACGACCTATCGATTACGAGCTCTAAATCTCAGTTTTTATCGAAAACCTAATCGAACCTAAACGTTTAGAAATCAATGAAACTCGGAATTTAACGCTCTAAAACTATAGAGACTTACCGAGAACGTCGATTGGAGGAAGAAACGTGAAGAAGACGGAACGAACGGGAGGAAAATCGGAGTCCGGAATCGAAGAGGCGTCGCGCGGCAGAGAGGATTTGCGAGAGAAAGAGAGAAAATAGGGAGGAAATGCATTCTGTCGAAGGAAGGAGGAAATACTTAGTTTTTATTATAAATTTTGGTTTGCAAATTACCATTTTACCCTTCTTACTTAATTCTATTTGTTTCGTCTTTCGTTTCGTTAATCGTCCAACGATTCGACTTCTCCAAATTTTCATATTTTGCCAATAAGTCCAACTTATTATTTGGGATTTAACAAAACTATCCGTTCGCAATTTGGACTTCGTTTGCTATTTTTACTAAAACGTCATTTACTTTACGATAGTGGTAATTACTCGGAATATAGTGTTACTATCCCGAAAATTCCCAAACTTTCCTTAAAATTCCAATTAGCCATTTGGATCGTAATGACGCTTTCTTTTCGTAAATCCGACCTGATTTGACATATTTACAAAAAAAATGTCATTATATAATAAAATATGAATATAATATAATATATCCAAAAATCCGTACAAGCCGGATATTACACTCTCTCTGTGCTCCCTCTTTCTCCTCCTCATGAGTGGCGGCCTTAACAAACAAATAGGGTTTCTACGAGAATTTCTTAACAAATAATGAGAATTTTATGGAAGGAGAGAGAAGATTTTACAGGTGGCATGTGAGAAGAAAGAAAATTACATTTTTCTCCTCCAAAACAAATGCTGGGTTTCACAGTTCTAGGTCTTGGTTTCTTATTGGAATTATATTTCTCCTGTGAGAACTTAAATCTCAGAAAAGTATAAAAATGTGTATTTGATTCTTTTGTTCTATGTTTTATTTAATAATATTTGACGTATAATAGCTTATAGGTTTTATAAAGATATTAGTGTGCGTAGAATAGTTTTGAAACAAGCAGATTCCGATATTGATTACTTTAATCAATTATGAAGTAGTAGGGAGAAGAAGAGACCACAAACATAATGTGTAAACTTACCACTGTAATGAAATAAAGAAGCCTAATCTAAAAAACACGGGATTGAAAAGAGGAGCAGCAAGTCAACTGTTCTTGCATGAGTGTGGTTTCACTTTTTATTTTCTTTTTCTGATCCCCAAATTATTATTTATTAAAGAAATTTTGGTGTATCTTTAAAAACATAAAATACTATGATCCTGTAAATGAATGAAGAAGTTGAAGACAAATACATGTCCATAAGAAATTTTGTTGTCAGTTCTCCTAGGTACATCTTAAGTATTGGATCTCTTTTTTTTTTAAAGTGAATTTGTTAATGATCGTACTTGAGATATTTAGGTGGAAGAAGTTGTGAAGAACAATGAGAATGGTGACCCTGTTAAGAGACTTCGGAAAAAGACTGAGTTATCCATTGATCAAATACTGCTGCGAGAAGGTTCTTGAATACGAATCCAACTCTTTTAAAGGAAGTCGGTGGTTTTATGAATGACATTGACAAAGTAAACCCAGATTATGTTAGGGCATTTCAAGTCGAAAACAAATTTATGCCATTTACTTGGATTGTTATTAGAATTGATGGCTGCCACTTTCACAAGTAAAGTGAAAAAATACAATGATTGTGTATTTTGCGGGATAGAATTTTTCAGAAGTTCATGTGCAGCGGCTGTTATGGAAGAGTTCCGTGATATAGTCTTCTCCTATGGTGTTAGTGATGAATACAGGTAGCTCATTTACCTCTTTATCTTCATTTTAAACTGTGACTTCTACACTCCATGATTATGCATTCTGTGTTTTAAACCTCAGCTTTATTTTGAAGAAGAATTCTCAATTTTATCGAAGGCAAGCTAGGTACTTATTCCCTTCCTTTTTATGTTGTTAACTATAGTATAGGGTGACTAGAGACCTTTCCCTTTTCTTACTTATGAACTTGGAGACCATTATTAGTATAGAATATGCCATTTTTCTGATTTGAGTCTCTTCGATCGGGACTTACATTGTAAATACAACTTTATTTACAAACAAACAAAAAATCTTCTTACTAGCTGTAGTTAACTGCGATGGGATTATCTAAAGCATGGCAACCAATTACAACCTCACAAAACAGGTATAATTTCCCTAATAGAATCTAGAATGCTATAAGTTGGAAATTCACAAACTCGGTTTCCTCCCTCTCTGCAAAAGATGAAAATACAGAACACTTAGAACATCATCCATACTTTTATTTTCTCCCCTCACTATTGCCTGCCAAAGTATCCTAATTTACACCAAAACCCACAATGTCCTTGATAGCTAACTCTGTTTTTTTAATTTATACATAAAGATTTCCCAAACAGCCCACGTCTCGCCATGTCATTGACAACATTTATCTTGCGAGAATTATCATCTTGAATGTAAAGAAGTTTCGACATGAATAACTTTTTAGTATCTTTGACCAGAAAGATGAAAGCATTTTTTTTGTAAAAACTCAAATTATTTGTGAAGATGATGTTCTTTCTTATGGAAGTCTTACTTAATTATAAATAATAGTTTGGTTTTAATAAAGCTTGTATTTATTGCGTCACTCTTTTTTTAACGGAGCAGTTTGTTTCTTTTTTAGAGGAAAGAGAGCTTTTTTCCACTACATCAGATTTGTTCCATTAGTTATATCATGTGAATATTTCACCTTTGTAGTGGAATAGTCTCTTCCACCGTCTCGTTCTTCACTTCTACTTATGTAATGAGATGGAAAGACTTCCTCCCACACAAATACTTGCAATATCCTCCAGTTTTTGATGGCCGTGCTGTGTGGTATCATTCACTAGAAATTCTTCGAGACTATCTAGTATGGAGGCAAGTTGATTGTAAGTATTATGAATCTGAAGATGATGTTAAGCATTTTACAATCAATCATATTGTAAACTTAAATATGTTCTAAACCTAGAACAACATCAAGATCAAATCATGTCAAATTATTAAGATAAAAAAATGTTGCGTACCGGAATTCATCGTGATATATATTGGTTGGTCGACTGGTCTTCCTCAATCAAACACCCAATGATTTCAATAAGTTTTCTCACAATGATGGAATTGATGAGAATTAGGATTCTTCCTTTTGTTTGATATATCGGGGACCATAACCACTAGGTTCTTTATATACTAGTCTATTAGGGTTCCCATTAAAACCCTAATAAGCCTAATATGGGTATCTACCCATTAAGCTCATACTTAATTATAAGTCAATAGGGCTTTTCTAAATTGATCACTTAAGGCCCTAAACAATGAAATTAGCCTAGTGATTTAAACACATACACAAGCCCACATAAAGTGGTACACATGTGTTTACACGTCCAACAATTTCCAACTTGGGCTGTGTTTATGTACTTAGTACTTAAAAAAAATCACACATATACCTTAGAAAACTCTTTTCGAAGGCTAATATTCATCATAAGACTTTCCTTAGTTCAATCTTGTCCATCTCCTATGTTAGTACAGAATCACAGCGGCTTTCGTCACACTTAACGTAACCAGACCTTCTATGGTCACCAACACCAAGATATTCAATGACATAGATCAAGTATGGATAGGTAGCATGAAAACTACATGCAAGGTGAGCTCAATCATGTCTGTTTCCAATTGGTCCTTGACTTCATTCTTTAGTGAGATCATAAATTGAAGTCCCTTTATTGCAAAAAAAACCGCAAAATACTTTAGTGCAAAACCGCAATGTAAAACCTCACACATGTATAACCGAGTTAAGTAAATGAAACATAAACCTTTAACTTTATTCTATAGAAAATAACTTAAATATGGTCAAAAATCAATCACAACATTACTAGTTCAAACTAGACCAAAGTATCATACAAAATAACACCCATACAAGCAACGTGCTCATGAAAGACCCTGGGTGGTAAACCTTTAGTCAAAGGATCTGCAAGCATGGAACCAGTTCCTATGTGTTCTATAGAGATTTGACCATTCTGAACTGTTTCCTTCACAACCAGAAACTTAATGTCCACATGTTTAGACTTTGTAGTGCTTCGGTTGTTATTGGAATACAACACTGTTGACCGATTGTCACATAACAACTTTAGTGGTCTTTCAATTCCAACTATAATTCGCAGCCCTGTGACAAAATTGCGAAGCCATAAACCATGATTGGATGCCTCAAAACAAGCTATAAATTCTGCTGTCATGGTTGAAGAAGCTATGAGTTTTTTCTTGGCACTTCTCTAGGAAATCGCTCTTCCAACCAACATGAAGATATAGCCCGAAGTGGATCGCTCACTATCTCGACATCTAGCAAAATTGGAATCAGAAAACCCAATGATCTCTAGAACTTCTGACTTCTGATAGGTGAGCATATAATCTTTTGTTCTCTGTAAATACCTCATAACCCGTTTGGCTGCATTCTAATGTTCCAATCCTGGGTTACTCAAATATCTACCCAACATTCCAACTATGAATGCAAGATTCGGACGCGTACATACTTGAGCATACATAAGGCTCCCTATTTCAGATGCATAGGGAATCTTTTGCATCTCCTATTTATGAAATTTGGTCTTAGGGCATTGACCAAGACAAAATTTATCTCCTTTAGCTACAAGGGTGTCTCTAGGTATACAAACTCTCATGCCAAATCTACTTAATACTTTATCAATGTAGCTCTTTTATGACAATCTCAAAATACCTTAAGAGCGATCTCGTAGTATCTCAACTCCTAATAAAAAATAGTCATCACCAAGATCTTTCATCTCGAAATTCTTTTTGAGAAAGCACTTGGTGTCATGCAAGAAGCCAACATCGCTACTAGCTATGAGTATATCATCGACATATAAAACCAGAAAGACAAACTTACTTCCACTCAATTTGTGATATACGCAATCTTCTACTAAATTTACCTCTAAACCATACAAGATAATAATCTCATGAAATTTGCGATACCATTGACAGGAGGCCTGCTTAAGACCATAAATGGTTTCTTCAATTTGCATACCATAGACTTTGGATCTCCAGATACAAAATTTTTGGTTGCAACATATAAATCATTTCATCAATGTTTCCATTTAGAAACGCAGCCTTAACATCCATCTGATGCAACTCTAAATCAAAGTGAGCCATAAGTACCATGATTACTCTAAATGAATCCTTCGTCGATACTGGAGAGAATTTTTCGTTGTAATCAATGTCTTCTTTTAGAGTAAATCCTTTCGCGACAAGACGAGCCTTATATGTTTCGACATTGCATTGTGAATCCCTTTTGGTCTTAAATATCAATTTGCAACGAATAGGTTTCGCCCCGAATGGCAAGTCAACAAGATACCAAACATCGTTGTCTTTCATGGATTTTATTTCCTCCTCCATGGCAGTTATCCACTTTTGAGAGTTAGAACTTTGTAAGGCTTGACGAATAATTACAAGATCGTCTTCCATTAAGCCTCCATTTTCCTCATGTTCTTGAAGGAATATATAATAATCATTTGGAATCGCACTCCTCTCTAGTGGACCTCCTTAATGGCACTTCTTCATGTTCTTGAGGTTGTTGATTTTGTACTTCATAAGGAACTTCATTGTTGTCTTGTTCCAAAATTGGTTCTTGATCGACGTCAGATATTAACTTCTGCACATCAATTGAAACCACATTAGGAAGAGAAATATATTTCTCTTCGAAGACAATATTCCTTATATCCTCTTCCATCTCAAAATCAATATCCTCAAAGAATCTGGCATTTTCCGTCTCAAAAATTGACTTAGTAGTGAAATTATAAAACTTGAAACCCCGTGAGCATTCAGTGTAACCGATGAAATAGTAGCTAATTGTTCTTGCATCCAGTTTTCTTTCATGAGGTTTGTATACTTTAGCCTCAGCTGGACAACCCCAAACGTGAAGATGCCTAATACTAGGCTTATTTCTCGTCCACAACTCATAATGGGTTTTAGCTATTGCTTTACTCGGTATCCTGTTGAGAATGTATGTTGCAGTCTTTAGTGCTTCACCCCATAATGATTCTGGTAAAGAAGAATGATTTATCATGCTTCTTACCATGTCCTTAAGAGTGCGGTTTCGTCTTTCCGCGACACCGTTCATGCTGGGTTTGCCCAACATTGTGTATTGTAGGACGATTCCACACTCCTTTAGGTATTTGGCAAATGGCCCTGGACGTTGTTCACCTGACCCATCATATCTACCGTAATATTCCCTTCCACGGTCAAATTTGACTGCTTTAATTTTCCTATCAAGTTAAAGTTCAACTTCAGCTTTAAAGGACTTAAAAACGTCCAAGGATTGTCACTTCTCATTAATTAGGTAAATTTATCTGTATCTCAAGTAGTCATCTATGAATGTGATAAAGTATTGTTGTCCATTCCAAGATGCCGTATGGAATGGACCACAAATATCCGTATGAATCAATTCTAAGACGCTCGAGCACCTAGTAGCACCTAATTTTCTTTTATTGGTTTGTTTTCCCTTAATGCATTCCACACAAACTTTAAGATTTGATAAATCCAGGGAATCTAAAATTTCATCTGACAAAAGCCGCTGAATTCTCTCTTTGGAGAGATGACCTAAACGCTTGTGCCATAAGGTAGCAGAATTTTCTTCTAATTTACGCTTTGTACCTTTTGAATTAGTATGCAAAATTTCATTATACGAAGCAACAGAATCAACCATATATAGATTATCAACCAACAAGATTTGAATTGAGAAAGAAATTAACTTTATTATTTCTGAAAGAACAAGAATAACCAAATTTGTCCAAACCAGAAATAGAAACCAAATTCCGTCTAAACGACAGAGCAATAAAAGTCTCATTCAAATCTAAATAAAATTCGGTCTTGAAAAGCAATCTAAAATTCCTGACAACTTTAACTGCAACTGTTTTGCCATCGCCCACATAGATGAATCTTTCAGCATCATTTGGCAGTCGGCTCCACAGGCAACCCTGCATAGACATACTTATGTGAGTAGTAGCACCAGAATCTACCCACCAAGAATGCATTGGTACAAAAGCTAAATTAACTTCAGAACAAACCAAAGTGAGAAGTTTACCCTTCTTTACACGTCATTTGGCATATTTTGGGCATTCCCACTTGGAGTGGCCAATCTTGTTGCAGAAATGGCAGACAAATTTCTTATCCTGCTTTTTTTCCTTTTTTTTTTCAGATGTCGCATTTGCAGCATCCTCAGGTTTCTTTCTTTTCTTATTCTGAGAAGTAGACGTCAAGTGAGCACTTTCAGTCTTATCTCGCTTAATCCTATCCTCTTCTTGCACACACTGAGAGATCAGCTCATTAATACTCCAATTTTCCTTCTGAGTATTGTAACTTATTTTGAACTGATTGAATTAGGGGTGAGCATGATCCGATGCGGTCCGGTTCCGAGCCGAAATCAGACCAGACTGAAGGATTCGGAATTTTTTTCCCGAATCCCAGAACTGGACCAAAATTTTTGGTCCAGTCCCAGTTTCTCCTACCAAATTTTTTTTTTCAGTAAATTGCAATACAAAAAATTAAAACTTCTTCTAAGGACAGGTGAAATTGCCTACTTCTCAAATTAGGTGGTATAATTTTTTGTTATTTTTGTATCCTCTATTAAATTTTTTATTTTTATTTTTTTAAAAATTATCTACTGTATCATTGAGATCTTAAAAGAATAGCAATACTAAAAAAATGTAGTTTAATGGTGCAAGGAATTTGTTAATTCGTGCTGCACATTAACATGAAGAATGATTTTGTGAAGTATGTTTATTTTGGTTAGTGGAGTTATTAGTTTCATCATCAATGATCCTGCGATAGGTAATTTATGCACTTCTTTAACACCCTTTTTTTTTATCTTTTATCTTTTTTGTTTTTAACTTAGTAATTTCAAAGATAAGAATGCTATTATATTCTTTTCTTATAATCATTTTAGATGGATATTTTGTATTTAATTATAGATTTCTAAAGCTCATATCAATCTTATTTACTTCTCAAATTCATTTTTTTGAACTACTCTTAACGGTTCATTAAAGATCAATTTAATGTTCAAAAATGAAATTTCATTATTAGTTCACACTTGCTAATGAATAATTATGAGCTCAAATTCTTTTACGAATATATATATATATATATATTAATTTACATTCTTTAATAGAAAGTTTTATCTCTTCACGAAACTTCATTGATTCACATGTATCAGCGAAGAGTCAAGAATTTTAAACATCATGATTTTAAAAAATAATCCAACGTTAATAATGATATTTGTGCACTTAGTTAATTTTTATATAATTAGAATAGAAAAAGATGAGAAAAACATTTCAGCCAAAAGATTGCCGTTGAAACTCTGACTGAAACTCTGAACCTTCTCCCCCTTCAGCCGAGCCTTAAATGGCTATTGAATTAAATTTTCGGTCCGGTCCGAGATTTATGGGAAATTTTGGACCTAGACTGAGAACCAGACCATTTCCCATGGGAGTTCTATTTTTAGGACCGAAACCGGTGGTCCGATCCGGTTCTCGGTCCTCGGTCCGGTCCTGCTCACCCCTAGATTGAATTGTGCAGGAAGAGAGATAAGAACTAGACGAACAAGAAGGTTTAACGAGAAGGTTTTCTTTAATCTCGATCTCATATTCCTTTAGTTTTCCAACGAAATGAGAAATTTCCGTAATGTACTCCCTTACGTTCCTCTTGCCTTTATACTTCATGGAAATCAGAGAAGCTAGAAAACTACTCGTTTCTTGTAACACCCGAGAATTTTCTGTAACGCGTGTAGACCTAAGATTAAATGGTTAGGAGAGTTTAACGTTAAGTGATAAAGGGATTGGAATTTAGTTATGCAAAAGAAGAGATATGGTTTGAAAATTCAAACCAAAAATATGTGGAAAAGTCAATTATTAATGAATATTGAAAAGTCAAAAGACTTATTGAACCAATAAGAATTTAAGGAATTAAAAAGGGAAAAGTAAAGTGAAAAGTATGGAAAAGAGGAGGCATTGACGTTGGGTTAAGGGTGAAGAAAACAAAAGTGGGGGTTGTTATATAAAAAGAGAGATTTTGGGGGTAAAAATCTAAAGAGGAAAAGTTAATTTTGTTTAAATTGGTAAAGTGGATGATTAAATGGCAAAAAGCCATCTTTCTTCTCTTTTTCTTCTCCACGACAAGGCAGCCATGAAAGGGTTTCTCCACCTCCCTTTTCTTCAATTTAAGCAAAGATTTAAGGTAAGATTTTAATGGGTTTTAAGTTTGATGCCTCTTAGGGTTAGTTTGTAAGTGTTTTGTTGAGTTTTGACTGAAATTGGTTAGGGTTTGGAAACCCTAAAAGGTGAGCTCCGAATTTTGGTTTCTTTGATGAGTTTTCTTCCTAAATTTGGTTGTTTAAGCTTTAGATAGATGAGTTTAGGTTGGTTAGGGAGTTTGATTAGAAATTAGATGAAAGATTGTGAAAACCGGTTTTGGAGAAAATGTTGGCCGATGCGGTTTTGGGTGTTTTGGTTTGGTCAAATTGTTTGGTTGGTTAATTTAAGTGTTCCAATGGATAGTAGACGTGTAGAGGTTTCCGAGTTGGGGTGGCACGTCAAAATCCGTTGAAAAACGAGGGAGTTATGATCGTTTGAAGTTTGACGGTTAATTTTGGAAAAAAATCGGGTTTGAGTGTTTAGGTTGAAAAGTTTGTGTTTGTTTGGTTTAGTTGATTTCTTTAGAATTCCCTAGGATGTTACTAAGTTAAGTTTTCGTTATTTTAGGTGACCGAGCGTGTAATTTGGTTGGATAAGTGAACGAGAACGTGCCGAGGCACCAGGTAAGTAGAGGACGTTATGTTTTGCCTTCAGGCCTACACCACGGAACGGTAGGGAATTGTTGTTGGTTGATTTCTTTGCTTTGTTTGAATTGTTAGTTGGTTGCTTTACTTGGTTTGGTTGTATGGTGGCCTTGTATTGTTTTGGTTGTGTTGTTTTGTATTACGTAGTGTGGAACTGACATTCTTGGCTGTTGTTTGAGTTTTGAGTGTTATGTGAGTAGCATGAAATGTATAAGAAAAGCACTAGAGAGTTGAACGCCTCGTCATTAAAGTGCAAGAGCACCAAAGGGTTTAACGTCTCGTCGTTAATGTGTAACGCCCCCGAACCCACCTGGCTCGGAGCGCTACTTTGCTAACCCAAACCCACGTTGAAACATGATTTAAACTAAGTCTAGACTCGCTAATTTCCCTTAATCTTAACCTTTAAGCACCACGGCGTCCTTCCCGAAAATTTCGGCAAAGTAACGCCTGTAAATGGCGCCTCCAAAATGCTAAATACCTGCAAACGAATAAACCCCAACCAATCCAGAATATTCCTAACCATCTAACCAGCATACAAATTCACCAAATAGCAGTAAAGAGGAATCTAAAATACTAACATCCCTAGGATAAGAAAGTCCACAGTATAGGGCGACACATCACCCTTAACTCTGACTCTATACAACAATTACCAAAACTATCCCATAACTCTCAAAACATCAACTAAAAAGAAAGCTACACATTCCTATCATTTCTACAAACAAACATTTACAGCCCACATTCCCGAAGACCATGGTCGAGGCGCCCCGACAATAGCCTGCACCGGCATACTCCATGCATCACCAACTGCTGCCTAGTCCTGGCTGTCACATCCACCTCACCTGAATAAAGTACTCGTCACCTACACCATAGAATACAAAACGTAAACCTAATGCTTAGCAAGTAGGGAAATAATGCACATCAACACACTAAATGCTCGACTCAACCCTAACATGCAGTTTCTACACACTCAGTTGCTTTCTTTTCATTTCAGTTGCATTTATCTTTCACTTTCAGGTGAATCAAGTAGGCACACGCCCCCACACAGTCCAGGACGGCCACGCCTTGATCCACGGAGCTAGACCGGAGGCACACGTCCCAACACACTCCAGGACGGCCAACACGAATCTCCCCCAATCGATCGTAGAATCCTCATTGTGCACTTCAAGCACGAACAGGTCGAGGAATTCATACTCACGACACATTACATACATTAGCAGGGCATCTCGAATAAAATCCCTCGCGGGGTGCTCAACGAGCCACTTGCCCAACGAAGCTATTCTACTCGAGACCAAGTTGCAATCAATTCTTATCTTTCATTACGTCATCCTCACCACTCAAACATGCAAAACACGTGATTTCGTAGTTTTAGAAAACAATGATGCATGACACCCAATGCAAGACACAAAGCAAAACATAACAAAAAGCAAAGCACAGCAAACAAGCAACCAATCCCTACCGTTCTATGGTGTAGGCCCGAAGGCAACAAACACACATTCCACTACTTACCTGGCGTCCTAGCTCACTGAGGGTACTCGATTACCTGTCCATCTATAGCTCGACCTACGATAAATATTCATCAAACCATTAAAATCAAGCCTACATCTACTAATTACTCTCAAACTCCTATTTCTAGCCTAATCCAATGAAAGCCTAACTAAATGGGCCACCAATTTGGGTTCGGTAAAAACCGACCCGAAACTTCAAACGTGCATAACTTTCACGTCGGTTATCGGAATCGAACGATTCCAGCGGCCACGTACTCCTCTAATAACCTATTTTAACCTGCCAAAAGGAATTTGAAAACAAATGACTCAAGCTAGGTCAAATTGACAAAAACCCGAACTGCCCTAAGTCGGAAATTTTCCGCTTTTCGGTTTATTTCAATTCCCATCAATTTCCTCACCAATCCATCACCCTCACACCCAATTAGCCTAAACTAATAAAAATTCCGAGCTACACACATCAAAACCCGAAATCCCCAAATCGGGTTCTCTGATTTTTCACTCAATTCGGGCTCATCACAGCCAGGCGATGGAAGCCGGTCCAAAGGTTGGCAAACCCACGCCGGAAGCAGCCCATTTCGGCCGGCGATCGGAGCTCAAAGTCGCTCCTCACCCTCAGCCACGACCGAACCAAAACAGGGCACAAAAAGGGGACTTACCGTTCAAATCGTGCGTGGAGAAGGGCCGGAGTCTGCTTGTCGCCGTCGTCTGGCCGGAAAACATCAAAAGTCGGCGGTGATTGCTCCGCCGAACGTCGCCGGTGCCTCGCCTCTCCCCTGTTTCCTCTCGGCGTCGGGCACGAACGCAAAATGGCTTCCTCGAAGCCATTTTGTGTTCTTCTTTTCTTTTTTTTTATATAAATTATATTAAATAAATAATAATAATAATAATAACAACATTAATAATTAACGTTATCCTTTTTCCCTTCAAAAATTTCCGTTAAATCCCGTTCTTAAATTATAAATTTTCTTAAATTGACTTTCATCCCGTACCCAGCTTAAGTTCTCCATTTAGAATATTCGAACACCAATTAATTAATCAATTAGTTTAACCAAATTTATTCCCTTCTCTTTTAAATTAATTAAAACGACTATTTTATTATTCCTTTATTTTGTCTTAAATTTTCCTAAAAAAAAACCCGGGTGTTACAATCCACCCTCCTTACAAAAATTTTGTCCTCAAAATTTGTGTCCTTGTTATTTCTCAATTTACTCAACTCAACTACCCAACCCTACTCACCTATCTGGTGCTACATTCCCCGAGTTCCGACTTTACCTAACTTTGCACTCTCTAACTCGAATATTCACACGTCCACTAACTGTAATCTAATTCATACCCTCAAGCCCTTCTAACTGAATTCTCAACTCGATCTTTTCTCTAGCTCAGTTAATCTAATTCCTCACTTTCTACTTCTGTGTCTGCTAAATACGCACACACAAACCACTACAACCCTCTATGCTACTATAATCGAGTAATCATAAGATACTAATGAGTACACTTCGTACCTCAATTCCTACTAACCTCAATAAATTCTTAGATCAGGACTAACTCGTTCCTAACTCATCACACAACACTCTAAAATTTGTACAACATATCCTTAATGCTCATTGTCTTCGACCCCTTGAAGCCTCCCAACTTAAATCCTATTAGTGAATATCATTTGACTGAAATACCTTTCGTGTAATTCACAGCTTTAAATCTTCCTAACTAAGTTCACCTAGTCCCTTACTTTTCTAATCCAGTGCCTATCGAATGCTTACCTAACTACCTCATATCTCCAAAGCTATCTCAATAGCGTAACATTAAAACTTACTAATAAACTTCTTACTCTAAGTCCTCAATTTCCAAGTTCTTTTCTACTAAATCATCTCTTTTATAATTTATCACTCTCATTCCTTATACCTATTTACCTCGCCATATTTTATTAATCACACTAACCTTATCCATTGGTCTTGACATAATAAATCCTCTAATGAAATTCTCCTCTATTTACCAGTTTACTGATACTCCTTATTTATTTCGACATTACATTGATTATTCTACCGCTCTACTTATACTCCATAGTTTCCCATACAAATCGTACCTAAGTTTACATCGTTCTTTCATCATTCATCAACTACATTTCATTTATCCAACTTCTACCTCAATTATCATCAAATACTCGCAACTCATTAGGTCCAAACTAAATATTCTCTTACTTACACGTAAAATTTCTGTGTGACCCCTTTCCACATTTGATACCTTCTAGCTTCCCCAGCTACATTCCACGTTTATGCTTATTATTTATTACTTAAGCTATTTTCCTTAACCCCGAAATCTTACAACAGTGTAGAGTATCTTCCGATAAATGTCACTCCTATCTTCAACTTTGACTCTAAATATCACAATCTCTTAGCTTCCTAACTCTACGTAGATCTTTAAACTTTCATTCTCAATCACTAACCTAGTTTGTTACGGTGGAGCAAATTCTTTCATTAATTAATTATTTCAACACAACTCTCACACTCAAAGCTCTTCTCTCTTAAACCTATCAACTATTCCTCAACTTGTCTAACTCCTACTTTCAGTCATTACCAAACACTCAAATTTTTAGGTCTAAATAAACTTGTTCCCAACTTTACACTCAACACTCATCACCCAAATACCTTAATTGATCTCTAACCACTTTGACCTCAACTTCCTTGATTTCGAAATTGAAGCTTCCCTAGCTTTACAGCCTTCCTGACTTACCCGTACTCCTAAAGTTATTCGTAAACTTTCTGTGTGAACTTTCTTTCCTTCTATTCGCTAACTACTGCAGTTTCACACTAAACTCTAAATAATCAATGCCTACTCTTCCATAAAAATTTATCTACTCTTCCATTAAACTTTACTTATCTCTTAGCTTACCTCTATTCTCTTAAATCCATCGAAAATTCATAATCTAACTTAGCACTTCTTCTATCTATATTGTATAATTCCAGCATTTGAGTTCTAACTTACACCTTATACTTAAACCTATCCACTATTAAACTTTTTGACTTTAACACTATCTCTAAACTCTAAATCAACTCACACACTAATTTTAACTTTTCTCTTGTTACATTACACCACTTCTAATCTCTTTCCTAAATCTCTCCAAACTTATACAAATACCTAATTTCACTCAGGATTTTCTCCAAAGTTTAATAACTAAATCTACTCTATTTTGCTCTTCCTACTCGTTCAGTCTCCTACCTGTTACATTTCTACAATGGTACCCCTTCTCGCTGATTTACCATACCTCCTAACATCGCGTACATTATTCTAAATCTCCAAACATCATCCTAATTCTAGAGGCTCTACTTAATCAAGGCATTTAAATTCTAATCATTCTAACATCACACTCTAACACTCAATCATTCATTCATGTAATACCCAATAGTTCTTTATTGAGTCACTACCAAGTTGGTACATATGCCCTAAGGATCAACTATTTTTAAAATTGCGTATCACTTTGCATTAATCTTTGATTCTCTAATTCCTCAAAATCTAATGGCTTTCTTAATTACTATATGATCACCTAGATCCACAATTACCAATTTGCCTCAATCAACCTCATCTTCTAAAAGTGCTCAAAATGCTTTACTGAGACTAGACGTTCAAACATAATCCCTATATCCTACCGGTTACTTTCTATGATAAATACTCACTTTCGATATTTCATATGCGTTACTCTAAACCTCATAACATCCTCTACTCCAATTTTAGCTTTCTCTTCACAACAAGTTTCTCGATACTAATTAAGATGAACACTTCTACGTAATTACTTAGATTTCACAATCACCACATTATTTCAATCAGTCACATCTTCTAAAGCATTAACAACACTTTACTTAAACTAGATACTCAACTGTAATATACCTAGATACTTCCACTCTATGTAAGTCTTCCAACCTGAATCCTTAGCTATCGATCCAGTTTAACCCAGTGGAGTAATCTCTTTCATTTTATCAACTCCAAATCTCTTGTCACTACCTCTACTTTTGCTGGAGCCCTAATGGTATCTTAACAATTTTCTATCTTCGAACTGCACTTTGATTTAATGTATCCCTAACACTCCAAAGGTTTACTAACTATCTCTCGTAAGATGTAACTCTCTAAGGGAAACAAAGCCTACGTGTATCCACCCTAGGTTACCTCATTCTAGGGTGTGTCTCGCCTTACGTTCGTCTAAGGTGTGTCTCGCCTTACGTTCTACATCCACATAAACATACTAATGATACATCCACGATTTATATATTGTATCTCCTTATGGGTAACATTCCTAGGCGTATCACCCTAAGTTATATATATCTTCTATCTCTCTCATTCTAAAGTCTATTTTGCGTTACACTTAACTCGGGTCGATCATACCTCTTTCCTCACATTCATTGGTTATCAAACTTACATTTACATCATAATATTCTCTAAGCTTTATATTCTCAATCCTACTTTTATCTATTCTATGCATGCTATCTTGTTTGTTCCCCTTGGAAATAAACTTCCTATACTTCTATCCTTGATCCTATTAAATTACTCAGTTCAGACTCCCCAAGCATTTACTTAAACTAAACCCTTGACTACAGTTGATATCTTTATACGTATGTAACTCTAAATATCTTACCTTGCTATCTCATCTTATCCACATAATGTACTAAGGGTCTCTCAATGCTTTTAACTCATCGTACCTCAAAACTGCAAGGGTTTTCTAAAAGCCTCAACTCTTATCTATTCAAATCTTTTCTCGCATAAGATGTAACTTTTTTAAGGGAAACTCGTCCTAAAATTTTCTCAGCTCTCTATCCTCAATCCTACTTATCTATTCTAAGGATATTACCTCGTCTGTTTCGCATTTCAAATAAATTTCTAACTATTCGAACTCTAGTTTACTACGTCTATAAGTTGGCTAATGGAATCCACCGAAGTTGTCATGGTACTTTCGAGATTTTCGTTCTAACCCTGAACAAGATTAAAAATCTAAACTCAGCTCTAAACAACTAAAAGAAAAGAATTACTTACAGTCGATGAAGCACGTTGCATGGCGGCCGGCATTGTCGGGTAATCCTTTGAACGACTCGACCATTTATGCTCTGATCCCATCTTGTAACGCCCCCGAACCCACCCTGGCTCGGAGCGCTACTTTGCTAACCCAAACCCACGTTGAAACATGATTTAAACTAAGCCTAGACTCGCTAATTTCCCTTAATATTAACCTTTGGGCACCACGGCGTCCTTCCCGAAAATTTCGGCAAAGTAACGCCTGTAAATGGCGCCTCCAAAATACTAAATACCTGCAAACGAATAAACCCCAACCAATCCAGAATATTCCTAACCATCTAACCAGCATACAAATTCACCAAATAGCAGTAAAGAGGAATCTAAAATACTAACATCCCTAGGATAAGAAAGTCCACAGTATAGGGCGACACATCACCCTTAACTATGACTCTATACAACAATTACCAAAACTATCCCATAACTCTCAAAACATCAACTAAAAAGAAAGCTACACATTCCTATCATTTCTACAAACAAACATTTACAGCCCACATTCCCGAAGACCATGGTCGAGGCGCCCCGACAATAGCCTGCACCGGCATACTCCATGCATCACCAACTGCTGCCTAGTCCTGGCTGTCACATCCACCTCACCTGAATAAAGTACTCGTCACCTACACCATAGAACACAAAACGTAAACCTAATGCTTAGCAAGTAGGGAAATAATGTACATCAACACACTAAATGCTCGACTCAACCCTAACATGCAGTTTCTACACACTCAGTTGCTTTCTTTTCATTTCAGTTGCATTTATCTTTCACTTTCAGGTGAATCAAGTAGGCACACGCCCCCACACAGTCCAGGACGGCCACGCCTTGATCCACGGAGCTAGACCGGAGGCACACGTCCCAACACAGTCCAGGACGGCCAACACGAATCTCCCCCAATCGATCGTAGAATCCTCATTGTGCACTTCAAGCACGAACAGGTCGAGGAATTCATACTCACGACACATTACGTACATTAGTAGGGCATCTCGAATAAAATCCCTCGCGGGGTGCTCAACGAGCCACTTGCCCAACGAAGCTATTCTACTCGAGACCAAGTTGCAATCAATTCTTATCTTTCATTACGTCATCCTCACCACTCAAACATGCAAAACACGTGATTTCGTAGTTTTAGAAAACAATGATGCATGACACCCAATGCAAGACACAAAGCAAAACATGACACAAAGCAAAACATAACAAAAAGCAAAGCACAGCAAACAAGCAACCAATCCCTACCGTTCTATGGTGTAGGCCCAAAGGCAACAAACACACATTCCACTACTTACCTGGCGTCCTAGCTCACTGAGGGTACTCGATTACCTGTCCATCTACAGCTCGACCTACGATAAATATTCATCAAACCATTAAAATCAAGCCTACATCTACTAATTACTCTCAAACTCCTATTTCTAGCCTAATCCAATGAAAGCCTAACTAAATGGGCCACCAATTTGGGTTCGGTAAAAACCGACCCGAAACTTCAAACGTGCATAACTTTCACGTCGGTTATCGGAATCGAACGATTCCAGCGGCCACGTACTCCTCTAATAACCTATTTTAACCTGCCAAAAGGAATTTGAAAACAAACGACTCAAGCTAGGTCAAATGGACAAAAACCCGAACTGCCCTAAGTTGGAAATTTTCCGCTTTTCGGTTTTTCATCAATTCCCATCAATTTCCTCACCAATCCATCACCCTCACACCCAATTAGCCTAAACTAATCAAAATTCCGAGCTACACACATCAAAACCCGAAATCCCCAAATCGGGTTATCTGATTTTTCACTCAATTCGGGCTCATCACAGCCAGGCGATGGAAGCCGGTCCAAGGGTTGGCAAACCCACGCCGGAAGTAGCCCATTTCGGCCGGCGATCGGAGCTCAAAGTCGCTCCTCACCCTCGGCCACGACCGAACCAAAATGGGGCACAAAAAGGGGACTTACCGTTCAAATCTTGCACGGAGAAGGGCCGGAGTCTGCTTGTCGCCATCGTCTGGCCGGAAAACATCGAAAGTCGGCGGTGATTGCTCCGCCGAACGTCGCCGGTGCCTCGCCTCTCCCCTATTTCCTCTCGGCGTCGGGCACGAACGCAAAATGGCTTCCTCGAAGCCATTTTGTGTTCTTCTTTTCTTTTTTTTTTTATAAATTATATTAAATAAATAATAATAATAATAATAACAACATTAATAATTTACGTTATCCTTTTTCCCTTCAAAAATTTCCGTTAAATCCCGTTCTTAAATTATAAATTTTCTTAAATTGACTTTCATCCCGTACCTAGCTTAAGTTCTCCATTTAGAATATTCGAACACCAATTAATTAATCAATTAGTTTAACCAAATTTTTTCCCTTCTCTTTTAAATTAATTAAAACGACTATTTTATTACTCCTTTATTTTGTCTTCAATTTTCCTAAAAAAAAAACCCGGGTGTTACATAATGTGCTAGAGAGTATGCACTAGGGAGTTGAACGCCTCGTCGTTAAAGTGCAAGAGCACCAGAGGGTTTATTGTCTCGTCGTTAATGTGCTAGAGAGTATGCACTAGGGAGTTGGACGCCTCGTCGTTAAAGTGAAAGAGCACCAGAGGGTTTAACGTCTCGTCGTTAATGTGCTAGAGAGTATGCACTAGGGAGTTGGACGCCTCGTCGTTAAAGTGCAAGAGCACCAGAGGGTTTAACGTCTCGTCTCGTCGTTAATTTGGCTAGAGAGTATGCACTAGGGAGTTGACGCCTCGTCGTTAAAGTGCAAGAGCACCAGAGGGGTTTAACGTCTCGTCGTTAATGTGCTAGAGTGTATGCACTAGGGAGTTGAACGCCTTTTAGTTAAAGTGCAAGAGCACCAGAGGGTTTAACGTCTCGTCTCGTCGTTAACGTGTGCTAGAGAGTATGCACTAGGGAGTTGAACGCCTCGCGTATAAAGTGCAAGAGCAGCTAGAGGGTTTAACGTCTCGTCATTAAGTGCTAGAGAGTATGCATTAGGGAGTTGAACGCCTCGTCGTTAAAGTGCAAGAGCACTAGAGGGTTAACGTCTCGTCGTTAATGTGCTAGAGGGTATGCACTAGGGAGTTGAACGCCTCGTCGTTAAAGTGCAAGAGCACCCAGAGGGTTTAACGTCTCGTCGTTAATGTGCTAGAGAGTATGCACTAGGGAGTTGAACGCCTCGTCGTTAAAGTGCAAGCAACCTAGAGGGTTTACGTCTCGTCGTTAATGTGCTAGAGAGTATGCACTAGGGAGTTGAACGCCTCGTCGTTAAAGTGCAAGAGCACTAGAGGGTTTAACGTCTCGTCGTTAATGTGCTAGAGAGTATGCACTAGGGAGTTGAACGCCTCGTCGTTAAAGTGCAAGAGCACTAGAGGGTTTAACGTCTCGTCGTTAACGTGCATGAGTAAGAAAGCAGCAGAGTGAGTAGAATTGGCATGTGTGAGGGGGTTGTGCTGTGTTTTTGAGTTGAGTTGTCGTGTTATGTTGCATGGGTTGGGATTGTAGTCGGTTAAAGAGTATGGCATCCTTTTTGGGTGCGGGAATTTGTGTTGTGCTGTTGTGGGGTTGCGTTGTGTCGTTGTGTTGTTTGGTTGTTTTGTTCAATGTTGTGTGTAGCTTGTTTTTTATCTAGTCGTATTTGTTAATCCCTACTTGCTAAGCGTAAGCTTACGTGTGCGTGTGTGTTCTGTGGTGTAGGTGTCGACAGGAGTACAGGTGAGGACCTCAAAGAAAGCTAGAACTGGGACGCAGTTGGTGGTGTACTGGGCATGCCGGTGCAGGCTAATTGTCGGGGCGTCTTGACCACTATCGTCCTCGGGTATTTTGGGAGGAATGTTGTAGATAATTTGGTAAGAGTTTCGTAAGGGTTTTTGTTTAAAACGACTTCGATAGATGGGGTGTTTAGTACGAATATTTACAAAAGTGTTTTTGTAATGTTTTGAGTGGTTGAGTGGGAAGTATTGTGTTTACTGGTTGTAGTATTTGGGAAGTTGAAAACATATATTTTTGTGTGTTTTGGTTTCAGGTTTTGGTTTACAGAACTTTAGGCGTTATGCCGCTCGTTTTGATTTTAAAATAAATAACGTCGGGTTGCGTTCACTATTTTTATTAATATCCGTTTGAAGTCGATTTTCTACAAAATTTACGGGATTTGAAGATTTATGTGTCGGGAGCGTATGGTAGAAATTTCGGGATTTTTGGAGGTGTCGGGCTCGTAGAAAAGTGTAGAAAGTTTGGGAAAGTCAAGAAAAGTCAAAACGGGGTGTTTTGGGACGTTTTTGGTCGAAAATACCCGAGCCGGCCCGACCGATCGGGCATGGGTCACGATCGATCGCGGCCGGGGTCAATTTTGGTGAAAATAGCCCAAGCGGGCCCAATCGATCGGGCCTAAAACGCGACCGAACGCGATTGGGCACCTGCGGGGCGCGCCCAGCGCGCAGGCGGGCGCGCGCGCGCCCAGCGCCCATTTGGGCTGAATTTTCGATATTTTTTAAAATTCTCCCTTTTTCTATAATATTTTGACCCGACATTTTTTGACGTATTTTAAACGTATTTTGGGCCCGTTTTCCAATAAATTTCGATGGTTCGAAAAACCCAAAAACGAGTCTTAAAATTTACAAAAAATATTTTAAATGATGTTTTAAACGCGGGTTTGGTTAGCAAAGTAGCACTCCGAGCCAGGGTGGGTTCGGGGGCGTTACAAAGATGGTATCAGAGCAAAAGTGGTCGAGTCGTTCAAAGGATTACGCAACAATACCGGCCGCCGTGCAACGTGCTTCACCGACTGTAAGTATTTCTTTAACTTTAGTTAATTCCTTTCTAAGATTAGATGTTCTAACCCTCTACAGGAATAGAAAATAAAAATGCCGAGAAACCCAGGACGACCCGGACGACCCCGGAACCAACCCAATGAACCCGAACAACCCGAAGACCCGAATAAGCAACTCCGAGACCTGCTTAATGTGCAAACACAATTGTTGGGCATTTTTTTGACTCAAGGCTTACCAGGAGGTTTGGCAGCAGGGTCCGGCTCTGGAACAGGCTCAAGCGGAGAAAGGTTTTGAAGGTTAAAGCCTCCGGCATTTGAAGGACGTCTGACGGATCCGACAGCTACCGAGAGTTGGATATGTACGGTGGAGGAGATGTTTAATGTCACAGAGGTGGAGGAACGAAATAAGGTTAAATGTGCTACCTTCCATTTATCGAATAGTGCTCAGAGTTGGTGGGGAACAGTGAAGGCCACAACAGATATTCAGAGCATGACCTGGGAGGAATTTAAGGAACTGTTTTAAGGGAAATATTACAACCAAACGATTCAAGCCGAAAAGCGATCGGAGTTCATGGCTTTAAAGCAAACTGGATCTGTGGGAGACTATATTCAGCAATTTGAAGCATTGTCCAAGTTTGCCAGCCATATGGTCAATAGGGAGGAAGACAAAATTTTTCAGTTTGTACAAGGTTTGAAGCCAGAGATTGAAATGCTGGTGAAGACCTTTGGGATCGATGGAATACCCTTTACTCGTGTGACGGCCAAGGCTTTAGAAGTGGAGGTAAATGCTGGGAAGATTCTTAAACCTGCTGATGCTCCAAAGAGAATGTTTAAGGATATTACAGCTCCAACGAGCAGAGAAGGATCATCTTCTCAGTTTCAAGAAACAAAAAGGCTGGGTGGAGATTTAAGTGATCAGCAAGGAGAGAAGAAGCAGAAGCGGTTTTCGCAGTGCCCAAAATGTTTGAAATATCATCCAGGAGGGTGTGGGCAATATGTGGGAAAGTGTTATAACTGCTTGGAAACTAGTCATATTGCCCGTGAGTGTCCAAAGCCAAAGACTAACCGGTGCTTCAATTGCAATGAGCCCGGACATTTAGCTAAAGATTGCCCTATAGCCAAGAAAGGACCAATGAAGGCGGCACCGAGGATCTGAGGTACAGTATTTGTAGAGTATGGGCTGTTGTTACATTGATAGTTTGGAGTGTATGATATAGTTAGGTTTGGAGGGATATTGTTAGGGCTCTATCGAGGGAAGAAGTAGTGACATGAAAGAAATTTTGGGCTGTTGGTTACGATAGATACTTACTGGTTACGTATTAGGTTTCAGAACTTCGAGGGTTCGACTATACATCATAGGTGACGTTGGATAAGACTTGGTTTAAGTAAGGAGATGGTAAAATGGAAGGGTCTTTGAAACTTGAAGAGTTAGGTGAAGTACTTGATAGAAATTTGGGAAGGAGTTAGTTAAATCTAAGAATTTATAGGGTTAGAGTAGGTGACGTTAAAATAATAGTTCGAGGGAAGACTAGAGTAGAGACTTTAGTTAGAGGAGTTAAGAGTTTAAATGATGGATGCTTAAGTTAAAAGTAGTGAACGTGTAAGTCATTGAACCATGAAAGACATATGAGGGAAGTTAAAACTTTGGAGATGTAGGATTTGTCGTTCCACAATTGGTGAGTTAGACCATAGCTTAATCTCGAGTTTGAGGGGCAACTCCAAAGTTAAGGTGGTAGTTTAGAGTGAGTGAATTGAAGGATTACTAAGGTACCACAAATTTTGAGGACAAAATTTTTGTAAGGAGGGTGGATTGTAACACCCGAGAATTTTCTGTAACGCGTGTAGACCTAAGATTAAATGGTTAGGAGAGTTTAACGTTAAGTGATAAAGGGATTGGAATTTAGTTATGCAAAAGAAGAGATATGGTTTGAAAATTCAAACCAAAAATATGTGGAAAAGTCAATTATTAATGAATATTGAAAAGTCAAAAGACTTATTGAACCAATAAGAATTTAAGGAATTAAAAAGGGAAAAGTAAAGTGAAAAGTATGGAAAAGAGGAGGCATTGACGTTGGGTTAAGGGTGAAGAAAACAAAAGTGGGGGTTGTTATATAAAAAGAGAGATTTTGGGGGTAAAAATCTAAAGAGGACAAGTTAATTTTGTTTAAATTGGTAAAGTGGATGATTAAATGGCAAAAAGCCATCTTTCTTCTCTTCTTCTTCTCCACGACAAGGCAGCCATGAAAGGGTTTCTCCACCTCCCTTTTCTTCAATTTTAGCAAAGATTTAAGGTAAGATTTTAATGGGTTTTAAGTTTGATGCCTCTTAGGGTTAGTTTGTAAGTGTTTTGTTGAGTTTTGAGTGAAATTGATTAGGGTTTGGAAACCCTAAAAGGTGAGCTCGGAATTTTGGTTTCTTTGATGAGTTTTCTTCCTAAATTTGGTTGTTTAAGCTTTAGATAGATGAGTTTAGGTTGGTTAGGGAGTTTGATTAGAAATTAGATGAAAGATTGTGAAAATCGGTTTTGGAGAAAATGTTGGCCGATGCGGTTTTGGGTGTTTTGGTTTGGCAAAATTGTTTGGTTGGTTAATTTAAGTGTTCCAATGGATAGTAGACGTGTAGAGGTTTCCGAGTTGGGGTGGCACGTCGAAATCCGTTGAAAAATGAGGGAGTTATGATCGTTTGAAGTTTGACGGTTAATTTTGGAAAAAAATCGGGTTTGAGTGTTTAGGTTGAAAAGTTTGTGTTTGTTTGGTTTAGTTGATTTCTTTAGAATTTCCTAGGATGTTACTAAGTTAAGTTTTCGTTATTTTAGGTGACCGAGCGTGTAATTTGGTTGGATAAGTGAACGAGAACGTGCCGAGGCACCAGGTAAGTAGAGGACGTTATGTTTTGCCTTCGGGCCTACACCACGGAACGGTAGGGAATTATTGTTGGTTGATTTCTTTGCTTTGTTTGAATTGTTAGTTGGTTGCTTTACTTGGTTTGGTTGTATGGTGGCCTTGTATTGTTTTGGTTGTGTTGTTTTGTATTACGTAGTGTGGAACAGACATTCTTGGCTGTTGTTTGAGTTTTGATTGTTATGTGAGTAGCATGAAATGTATAAGAAAAGCACTATCGAGTTGAACGCCTCGTCGTTAAAGTGCAAGAGCACCAGAGGGTTTAACGTCTCGTCGTTAATGTGCTAGAGAGTATGCACTAGGGAGTTGAACGTCTCGTCGTTAAAGTGCAAGAGCACCAGAGGGTTTAACGTCTCGTCGTTAATGTGCTAGAGAGTATGCACTAGGGAGTTGAACGCCTCGTCGTTAAAGTGCAAGAGCACCAGAGGGTTTAACGTCTCGTCGTTAATGTGCTAGAGAGTATGCACTAGGAAGTTGGACGCCTCGTCGTTAAAGTGCAAGAGCACTAGAGGGTTTAAAGTCTCGTCGTTAACGTGCTAGAGAGTATGCACTAGGGAGTTGAACGCCTCGTCGTTAAAGTGCAAGAGCACCAGGGGGTTTAACGTCTCGTCGTTAATGTGCTAGAGAGTATGCACTAGGGAGTTGGACGCCTCGTCGTTAAAGTGCAAGAGCACCAGAGGGTTTAACGTCTCGTCGTTAATGTGCTAGAGAGTATGCACTAGGGAGTTGAACGCCTCGTCGTTAAAGTGCAAGAGCACCAGAGGGTTTAACGTCTCGTCGTTAATGTGCTAGAGAGTATGCACTAGGGAGTTGAACGCCTCGTCGTTAAAGTGCAAGAGCACCAGGGGTTTAACGTCTCGTCGTTAATGTGCTAGAGAGTATGCACTAGGGAGTTGGACGCCTCGTCATTAAAGTGCAAGAGCACCAGAGGGTTTAACGTCTCGTCGTTAATGTGCTAGAGAGTATGCACTAGGGAGTTGAACGCCTCGTCGTTAAAGTGCAAGAGCACCAGGGGGTTTAACGTCTCGTCGTTAATGTGCTAGAGAGTATGCACTAGGGAGTTGGACGCCTCGTCGTTAAAGTGCAAGAGCACCAGAGGGTTTAACGTCTCGTCGTTAATGTGCTAGAGAGTATGCACTAGGGAGTTGAACGCCTCGTCGTTAAAGTGCAAGAGCACCAGAGGGTTTAACGTCTCGTCGTTAATGTGCTAGAGAGTATGCACTAGGGAGTTGAACGCCTCGTCGTTAAAGTGCAAGAGCACCAGAGGGTTTAACGTCTCGTCGTTAATGTGCTAGAGAGTATGCACTAGGGAGTTGAACGCCTCGTCGTTAAAGTGCAAGAGCACTAGAGGGTTTAACGTCTCGTCATTAACGTGTTAGAGAGTATGCACTAGGGAGTTGAACGCCTCGTCGTTAAAGTGCAAGAGCACTAGAGGGTTTAACGTCTCGTCGTTAATGTGCTAGAGAGTATGCATTAGGGAGTTGAACGCCTCGTCGTTAAAGTGCAAGAGCACTAGAGGGTTTAACGTCTCGTCGTTAATGTGCTAGAGAGTATGCACTAGGGAGTTGAACGCCTCGTCGTTAAAGTGCAAGAGCACTAGAAGGTTTAACGTCTCGTCGTTAATGTGCTAGAGAGTATGCACTAGGGAGTTGAACGCCTCGTCGTTAAAGTGCAAGAGCACTAGAGGGTTTAACGTCTCGTTGTTAACGTGCATGAGTAAGAAAGCAACAGAGTGAGTAGAATTGGCATGTGTGAGGGGGTTGTGCTGTGTTTTTGAGTTGAGTTGTCATGTTATGTTGCATGGGTTGGGATTGTAGTCGGTTAAAGAGTAAGGCATCCTTTTTGGGTGCGGGAAATTGTGTTGTGCTGTTGTGGGGTTGCGTTGTGTCGTTGTGTTGTTTTGTATTACGTAGTGTGGAACTGACATTCTTGGCTGTTGTTTGAGTTTTTTAGTGTTATATGAGTAGCATGAAATGTATAAGAAAAGCACTAGAGAGTTGAACGCCTCGTCGTTAAAGTGCAAGAGCACCAGAGGGTTTAACGTCTCGTCGTTAATGTGCTAGAGAGTATGCACTAGGGAGTTGAACGCCTCGTCGTTAAAGTGCAAGAGCACCAGAGGGTTTAACGTCTCGTCGTTAATGTGCTGTAGAGTATGCACTAGGGAGTCGGACGCCTCGTCGTTAAAGTGCAAGAGCACCAGAGGGTTTAATGTCTCGTCATTAATGTGCTAGAGAGTATGCACTAGGGAGTTGAACGCCTCGTCATTAAAGTGCAAGAGCACCAGAGGGTTTAACGTCTCGTCGTTAATGTACTAGAGAGTATGCACTAGGGAGTTGAACGCCTCGTCGTTAAAGTGCAAGAGCACCAGAGGGTTTAACGTCTCGTCGTTAATGTGCTAGAGAGTTTGCACTAGGGAGTTGAACCCCTCGTCGTTAAAGTGCAAGAGCACTAGAGGGTTTAACGTCTCGTCGTTAACGTGCTAGAGAGTATGCACTAAGGAGTTGAACGCCTCGTCGTTAAAGTGCAAGAGCACTAGAGGGTTTAACGTCTCGTCGTTAATGTGCTAGAGAGTATGCATTAGGGAGTTGAACGCCTCGTCGTTAAAGTGCAAGAGCACCAGAGGGTTTAACGTCACGTCGTTAATGTGCTGGAGAGTATGCACTAGGGAGTTGAATGCCTCGTCGTTAAAGTGCAAGAGCACTAGAGGGTTTAACGTCTCGTTGTTAATGTGCTAGAGAGTATGCACTAGGGAGTTGAACGCCTCGTCGTTAAAGTGCAAGAGCACTAGAGGGTTTAACGTCTCGTCGTTAACGTGCATGAGTAAGAAAGCAGCAGAGTGAGTAGAATTGGCATGTGTGAGTGGGTTGTGCTGTGTTTTTTAGTTGAGTTGTCGTGTTATGTTTCATGGGTTGGGATTGTAGTCGGTTAAAGAGTAAGGCATCCTTTTTGGGTGCGGGAAATTGTGTTGTGCTGTTGTGTGGTTGCGTTGTGTCGTTGTGTTGTTTGGTTGTTTTGTTCAGTGTTGTGTGTAGCTTGTATTTTATCTAGTCGTATTTGTTAATCCCTACTTGCTAAGCGTAAGCTTACGTGTGCGTGTGTGTTCTGTGGTGTAGGTGTCGATAGGAGTACAGGTGAGGACCTCAAAGAAAGCTAGAACTAGGACGCAGTTGGTGGTGTACGGGGCATGCCGGTGCAGGCTAATTGTCGGGCGTCTTGACCACTATCGTCCTCGGGTATTTTGGGAGGAATGTTGTAGATAATTTGGTAAGAGTTTCGTAAGGGATTTTGTTTAAAACGACTTCGATAGATGGGGTGTTTAGTACGAATATTTACAAAAGTGTTTTTGTAATGTTTTGAGTGGTTGAGTGGGAAATATTGTGTTTACTGGTTGTAGTATTTGGGAAGTTGAAAACATATATTTTTGTGTGTTTTGGTTTCAGGTTTTGGTTTAAAGAACTTTAGGCGTTATGCCGCTCGTTTTGATTTTAAAATAAATAACGTCGGGTTGCATTCACTATTTTTATTAATATCCGTTTGAAGTCGGTTTTCCACAAAATTTACGGGATTTGAAGATTTATGTGTCGGGAGCGTATGGTAGAAATTTTGGGATTTTTGGAGGTGTCGGGCTTGTAGAAAAGTGTAGAAAGGTTGGGAAAGTCAAGAAAAGTCAAAACGGGGTATTTTGGGACGTTTTTGGTCGAAAATACCCGAGCCGGCCCGACCGATCGGGCATGGGTCACGATCAATCGCGGCCGGGGTCAATTTTGGTGAAAATAGCCCTAGGGGCCCGATTGATTAGGGCCCAAAACGCGACCGAACGCGATTGGGCACCTGCGGGGCGCGCGGAGCGCAGGCGCCCATTTGGGCTGAATTTTCGATATTTTTTAAAATTCTCCCTTTTTCTATAATATTTTGACCCGACATTTTCCGATGTATTTTAAACGTATTTTGGGCCCGTTTTCCAATAAATTTCGAGGGTTCGAAAAACCCGAAAACGAGTCTTAAAATTTACGAAAATTATTTTAAACGATGTTTTAAACGCGGGTTTGGTTAGCAAACTAGCACTCCGAGACAGGGTGGGTTCGGGGGCGTTACATTTCTGCTTTCTCATTTTTGGCAAAGTAAGTCTCAATTTGAGCTAGGAACTTTTTAACATCTTTGTCCTCAGTCATAGAGCCCCGAAAAAATTCCGTAATGGAGCGTTTAATGATCATAAGACTCATGCGGTTTGACCGTTCCCACCTTTTCTATATTGACTGTATTCGGGTCTTCTGGAGTAGCAGTGGGTTTGGTAGTTCTTAATGTAAGGTCAAGATCCATGCATCTGAGAGCAATTTCCACATTATCTTGCCAAGCCTTAAAATTCAACCCATTGAGCATAGGGATCAAGTTCAAATTACTAGATATTTGCGAAGCGCAGAAACTAAACATAGAATAGTAAACAAAAAAAATTTACTCACAAGTTAATACATAAAAGGTGGGCCCATTGAAACAAGATACCAAACACAACATTAATATTCAACCTTTGGGTCATAACATCAATTTGCAAACGGTACTCTCCACGTAGTAATCAAAGCATGGATAATAAACTCGATTAAATAATAGCCTTTCTTTGGACTGACTATTATCCACATGAGTAATTCCTTATAATAGTCACACACTCATTACCACACGTACGCCTATTATTCGGCCAAATAATAACCTTCCTTTGGGTCAATCATTATCCGCATGAATAATAGATATACACATCTTTATATTTCAAATCAAATTAATCTACATAACAGAGGCTACTTTGGCAACATATTATTTCAATCAATCGGACTTAAAATATAAGACATAAGAATATAAATTTAATATCCTTAATTAGTTTAATCAAACATGTGCACCAACCAAAAAAAAGAAACTGGATAAATTACCCTTAATCATGTGATTGAATATTCTATTTGGATAACTCATTAATTAAAAAAAAACTAGCATTTAACAGTCAAATAAAGTGCTAAACATTGGTGTCACCTTGTTTTATTTGACTAATTGACTCTATTTTAAGACACTTTACATCATAATACACCCACAGAGAGCCTAACTCTCTCTGTTTCAGAGTATCTTCCGTTTGATGGTCCCATTGTGGGTCCTCGTGGTACACACCCACAAATTTCATGGTTTTATTACATAATAAATGATGAAACCCAAAAAAAAAAAAAAAAATTCACCAATTTAATCCCAAATAGGTGAAGAATACAAAAAATTATATAAATCGAATCTAACAATTTAACATAATTGACAGCTTTGATACCAAATGTAAACATAAATATGTTCTAAACCCTAGAACAACATCAAGATCAAATCATGTCAAATTATTAAGATAAAAAAAATATTGCGTACCGGAATTCATCGCGATATATATTGGTTGGTCGATTGGTATTCCTCAATCAAACACTCAATGGTTCCAATAGGTTTTCTCTCAATGATATAATTGATGAGAATTAGGATTCTTCCTTTTGTTTGATATAACAGGGACCATAACCACTAGGTTCTTTATATACTAGTCTATTAGGGTTCCCATTAAAACCCTAATAGGCCTAATATGGGTATCTACTCATTAAGTCCATACTTAATTATAAGTCAATAGGGCTTTTATAAATTGATCATGTAACACCCGGCATTTTTGCCATGTCATTATTCCTTAAACTGTTGAAAAAGAATTTGTTGGCCATTAATAAAATGTGTATTTTATTTGAAGTTTTACAATACCTTACAGAAAAGTGGGTTTTTGGAGAAAACGGATCGAAGAATTTAAGTAACGATTCAATTGGAAAACCAAACTATATTCAACCAAAACAAAACTGTTTGGTTAGAAATCAAATGGAGGGACTGTTTAGGTAAGAATTATGGTTGGTGGGAAGAAACCAATATGCCACTGACACTTGGCAACTTGCTGAACAAGACATACTCCATTTCCTACGTGAAACCCTCTTCACTTCTCTTCTCTGCTCTCTCTTAATTCTCTTCTCGGCATTCTCTCTCCCAGTCGACAAGCAACCATCGAAGCACCTTCGATCTCCTACGTTTCTCTTTGTTTTTTGCTTAAGGTAAATACCTGCTCATGCTAATGTGTTTAGGCAAGTTAAAATGTGAGTTCTTGCTTAAGTTTTGGGTGTGAAACTTTGGCGAAAACTCACTGTAATTTCATGAAAACATGTTGGGTTGTTTTCTAAAGGCCTGAATAGAGTTAGGAGCATATCCTACAAGTGTTTAGTTAGCATTTGCAGCTTGTTTAATTTCACTACATTGCAGCAAACAGGTCCGATCGTTCTAGGGACATTCGAGCATATTACATTGCAGCAAACAGGTAAGTTCATATCTGTAGGTTGGCCCTTAAGGCCCTACATCACGGAGGTACTAGGTGTTTCAGTTCTGTCGGGTTGTTTTGGGTAGAAACGTTATAGTTTATGTTCTGAGTTGTCTGTGTTCTGCTTCACAGTATGTTCTGTTATTTCTGTCGTCTACTATTGTAAGTTCAAGCACTGAAAATGTTCATGCATACACGTTTTCACCGAAAGTTCATGCAAAAACCGATTTCTGTAAACTGTTTGAAACTAAACAAGATAAAATCTGACTGAAATGTATCGGTTAAGTGCGGGACGGAGACTGGCCCCCAGATCTATTTCTGTTCTGTTCTGTATTACTGTTTGTGCCTGATAGTGCACCCACTGTTCGCCAGTTCCCCTATAATCCCCACTTATACCCCTCTGCCACTGAAACGTAATGTTCTGTATTGTCACTGTGTTTCTGAAAGTTCATGCATAGCATATGCACCACTGCATTGTTTTATATGTTCTTACTGAGTTTTAGACTCATAGGTGAACTCCTTGATGTAGGTACTGAACCTGAAAATGAGGATTTTGTGCCTCAGTCTGATGAATAGGTGACTGGTGGTTCGAGCTCATGGGGGTTTTGGTTGCTGCAGCCAGGCATACTTCTATTTTGAGGTTTAAGTTTTTAGAATAAGAATTTCTGTCTGTAAACTTTACTGAAATTCTGGTGCCTTGTTTTGAAACTCTGTTATAGTTCTGGTTCTTTGTTTTAAAACTCTGTAGAGATTCTGTTAGAAATTTGGATAATGCATAGTTTCTGCTGTTTAAGTCTTAAAAACTGCTGTATTTGACAGTTGAATTCATGTTCTGAATGTTTTGGGAATTGTTAGGAGATATTTTCTATTAGTTTGTGCATGGATGACTTCTGGTTTTGGAACTATCCATGCAGTCTGTTTCTTTGAATCTGTCAATTGTAAAGTATGTTCTACAACCTTGTTTAGAATCGGGTATTGAAGGTCTACAACTTCCATGTCTTCTATCTGTGCTGTATTTGACAGTTGAATTATGTTCTGAAGTATTCTGAAATAGTTTGGAATATTTTCTGTTAGTCTATGCATGGATGGTCTCTGGTTGTTGAGCTATCTATGCAGTGTGATTATTCCTAAGTTTCTGTTATGCCTTCTGTTGTGCTCGAGAACCATGTTTCGACGTGGTTTGAGAATCTAAGACTTTTAGGTCTTCTGTTTTTATGCTCTCTGTCTGTGTGTTTTCCTATCAAAAGTTGTAATTCTGCCTTTGAAACTATGTCTACCGATTGATACTGTTCACTTTTTGTCTTATTCACATCTACCGCCAAACAGTGGTTCTGCCATAGGTTTTTCTTCTGCCGATTACGTTTAATGTCTGTATCTTCCGGTTGACGTCATCCATCTTCCGGCTGACGTCATCACCTTATCCAATTTCATCTGCTGTCTGTATCTTCCGGTTGACGTCATCCATCTTCCGGCTAACGTCATCACCTCATCCGATTTCATCTGCTGTCTGTATCTTCCGGTTGACGTCATCCATCTTCCGGCTGACGTCATCACCTCATCCGATTTCATCTGCTGCCCGTATCTTCCGTCTGACGTCACCCATCTTCCGGCTGACGCCACCACCTCTTCCGCCCAGTTTTACTCAGCCTCTTCCGCTGAACACTGTTCATCTTTTGTCGTATCTAAATCCACCGATAGCTTTAATCTTCCGCCTGACATCATCCTTACTTCTGTCTTTGCAAATGCATCTTCCGCCTGATGTTAGCTCACATCTTCCGCCCGATTTAATTGTATCACCCGCCTTGGTTCATTTACATCCACCGTTTCCGGTTCATTGTCTTATTAAATGACATCCACCGTTTTCGGTTCATTGTCTTATTAAATGACATCCACCATTCCGATTTAATTTTCATCCACCGCCCAACAATATTTTGCTTTTGAAAACTAAGTCTTCCGCCAGTCTTCCGCCTATGTTAGTAAATTACGTCTTCTGGTTTTATATTACCTCCATATTTCTACTGTTCATTTTTGCTTCTTGCTCCACCATTCCTGCATTCTGGTTTCTAACTGTTTTCCCGTCTACACTCATGCATTTCGGTTTTCTTCTGCCATCCATTTTTGAAACCCGTTTTGCTTTCAACCCAGAGAACATCTTCTCTCCCTCCGTTTTTAAAGCTCTGTAAATGTTCAGTCTGATCTCATATATGTTCAAAAAAAAATATATGTCTCGTTTTCTGTTAAATGTCTGGAGTGACGGCTTGGTTCGCGAACCCCGAAAGGGTTCGGTCTCGGGTCGTGACAGATCACTTAAGGCACTAAACAATGAAATTAGTCTAATGATTTAAACACATACACAAGCCCACATAAAGTGGTACACGTGTGTTTACACGTCCAACAATCATTTCTTTAATAATCTGCGAGATAATTGACATCTCACAAATGTTTCAATATTGTTCCTGGTGATATGTTAAAGTTCAAAGTTGACTTTCTTCATTCATAATGTTTTACCTCTTGTTTCTGCAGTGACTCTTGATTTTTATGATTATGTGCTCTTTATAAAATTCATTTTTGGGTTTAAAAACTTGACTATATAGTAATGTACTCTATCCTAAGAAACTCTGATTGCAAAAGTGAAAATCAAAAGCTCTAAAATATTCCTTGTATGTCACACGTCAAATATTTTTATCATTTTATTGCTAATATAATGGACTGTCTACAAATCTTGACTCTTTGAATTGAAATATCAATTTTGGACCATGATTGTTCTCATATAGGTCAATAAAATTCTACTTATTTTAATTTGTTCAATCGGCTTGCAAAGACTAGGTCATCCTTGCACCATCTCTACTCTGAGAGTAAAGTAATGGTAGGTTGTGCTTTAATAGTTTATAGCATATTGACATTGGCTAGCAAAGTTTATTAATCTTCTAAATATCAGCCATTATTGCTAGGACTCTTCCTATTCAGTCTTCCTCGTTTCCCTCCCCATGTCCCCAATAGGAGAGATAAAACGTAAAGTGACTTCTTAAAGCCAAATCTTTCTTACCCACTTTAATATGAATATATGTTTCCCAGAGAACTTAAGCACAAGAAAAAGAGGACTTGCTCAATATATCCTATAATGAGTTGCCCATTATGTTTCGCCAAGGCTCCTCTGTCTTCTCGAACAAGGTAATTTTATCTCCTTATTGCAATTTTGACTCTGGTATAGACCATAAATATGTACTGTCCATGCAGAACCTAAAACAGCCCTGCTAGATGTGGTCCATTTATGAACATATATTTTGGCTATGCATGTGATCATTTAGCCAATTAAGTCATGTTATTTATAGTCTTTTTTTAGTTCATGTGTCTGATTAGAGATGTTAGGGGTGTTATTGTCAGTCGAATAGGGGGGCATTTGATTATTCACATATTTGATTTTGTATTTATTTTATTTTATCAACAAAATATAACTCATTGAATGTGTTAGTCAACAAGATTATTAGTGTAATTTTAGAAATTTCAAATCTATGGCTGGAGCAGTGTGAATTGTAACAACCAAAATGGGGTATCGTGGTACATTTCAAATTATCTGGACAAATATTTTTTCACTGACATTCACATGTCTCTCGACCAATCTTGTGATTCTAGTCCATTACAACGCATTTATGTAATTTTTAAGATGTAGTTTTAGAGCAAAATAAAATTAGAGTTTGTTGAGTTAGATTTATTTAACAATATAGATGGTGATCTACGTACGTGTACGTACGTATAATTTACTAGCTATAGATTATGGTTATAATCTCGAAAAAGGGCCACTAAAAGTGATTTGAATAAGATTTATGTTTTGGGTATTAGAGTCTATACATGATCACGTGAGCGAGGTCTATGACCCAACGCATGTGTAGATATATTTATTTTAATGGTAAGTTATAAATCTAACGGGTGCTAAAAAAAATTAAAATATAAATGGTTAATAATTCCAAATAGTAGGGGTGTTTGCAGTTTGGTTCGGTTCGGGGTTGTATTGAACCGAACATAACTAGTAGAGATTGGTTTCAATAAGTTTGGAACATGATTTTCTTTATGAAAGAATCGAAGTGCAACTGAACCCAAATCCTCATTCGATTCCATTGATGATATAAATATAGAATCAAAATAGAGAATGTGATTAATGATAAACTTGTATAGAAATAAATTCAATATTTTTAAAATCATGATAAATTAAATGAATTAGATTTTCAAATTTTCTAACAAAATTTAATAATAATTTTCAAATTGTCACTTAATAGAGCAAATTAGAGACCATATGTAACACCCGGCATTTTTGCCTATGTAATTATTCCCCGAATCATTAAGCGGAATTAATATTGATATTAATTCAATGAATGTTTTGTCAGAAAACAAATCGACGGAGCTTATAATGAATTTAATAATGGGATAAAAACCAAACTAATGTGTAACTAAATAAAACCATTAGTTAGAAATGCATGGAGGGGCATTTTAGGGAGGAATTAAGGTTGGTGGGAGGAAGCCAATAGATGGATGCCAAGTGTTCTACTTGTTGAAGAAACCAAATTCTTCCTCTCTTCTCTCCCTCCTACGCGAAACACTTCTCATCTTTCATTCTCTTCTCTGCTCTCTCTCTTCCAGACGACATGCGACGAATCTCAAATTTTGTCTTCTCCTGTTTTTCACCATTTTCTCGTTGAAGGTAACCTCCTACGTTATTAGCAAGTTTATGTTAGTTATTTGTTAAGTGTTGTTGAAGTTTTAGGGTTAATGGACCGTTTACCCATAATATAGGTTTGAAACTCACCGAGACGTTCAAGACTTGCAACTCACGGATAGCAGGTAAGTTCATGCGTAAGTTTAGCCCTTAAGGCCCTACATCACGGAGATACTAGGTTTTTCATTTCTGTCGGGTTGTTGTTTGGTAGATAAGTCATAGGTTATGTTCTGAGTTATCTGTGTTTTGCTTTACGTCTGCTGTGTTATTTTTGTCACTTGTTTGTATTAAGTTTAAGCACCGTATCTGTTCATGCATACACGTTTTCTGGAAAAACATGTAAATGTTTTTCAGCATCAGATTTGAAGTTATGAAAGTTAAAAATGTGAATGTAATGTATGGTTAAGTGTAGACGAGGACTAGCATCCTGTCATGTACTCCTGTTATGTCCTGTTGTGGCATATACTCCTGTTACGCCAGCTCTTCTTCCCACTTATACCTTCATGTCCAGTGAAATGTAATGTTTATGTATTTGAAAAGTTCATGCATAGCATATGCATCACTGCATTTTAACATGTTCTTACTGAGCTTTAGGCTCATAGTTGAACTCCCTGTTGTAGGTATGGATCCTCCAGATTATGACTTTATGCCTCAAGCTGATGAGTTGATGTAGTTGGCGAATCGAACTCATGGGGATTGGTCGCTGCAGTCAGACAAATGTTATTCCTGTGAGGATGTATTTTTCTATAGTTATGTCAAGTTCTGTACAACTTCTGAAATTTTAAAACAATGTATTAACTTTCTGTTGATGTTTTAAAAATCTCTGTTTGACAGTTGATTGTATATTTGAAATATTCTGAAACTGTTTGGAATTTTTTCCTTTCAGGTTGTGCATGGATTGTCTCGAGTTTTACAGTTATCCATGCAGTTTGTTTTCTTGAATCTTTGTCATGTTGTCAAGTGTGTTTTAAAACTGTGTTTTGAATCGGGTTTTAAAAGTTCAAAGTTTTCTGTGTCAAAAGAAGTAAGTCGTCAAACAGAGAGGTAGCCAATCGATCGGCTGGGATAACCAATCGATCGGCGGAGTATATGTTTATGTCTTTCAAGTCTTCAAGTCTTTCCTTCTGTAAAACAGTCGTCCACTCCTTCTGTAAAACAGTCGTCCACGCCTTCTGTAAAAACAGTCGTCCACGCCTTCTGTAAAAACAGTTGTCCATTATGTTCTATGAATAGTCGTCCACGCTATTCTTTAAACAGTCGTCCAGTTCTGCAGTTGTCCATAGTACTCGCCCATCGAGTAATTGTTTCAAGTATTTGGCTAAGTGTTAGTCGTCCATTCTGTCTTTCAAATCTATCGTCCATTCTGCCATTGATTTTAAACGTCCACGTTTTCTGTTTGTTCCCAGATTCTGTCCTTGATTTTAAACGTCCACAGCTCTTGTTTGTCCACAGATTCTGTCTTTGATTTTAAACGTCCACAGCTTCTGTTTGTCCACAGATTCTGTCTTTGATTTTAAATGTCCACGCCTTCTTTGATTTTAAACGTCCACGGTCACTGCCTTTTATTTTAAACGTCCACATGCTTCTGTCTTTGTCTTTTATTTTAAATGTCCACAGGCTCCTGTTGTCCACTGTTTCTGCCCTTTTATTTCAAACGTCCACGGCTTTTGTCGTCTACAGTAAGTCTTAAAATGCACGACTTCCAGTTTCTGTTTCCCATTTTATTAAGTTTTCCACTGCATATCTGTCGTCCATTCTGCATTCCAGTTTCAGTCGTCCACTTTTGTTTCATGATTTTCTTTTTTCACGTCTTCAGATTTAAGAGTTTTAAAAAGTCGAAGGTTTTACGTCCAAATGTCAGAATCCTATTTAAGTCGAAGTCAAGTCCTGTGAAAATCCCGGGATTTGTTTTCGTTCCTCCCTGCCTTCTGTCTTCCTGTTTTCTTCTGCCAATTATTCCTGTAACCTAATTTTAACTTATCTTCCAGTCTTCAGCTCCAGAGAAGGTTTTCTTTGTGTAATGTTTTAAAAGTTCAAAAAAAATATGTGTCACGTTTTAAATGTCCGGAGTGAGGCTCGCCGGCCCCGATCGGGTCGGGGGTCGTCACAGTTATGGTATCAGAGCAAAAATCGGGTTTTAAAAGCGATTCTGTAAACTGTCTGACTGCGCAATCCGCCACGTGAGATCGCTCCACCAACTGTAAGTTTTCAAGTTTCTGTACCCGTTTTGTTTATTAAGTTGAGTTCGTTATTTCGTATAGGATTTTCTAGAAATGGTGAGAGGGAATCAAGGTGATGCAAACGATAGAGGCGACACCCTCGATCATCTAACCGAGCTGGTCGGCGTTCAGTCACGCATGATGGAACGCTTGATGGCCAGGGAAGATAATGGAAATAATAATCATGGGAATGCTCCATGTGACACCAGTGGAGATAGGTTCAGGCGACTCCAACAGCCTACGTTTGATGGATTATCGACGAACCCTACTCACGCCGAGGAATGGATCCAGGCGATAGAGAAAATGTTCAACTACGCAGAGATGGAAGAAAGCAAGAAAGTAATATGTGCCTCGTTCCATCTCACCAAAAATGCTGGATTTTGTGGGACACGATGCAGTCATCTACCGTGGCATTGAGCTGGGAAGGATTCAAAAGAATTTTCTACGAGAAATACTTCGACCACAATGTGAGGAAGGAGAAGATGATCGAATTCTCTTGACTGTGACAATTTGGAACGGTGGCCGAGTATGTTCAGAAGTTCGAGTCACTATCTCGATACGCACCTCATCTAGTGAACACCGACGAAAACAAGGTACACCAATTTTTTCAGGGTCTGAAGCTGGACCTCTTACCGGGGATTACAACCGGGGGATTTAACAAGGCCCCGTATACGAAGGTAGTGGCCAAGGCTTATCAGTTAGAAGCCTTAGAGGCGAAGTCTCAGAGATATAGAGATACATCAAAGAGAATCCTACATGATGCCCCTCAACAGCAACAACAAAGGGGTCAGGTTGGGTAACCACAACGGCAACAGAACAGAGGTGTTAAGAGACCTAATGAGATTGCCGCTTATCAGGACAAGGGAAAAAGACCAATGGGAGCTCCTTAACTTCCTGTATGCCCACGTTGCCAGAGAAATAATACGGGGGAATGCAGGCTCTTTACTGGCCGTTGCTTCTGATGCAACAAGGATCGTCATCACGTCTGGGATTGCCCAATGCTCGACACGAGACTGAATCGAGCCGGTTTTTGCAATGATAGAGGATGATGATGACACAGAGCACACGGCGATCACAGGTACAATATTGATTTGTGATGCACCTGCTTATACTTTGTTGGACACAGGGGCCACACATTCATTTGTGGTAATGGATTTCGTGGATAGGGAGAATTTAAATATTGTACCGTCAGATCAGCCCTACAGTGTCATGCTACCATCCGGAGAGTTTATGCACTCTGAGCAGGTAGTGCAGGGTGATATAGTGTCAATTGGAGACCAGAAGTTATATGCTAATCTTATCATCATCGGTATGAAAGGATACGAGGTAATTCTGGGGATGGACTAGCTGTTTAGACATCATGCCACCATCAATTGTAGGTCCGGGCTCGTGTCTTTTAAGCGCCCGAACGAGGTAGAGTTCTCCTATCAAGCAATACCAAAGAAACACAATATGCTTGTGATATCCTCCTTGAAAGCTCAACAGCTGATAAGGTCAAGATGTGTCAGATTTCTTGCCCACGTAATAGATGTTCAAAGGCAAGGTGAGGCAGAACTACAAGATATCCCGGTGGTTCGAAACTTCTTAGAGGTCTTCTTAGATGACTTACCGGGATTGCCACCGGATCGTGAGATTGAGTTTGAAATTGATGTATATCCTGGTGCTGAACTGGTATCAAAGAATCCATACCGTATGGCACCAATAGAGCTGAGAGAGTTGAAGGCTCAGCTAAATGAATTGGTGGACAAGGGCTTTGTGCGCCCTAGTTTCTCTCCATGGGCGCTCCCGTCTTGTTCGTTAAGAAGAAGGATGGGTCCCTACGTATGTGCATTGATTACCGTGAGCTGAACAAGTTAACCATCGAGAATAAGTACCCGTTGCCGAGGATCGACGACTTGTTTGACCAGTTACAAGAGGCTCGGGTATTCTCAAAAATTAATTTACGCTTCGGCTATTACCAGTTGAAGGTCAGAGCTGACGATATTCCAAAGACCGCATTCAGTACCCGATACGGACACTATGAATTCTTAGTGATGTCGTTTGGGTTGACTAATGCCCCGGCGGCATTTATGGATCTGATGAACAGGATATTCCAAGATTTCTTGGATAGATTTGTGATCGTCTTCATCGACGACATCCTGGTTTATTCCAAAAGTGAAGTCGAGCACAAGGAGCACTTAGCGATTGTGCTATCAACTCTGAAACAACACCAATTATACGCCAAGCTGTCAGAGTGTGAATTCTGGTTGAGCAAGATTAACTTCCTAGGCCATGTGGTGTCTGCAGAAGGTGTGTCTGTGGATCCAGCCAAGATTTTGGCGGTGAAAGAATGGCCGAGACCGAGGAATGTCAAAGAAGTATGGAGTTTTATCGGGCTAGCTGGTTATTACAAAAAATTTATCAAGGGATTTTCTATTATAGCAAAACCTATGACCAGCTTAACGAGGAAAAACATCAAGTTCAAGTGGTCAGAAGCTTGCAAGGTGAGTTTTTAGACGCTTAAGCAGAAGTTAACCACTGCTCCTTTATTGGTATTGCCGGTCGAAGACGGCAAATTCAGTGTGTATTGCGACGCGTCAAAGATTAGCCTGCGATGCATATTGATCCAAGAAAGAAAAGTGGTGGCGTACGCATCCAGACAATTGAAGAATCACGAGCAAAACTACCTTACTCACGATCTGGAGTTAGCGGCAGTTGTTTTTGCACTGAAAATATGAAGGCACCACTTATATGGACAAATCATGTGAAGTGTTTTCCGATCACAAGAGCTTGAAATATATATTTACTCAGAAGGAGTTAAACATGAGGCAACGGCGGTGGCTTGAATTCGTGAAAGATTATGACATCGAGATTAAATACCACCCGAGGAAAGCTAACGTGGTAGCCGATGCGTTGAGCAGAATACCGGCTACTATGCAACCGGCCTTGTTGGCCATATCAGTGCCTTTGAGGACAGAAATTCAGAGGTTCGATTTGGAGGTGGTTTCTAAGCTATCGGCTGTACTGGCGGATCTAACAATACAGCCAACCATTCTGGACCGAATTAAGGAGGCCCAGAAGACAATTCAAAGGAAATAGCCGATATAGTAAGCAAGTTGCCGGTGGCCTCTTCCGATTTCAGCTATTCGGGAGACGGTATTTTGAAGTTTAAAGACAGATGGTACGTTCCGAGAGATGAAGAGCTACGAAAAAATATCTTGTCGAAAGCCCACTCGTTTTCTTTCTTAGTGCATCCTGGAAGCACGAAGATGTATCAAGACTTGAAACTTCACTTCTGTTGGCCGAATATGAAGAACGAAGTAGCCAAATATGTGGAGTCTTGCATGATATGTCAACAAGTCAAGGCTGAATATCAACGACCAGGTGGAACACTTCAGCCTCTATCGATCCCTGAATGGAAGTGGGATAACATCACTATGGACTTCGTTGTTGGCCTACCGAGGACGGCTAAGGGCCATAACAGCATATGGGTCATTGTGGACAAACTGACGAAGTCGTCCCACTTTCTACCTGTGAAGACGACCTTCTCTATGGATTAGTATGCAGAGTTATATATTAACGAGATTATTAAGTTGCATGGTATTCTGGCGTCGATAGTCTCAAACCGAGATCCTAGGTTCACTTCCAGGTTTTGGAAAAGTTTGCAAAACTCCTTGGGTACAAAGTTAAACTTCAGCACAGCATTTCATCCACAGACTGACGGACAATCTGAGAGAACGATTCAGATACTGGCGGATATGTTAAGGTCATGTGTGCTGGAATTTCATTCTCCTTGGAGTAAATATTTACCACTCGTGGAGTTCGTTTACAATAATAGCTACCATGCTACGATTGGTATGGCTCCATATGAAGCTCTTTATGACCGAAAATGCAGATCTCCATTATGTTGGGATGAAGTTGGAGAATCCAAACTTGTCGGCCCTGAGTTATTATAGTAGATGTCTAAGGTGATTGCTACTATCAAACAGCGAATCAATACTGCTCAGAGTCGATAGAAAAGTTACACGGATCGGAGACGGAGAGACTTGGAGTTTGCTGAAGGTGATGAAGTATTCATGAAGGTGTCGCCTTTCAAGGGTGTGATGAGATTTGGTAAGAAATGGAAGCTCAGTCCAAGATTTGTGGGGCCATTTCCCATCGTGAAGAGAGTAGGGAGCATGGCTTACAGATTGCAACTGCCAGCGTCCATGAATGGAGTTCACAATGTCTTTCACGTTTCGATGCTGAGACAATGTATGTGAGATCCTAATCAGATTGTGGAACCGGTGGACAAAGATATCATGCCAACGTTGACATATGAAGAAAGGCCAATACATATTTTGGATTCTTCACTCAAAGTGTTGCGTAACAGAGTGGTCCCATTGGTGAAAGTGTTATGGTGCAATCATAACGTGCAGGAAGCCACTTGGGAAAGACAACAGGATGTTATGACCCAATATCCTGAGCTATTCGCTTAAGCAAATTTTGGGGACAAAATTCTATTAAGGTGAGTGAGATGTAACATCCGGCATTTTTGCCTACGTAATTATTCTCCGAATCATTAAGCGGAATTAATTTTGATATTAATATAATGAATGTTTTGCCGAAAAACAAATCGACAGAGCTTATATTGAATTGAATAATGGGATAAAAACCAAACTAATGTGTAACTAAATAAAACCATTAGTTAGAGATGCATGGAGGGGAATTTTAAGAAGGAATTAAGGTTTGTGGGAGGAAACCAATGGATGGATGCCAAGTGTTCAACTTGTTGAAGAAGCCAAGTTCTTCCTCTCTTCTCTCCCTCCTACGTGAAACACTTCTCATCTTTCATTCTCTTCTCTGCTCTCTCTCTTCCAGACGACGTGCGATGAATCCCAATTTCATCTTCTCCTGTTTTTCACCATTTTCCCGTTGAAGGTAACCTTCTACGTTATTAGCAAGTTTAGGTTAGTTATTTGTTAAGTGTTGTTGAAGTTTTAGGGTTAATGGACCGTTTACGCATAATATAGGTTTTAGACTCACCGAGACGTTCAAGACTTGCAACTCACGGACAACAGGTAAGTTCATGCGTACGTTTGGCCCTTAAGGCCCTACATCACGGAGATACTAGGTTTTTCATTTCGGTCGGGTTGTTGTTGGGTAGATAAGTCATAGGTTATGTTCTGAGTTATCTGTGTTTTGCTTTACGTCTGCTGTGTTATTTTTGTCACCTGTTTGTATTAAGTTTAAGCACCGTATCTGTTCATGCATACACGTTTTCTGGAAAAACATGTAAATGTTTTTCAGCACCAGATTTGAAGTTATGAAAGTTAAAAATGTGAATGTAATGTATGGTTAAGTGTAGACGAGGACTGGCATCCTGTCATGTACTCCTGTTATGTCCAGTTGTGGCATGTACTCCTGTTGCGCCAGCTCTTCTTCCCACTTATACCTTCATGTCCAGTGAAACATAATGTAATGTAACGTAATGTTCATGTGTTTGAAAAGTTCATGCATAGCATATGCATCACTGCATTTTAACATGTTCTTACTGAGCTTTAGGCTTATAGTTGAACTCTCTGTTGTAGGTATGGATCCTCCAGATGAAGACTTTGTTCCTCAAGCTGATGAGTTGATGTAGTTGCGTATCAAGCTCATGGGGATTGGTCGCTGCAGTCAGACAAATGTTATTCCAGTGAGGATGTATTTTTCTATAGTTATGTCAAGTTCTGTACAACTTCTGAAATTTTAAAACGATGTATAAACTTTCTGTTGATGTTTTAAAAACCTCTGTTTGACAATTGATTGTATATTTGAAATATTCTGGAACTGTTTGGAATATTTTCTTTTCAGGTTGTGCATGGATTGTCTCGAGTTTTAGAGCTATTCATGCAGTTTGTTTTCTTGAATCTCTGTCATGTTGTCAAGTGTGTTTTAAAACTGTGTTTTGAATCTGGTTTTAGAAGTTCAAAGTTTTCTATGTCAAAAGAAGTAAGTCGTCAAACAGAGAGGTAGCCGATTGATCGCCTGGGGTAACCGATCGATCGGCGGAGTATATGTTTATGTCTTTCGAGTCTTCAAGTCTTTCCTTCTGTAAAACAGTTGTCCACGCCTTCTGTAAAACAGTCGTCCACGCCTTCTGTAAAACAAATGTCCACGCCTTCTGTAAAAACAGTCGTCCATTCTGTTCTGTGAACAGTCGTCCAGTTCTGCAGTTGTCCACAGTACTCGCCCGTCGAGTAATTGTTTCAAGTATTTGGCTAAGTGTTAGTGGTCCATTCTGTCTTTCAATTTTTTTGTCCATTCTGCCGTTGATTTTAAACGTCCACGTCTTCTATTTGTCTCCAGATTCTGTCCTTGATTTTAAACGTCCTCTATTCCTGTTTGTCCACAGATTCTATCTTTGATTTTAAACGTCCACAGCTTCTGTTTGTCCACAGATTCTGTCTTTGATTTTAAACGTCCACGCCTTCTTTGATTTTAAACGTCCACGGTCACTGCCTTTTATCTTAAACGTCCACAAGCTTCTGTCTTTGTCTTTTATTTTAAATGTCCATAGGCTCCTGTTGTCCACTGTTTCTGCCCTTTTATTTCAAACGTCCACAGCTTCTGTCGTCCACAGTAAGTCTTACACTACACGACTTCCAGTTTCTGTTTCCCATTATATTAAGTTTTCCATTGCATGTCTGTCGTCCATTCTTCCTTCCAGTTTCAGTCGTCCATTTCTATTTCATGATTTTCTGTTTTCACGTCTTCAGATTTAAGAGTTTTGAAAAGTCGAAGGTTTTACGTCCAAATGCCATAATCCTGTTTAAGTTAAAGTCAAGTCCTGTGAAAATCCCGGGAATTGTTTTCGTTCCTCCCTGCCTTCTATCTTCATGTTTTCTTCTGCCAATTATTCTTGTAACATAATTTTAACTTATCTTCCAGTCTTCAGCTCCAGAGAAGGTTTTCGCTGTGTAATGTTTTAAAAGTTCAAAAAAAATATATGTCACGTTTTAAATATCCAGAGTGAGGCTCGCCGGCCCCGATCGAGTCGGGGGTCGTCACACCATACACAAAGATTATTAAATGCTAGTGGTAGTGGCACTTTTTTGTATTCACAAAATGAAATGAGAAAAGGAATAGCAAAACTTGGAGTTGCCTTTAGCGTTCACCGATAGTGTTGAATTTGAAAATTTTATGAAAGAATATGCTACTCTTAATTTTAAACGTGTTCCTATAAGTACAACTAGAATTGATATTATTAAAATGTTTAATAATATGAAAAATTAATTTTATTTTTTTCAACTACCCATTCAATGTCTATTTGTATCACCTATGATTTATGGAGTGTACGTAATTCTATAGGCTATATTGTTGTAACTTCTCATTTTATTGATGACTCTTGTCAATTAAATAAAAGAATTTTAGGATTTCCTAATTGTGAATATCCTCACACTGGTAATACAATTTATAAATATATTGTTACGATATTGCAAGAATATTCCATTCGAGATAAAATATTTAACATTACACTTGATAATACTAGTGCTAACGATGCTGCTATTTCTCATTTTAAAAATTATTCTCAATTAGATAATACTCACGATTCTCTTTTCCATATGATATGTGTTTGTCATATTTTAAATTTAGTTGTTAAAGATGGTATGACATATATTTTGCCTCATATTGAATCAATTAGATCCGCAATTTCTTATATAATTAGATCTAATTCGAGGCAACAATAATATAGAGATTTTTGTAAAGTTACCAAACTTAAACCAAGAAATTTAAAAACCGATGTAGATAATAGATGGAATTCTACTTATTTAATTTTGAAAATAAATTCAATATTTTTAAAATCATGATAAATTAAATGAATTAGATTTTCAAATTTAATTTTCTAATCATATTATCTAATCTCACGACCTGATGATGCAACAAACATTGATTAGAGAGAGAGAGACAAAAAAAAAGTAATATTGTGTTTACTTTCTAATACTACTTTCTAACTTTACACTCTGACATAATAAACATTGATTGATGCAATTAATATAATTATTAACTGCACTCATCAATGTTTGTCACGTTAGGGTGTAGGATTATAGAATATAATTAGAGAGTAAATGTAACATGTCACGTCCCTAACACTGTACCCAATTATCCGTACTATTTTTTTTTTAATCCCTACATACTTTAAACTTTATTCCTAAATAAATCTCGTATGTGTGAGCGGAATTAAAACCTTTTAAATCTAAATTGAAATCGGAGACGAAATCGGCGAACAACATACAAATCTATTTGAAAACCAATTAAATCAACTTTAAAATGATTTATTAAAACAATTAAAATCATTTAAAAACATTTGAAAATAGGGAGCAGGGCAGAATGGGGAAGTCGCCCCATTTAAGCAAGGGCGATCAATCGCCCCAAAACAGGCGATTGTCGCCTGGCGACCAATCGCCTTGCGGCGATTGAGCATGGCAAGCAATCGCCATTCGGCGATTGCTTGCTGCCCAGCGATCGCCAGCCTTGGCGATCGCGTTCCAGAGGAGGGGCCGATCAATCGCCCTCCTTGGCGATTGATCGCCAACCTCTCTGGATTTTCCACATAAACACCCTAACCAAAACACAATAACATCATGATATAAACACACTCATATCCTCATTCTTTTCACACTTAACCATTCACCTAATAAACGACTCGAAATTCATTTTAAAAAAAACTAAGTACATTCTCATGAAAACGAACCGCGTGGATATGTTTAAAACCTAAACAATCCACCTGTTTTCAAAATCACCCAAACGGTTATCAAAATCAGTTTCCAAAACGTTTAAAACATTGAACCTATCCACTAACAGATCCAAACATCCTAAAATATCTATACAATTATCAATCCAAAACATCTTGAAAACCCTAAAATCTATACATACATCTCCACGAGTCAGGTAAGCATCGACTGCGCCAGCACACGACCACAGCCATTCTTTGTCAACTGGACTCATGTCTCAGGAGGAGGAATCTCGTCCTCACATGTTTCCTCGTAATCACCTACACCATACGAATACACTATGAGATAAAAATCTCAGTAAGCTCTAGTAAATGTACATGCATGCTATGTGTATGAGTTCAGAAATCATGCAGCATTTTCTTTATCTTTACTCTGTGGGTGTCACCGAGATCTCAGCCTCCTAACCGGAGAGAGCACATCCAGCGGTCGGACTACTCTTTCCAGCTAGACGGGGGGGTACACGCTTACAACACGTACAGCCGTGCCTGAGCCCCATCTCGCGTGACCTGTAAACTGTATGAGTATGCAATAGATGTGGTATTGTGACAAACCCGTAATCGGTCTCCACAATAGGTCGTGCCCCTCTCCAGGCCACATCGCCATTCTCTTTAAAACATTATGCAGAAATTCATTTTCTATGTTCTTTTAAAACACGTGATGCGTGAACAGTTCAATATGACAGAAAGTAAACATGTATACCATCGAGACTAACAAAACATAAACTATAAAACAAACCAACCTAACTACCCAAACCAAGCAAAATTAAATAAAAGCATCTCCAAAACTCCTCGAGACGACATTCGACGTACGGTGTAGGCCAATCGGCCAGAGAAATCACGAGAACTTACCTCGTGTCCAAAGCAGCTAAAGCTCCGTCCACGAGCGTTGTTTGTCTGAGGCAAAACACAATATCGACGTTAAAACTAATTTAAGCTTCTAAACGTCCAAATTGACAAAACCTTAACTAAAGAATTTTCTTAAAATTTCTAACTTAATTATTCGAAGCATATCGATGAACAATTTACGATCGATACTTCGAAACTACAAATTACGAGTTTTTCCCTAAAACCCGAAAATTGTCAAATTCTAACATTCGTCCAAAATCAATTAAATTCGTCCAATAACGTCCAATACATTTACTATATCCCTAATTACGGCAAACCTATCAATTTCAGACTATAAATCGCGATTTTAAAACGAAACCTAAACGAAACCCTAATTGTTCAAACTCCGTAAAACTCAAAATAAACGTTCTAAAACTATAGATCCATACCTAGAGCGTCGATTGGAGGAGAAAACGCGAAGAAAACGGATCGAACGGAGGAAGAATGGAGGTCGGAATGTCGAAGAAACCGTCGCGGCAGAGAGAAATCGCGAAGGAGAGAAAATGAGAGAAATGGTTCTGGCGTGAAATGGTGAAGAAGAAGAAAGATTGAGTTTTTAATATAAATTTGACTCTGTAAATTACGATTTTGCCCTTAGCACTTAATTCTATTTGTTTCGTCCTTTGTTTCGTTAATTGATCAACAATTCGGGCTCTCCAAATTTCCTTATTTCTCCAGTAGGTCCAACTTATTATTTGAGATTTATCAAAATTGTCCGTTCACCAATCGGACCTCGTTTACTATTTTTACTAAAACGTCCTTCATATTACGAGAAACTTAATTACTCAGAATATAGCGTTATTACTCCAAAAATTCTCGTAAATTTTTTAAAATTCCTATTAATCATTAGGATTCTAAGGACGCTTCCTTTTCGTAAAACGAGCTTGATTTGACATATATACAAAAATGCCAATATATATTATAATACAAAATTCCGTACAAGCCGGATATTACATAACATTACTCTTAATAGAAACTATAACAGATGTTAACAACAGGATGTACGCTGGCACGCTGCTAACAACCCTATATTTGAGGTGTTAATTACAAAAAAAATAATAATAATAATAAAATAAAATAAAATAAGATATTGATTGCATGGACCCACGTTAAAATTAATTAGATTTTCAAATTTTCTAACAAAATATAATTTAAAATTTAATTCTCATGTTCAATTATTCTTAATTTTATTTTTTAATATTAATAATAAAATTAACAATTAAATATGATTAACTATATTAAAAATTATTAAAATAAAATTTAAAAATTTTCAATTAATTTATAATAAAAATTGACTCTTTTTTTAAGTCTAATAATATTTCGGTTTAGTTATGTTACTTTCGGTTCTGCGTATGTCAAACTAAAACCGAACCAATTTTATAGATTTTTAAATTCTAAAACCAAATGTCGGTTTGGTAGACGTTGAAAGCCACGTAAACCTAACCGAACCAAAAGGTTTAATTCAATTTGTCGGTTTCGAAAGCAAGTCTCAATTACACTTTCCTGTTGTATGGAAGGAGCATTACGAAGCAAGCCAACCCTATATCCTACGCACTAATTGTCCCCTAAATCCTGCTTAAACCTTGGTCGATGGTCGTAGCTCCGGCTGCGAGACTTTTTCTGAAATTCGTTCAGCGACAACTAGGAAGAAGGTCGATGAGCGAATTTGTAACACCCGAGATTTTTTTTTTAAGAGAAAATAAAATGATAGGTAATTGTTTAATAAATAATTGTTTTAAGTAATTAAGTAATTTAAAAGAAAAGTGAATAAATTTGGTTAACCTAATTGGTTAATTAATTTAGGTTCGGGTATTTCCAGTAAGCCGTGGGTTATAATTTAATAATGAGATTTAATGAAATTCGAAATGGTCGAAAACACGGGAGGGCAAAACGGTAAATGATGATTTATTATGTTTTAATAGAAATTATTATTATTATTATTATTATTTTTATAAAAATAAAAATTAAAACGACAGAATGGCTGAAGCCATTCTGTCGTTCGACATCGAGCAGCGAAGGCAGGGGAGGGGAAAGAGACGCGCGACGCGAGCGGCGATCGACGGCCGTTCACCGGCGACTCTGGCGCTCTCTGACCAGACACCGGCGGCGAGGAGATTCCAGCTGACTCCGCGCACGAACCAACCGGTAAGGCTCGGTTTTCACCCTATTTCGGTTTGGTTTTCTCTCCTGTTTCGGTGCTGTTCAAGGCCGACGGTGACGAGCCGATTTTGGCTCCGATCACCGGCCGTTTTTGGGCGGTCTTGGCTCGGGATTACTGGACTTTAGGCCGGCTTTAGTCGCCTGGCCGTGGGGAGCCCAATTTGGGCAAAAAACCAGTAAGCCCGATTTGGGCAATTCAGGTTTTGTGGTGTGTAGCTCGGGATTTTGGTTAGATTATGTTAATTAGGTATGAGGGGAATTAATTGGTGAAGAATCGGAGGAGAATTGATGAAAAATCGAAAAAGGGGATTTTTCAGTTAAAGGGCAGTTCGGGTTTTGCCAGTTTTGACCTAGCTAGGGTTATTCGTTTTAAAATTCCTTTTGGCAGATTAAACTAGGTTATTAGAGAAGTGCGTGGCCGCTGGAATCATTCGATTCCGATATCCGACACAAAAGTTACGTGTGTTTAAAGTTTCGGGTCGGTTTTTACCGAACCCAAATTAGTGGCCCGTTTAGTTAGGTTTTAGTTGGATTAGGCTAGAAATAGTAGTTTCAGAGTAGTTAGTAAATGTAGGCTTGATTTTAATGATTTGATGAATATTTATCGTAGGTCGAGCCGTAGGTGGACAGGAATTCGAGTATTCTGAACGCGCTAGGACGCCAGGTAAGTAGTGGATGCATGTCTGTTGCCTTCGGGCCTACACCATAGAACGGTCGGGATTGTTTGTTTGATTGCTATGTTTTAAATTCGTGTCATGCATCGTGTGTCTTGTGTCATGCATCATTGTTTTCTAAACTACGAAACCACGTGTTTTGCATGATTGAGGGGTGAGGACGTAATGAAAGATAAGACTTGATTGCAACCTGGTCTCGAGTAGAATAGCTTCGTCGGGCAAGTGGCTCGTTGAGCACCCCGCGAGGGACTTTATTCGAGATGCCCTGCTAATGTACGTAATGTGTCGTGAGTATGAATGCCTCGACCTGTTCGTGCTTGAAGTGCACAATGAGGATTCTACGATCGATTGGGGGAGATTCGTGTTGGCCATCCTAGACTGTGTTGGGACGTGTGCCTCCGGTCTAGCTCCGTGGATCAAGGCGTGGCCGTCCTGGACTGTGTGGGGGCGTGTGCCTACTTGATTCACCTGAAAGTGAAAGATAAATGCAACCAAAACGAAAAGAAAACAACAGAGTGTGTAGAAACTGCATGTTAGGGTTGAGTCGAGCATTTAGTGTGTTGTTGTGCATTATTTCCCTACTTGCTAAGCGTTAGGCTTACTTTTGTGTTCTATGGTGTAGGTGGCAAGTATTATCCAGGTGAGGTAAAGAGGACAGCTGAGGACTAGGCCGCAGTCGGAGGAGTTCGGGGCATGCCGGTGCAGGCAGTTATCGGGGCGCCTCGACCATGGTCTTCGGAGAATGTGGGTTTTGTATTTTGGTAGTATTGTAAATGTCTGCTTGTGAATTGATGGAAATGTGTAGTTCTTTTTGGGTGGATGTCTTATGTGTATTTGTTGTATATAGTCATAGTTCAGGGTGATGTGTTACCCTGTATTGTGGATTTTCTTCATTTTGGTTGATAGCATTGATCAACAATAGGTAGATTGTTGGAGATTTCATAGGTTGGTTAAATAGTTAGGAATATTCTGGACTGGTTGAGAATTTGCTTGCATGCAGGTATTTAGCATTTTGGAGGCGCCATTTTCAGGCGTTAATTTGCCGAAATTTTCGGGAAGGATGCCGTGGTGCTTACAGGTTAGGATTAAAGGAAATTAGTGAGTCTAGGCAGCTAGGTATAACATAAGAGAACTTCGTGAGATTTAGTTTTTTTTTTTAAATCCCGCTGTGTTAGTTTATTTTGGGTTTTGGGGTTTATGAAAATTATGTTAAATTAGTTTTAAACGTCGTTTTCATCGGGGTTAGTGTGAGCCAAGTAGCGCACCGAGCCAGGGTGGATTCGGGGGCGTTACAAGATGGTATCAGAGCAAAGTGGTCGAGTCGTTCAAAGGATTACCCGACAATGCCAGCCGCCATGCAACGTGCTTCACCGACTGTAAGTATTTCTTTGCTTTTAGTTTATTTATAGCTAAGATTGATTGTTTAACCTTGTTTAGGAGTAGAACAAAAATCCCGAGAGTACTGAGACAACCTCGGCGGATTCCCTGAGCCAACTTATAAACGTAGTGAACTGATAGTTCGAATAGCTAGGAATTTATTGGAAAAGCGAAATGGACAAGGTAACATCCGTAGGATAGACATAAGTAGAATTGAACATAGAGAGATTAAAGAATCTTAGGATGAGAATGTAAGACTGATAACCCTAGGAATGTGAGAAAAAGAGATATGGTCGATCCGAGTTGAGTGTAAACGTTAGTCTGAGTAGAAGTGATAGTCGTTAGGAAGGGTGTGAGTTGTGTCGTAGCAGGAAAAAGGGTGAGGACATGTTGGGTTGAATGTAAGGCGAGGTAGACCTTAGGATGAGGGAGCTATGTATTAACACAAATAACCTAGATGTTTGTAAAAATGGTACGCCTAGGATTTTACCCTTAAGGAGATATCTTAGGAGAGATAAAATTTGGAATAGATAGAATTGGGGCATAGTTAGCAAACCCTTGGGAGTACTAGGAAGTACTACGATAAACCAGATAGAAGTTTGAAACTTAGAACGACATTATTGGGAGACATCTTAGATCGTCGTAATGCCATTACTATAATTATGAGAATGTGTGTAGAGGTAAAAATGGTATAGTTTAGAACTATGTAGAGTTAGAAGTATTTAAATGTAGATTGTATTCGAGTGTCTAGCTTATGTATTCAAGTGTTTAACTTAAGTAAATTGTTAAGGGGAAAATTCTAATGAACTTTATGCAAGAAAAACCAAGAGGGGAGCCTAGCCTAAGTTAGAAGAAGTTGTAAGTTTAATTGATTGTCAAATTAAGTGAGTTTAACAATGGTAGGGACTATTGAGTGTTCCGAGGAATAGGTAGTATGACCCACACTAGAGTCATAGAGAGTTGACAATTCTCGTGAGTAGAACTATTGAGAGTAAGAGTCGAGTCGTGAATGTGGCAATGAGGAATAGTTGTGGAGTGAATGATGAGTTATAGAAAGGTAGCATTAGAATAAGATATATTAGGAGAGATCAAGTAGGGGTGTCATATTACTCAATTTGGGGAATGAAAGTTGAGAAACTAATAAATATTAAGGGTATTAAGCCAATAAGTTTGCAAACAAGGAGGTTGTTGGGTGACTTGTTGTAATAAGAGTTAGGAGAATATTTAGAATCGAGTTTGAAGAGTAAGAGAGAGTAGATTAGTTATTACAGTTTAGAGAAAATTTTGAGGAAATTAGATTTTTGACCCTAGGTATCTGGTAGTGTGTAAATTGGAAATATTTAATGGTTTAAGTAATGAATGCTCAAATTAAAATCTAAGGACGTATGAGTAGGTGAGCTATAACGGACTAGTTGTAGAGTAAATGGTGTAATTAGAGCAACATAGCTTATGAGATAAAGGTTTGGGATAGATATAAGAATTTAAGAGAATATTTAAAACCTAAGTAGAAGAGCCAAAGAGAATCAAGTAGGTAGTAAATTTGGAGAGAATCCCGAGTGAACGTTGAGATTTGTATGAGTGTTGAGAAATTTGAAAATGAGGTTAGAAGTAGTATTGTGTAGGAAGAGAAAGGTTAGAAATTTAGGTTTAGACTTTAAGTGTTTGGTAGCATGGGAGTTGAGAAGATACAGGAATTTTGAACGAGAGGGACGAGAAATTACATGAAAAATGTTAGGATAAGAACCGTTGAGGTGGTAACTAGCTTAGGCTTGCGTCGATAAGTTTAAGAGTGGATAAGCTTAAGCATAGGATGTAAATTAAACTCGAGTACTATTAGAATATGATTAAGAAAATAGAAGTTGAGAGATGTAAGCTAGAAGAACGATTAGATTATATTGTAGATTTTGGACAGACAGAAAAAAAAAAAAAAAAAAAAAAAAAGTGATGAGATTAGTTAATTATGAGAGAGAGTTAGGATAAGAGAGTTAGCCATTAGAAATTGAGTATTTCGTATGAAGTTAAAGAACTTAGAGGATAATGAGAATTAAATTGTAAAAGTTTGAAAGAATTAAATTGATTAAGTTAAAGTTAATAAATGTGTAGGAATACATAATTATGAAAGTTAGACTAAGTTATGTGTTTGACCTATGTTATTGGGTGAAGAGTGAGATATTGGATAGGAAGGACACAAAGATTATACGAGGGAACTTAGAGTAGGGTTAATTTGGGAGAATTATGAAAGTTTTAATTTGAAATTTTGTGGGGGTGAAGTGAAATGCGTGAACATCATTTAGGGTGTCGAGTGTGAAATCGGGGAAGAGTTAGTTTAGACCTAATAATTTGAGAGTGTTTGGTGATGACTTAAATAGTAGTTGGATAAATTGAGTTTAATGATTATAATTTTGAGAATTTATAATAGACTTTAGTTAATAAATTTAAGTAATGAGAGCTTGAAAGACTTGGAGTGAAAACTTGAAATATATGAATAGTGTTAGGGTGATTAATGAACTATTGTGATTTCTCGAGGTAAGTTGGTATAAGAAATGAGAGTGATAAATTAGAAAGGAGTGGGTAGAGTAGATAAGGAATTGAAATGGAGGATGTATTGAGGGCTTGATGTACTTGTGTGATAGACACGAAAATAGAAAATAACGAATTAGATAAACTGAACTTGAGGAAAAACTAGAGTTGAGAACTAAGTTAGAGAGATTTAAGGGTCTAAGTGATGAATGCTTTAAGCCATAGAGGGTAGAGTTAGATGAATTCAAAACTTTGGAGAGGTAGGCATTGTTATTACCGAGAGATAATTAGAGGCACCCGATAGATGATTAGGTCGTAGTGTAGTTGAGTAGGCAGCCCAGACGTTAAGAAGGTAGTAGAACCTAAGGTAAGATGTGTACTCATTAAGTTCTTAGAATTACTCGATTGGGGTAGCAAAGCTGGAGTGGAGAAGTCAGTTAGAAGGGTTTGGGTATGGATTAGATTATAGTTAGTGAACGTGTGTGTATTCGGGTTAGAGCGTAACTGATAGATGAGTAAGGATATTGGGTAGGTGAGATGAGATGAGTACATTGAGAAATAACAAGGCAACAAATTTTGAGGATAAAATTTTTGTAAGGAGGGTGGATTGTAACACACGGGATTTTTTTTTAAGAGAAAATAAAATGATAGGTAATTGTTTAATAAATAATTGTTTTAAGTAATTAAGTAATTTAAAAGAAAAGTGAATAAATTTGGTTAACCTAATTGGTTAATTAATTTAGGTTCGGGTATTTCCAGTAAGCCGTGGGTTATAATTTAATAATGAGATTTAATGAAATTCGAAATGGTCGAAAACACTGGAGGGCAAAACGGTAAATGATGATTTATTATGTTTTAATAGAAATTATTATTATTATTATTATTTTTTTTTTTATAAAAATAAAAATTAAAACAACAGAATGGCCGAAGCCATTCTGTCGTTCGACGTCGAGCATCGAAGGCAGGGGAGGGGAGGGAGACGCGCGACGCGAGCGGCGATCGACGGCCGTTCATCGGCGACTCCGGCGCTCTCCGACCAGACGCCGGCGGCGAGGAGATTCCAGCTGACTCCGCGCACGAACCAACAAGTAAGGCTCGGTTTTCACCTTATTTCGGTTTGGTTTTCTCCCCTGTTTCGGTGCTGTTCAAGGCCGACGGTGACGAGCCGGTTTTGGCTCCGATCACCGGCCGTTTTTAGGCGGTCTTGGCTCGGGATTGCCGGACCTTAGGCCGGCTTTAGTCGCCTGGCCGTGGGGAGCCCAATTTGGGCGAAAAACCAGTAAGCCCGATTTGGGCAATTCGGGTTTTGTGGTGTGTAGCTCGGGATTTTGGTTAGATTATGTTAATTAGGTATGAGGGGAATTAATTGGTGAAGAATCGGAGGAGAATTGATAAAAAATCAATAAAAGGGGATTTTTCGGTTAAAGGGCAGTTCGGATTTTGCCAGTTTTGACCTAGCTAGGGTTATTCGTTTTAAAATTCCTTTTGACAGATTAAACTAGGTTATTAGAGGAGTGCGTGGCCGCTGGAATCGTTCGATTCCGATATCCAACGCAAAAGTTACGCGTGTTTAAAGTTTTGGGTCGGTTTTTACCGAACCCAAATTAGTGGCCCGTTTAGTTAGGTTTTAGTTGGATTAGGCTAGAAATAGTAGTTTGAGAGTAATTAGTAAATGTAGGCTTGATTTTAATGATTTGATGAATATTTATCGTAGGTCGAGCCGTAGGTGGACAGGAATTCGAGTATTCTGAACGGGCTAGGACGCCAGGTAAGTAGTGGATGCATGTCTGTTGCCTTCGGGCCTACACCATAGAACGGTAGGGATTGTTTGTTTGATTGCTATGTTTTAAATTCGTGTCATGCATCGTGTGTCTTGTGTCATGCATCATTGTTTTCTAAACTACGAAACCACGTGTTTTGCATGATTGAGGGGTGAGGACGTAATGAAAGATAAGACTTGATTGCAACCTTGTCTCGAGTAGAATAACTTCGTCGGGCAAGTGGCTCGTTGAGCACCCCGCGAGGGATTTTATTCGAGATGCCCTGCTAATGTACGTAATGTGTCGTGAGTATGAATGCCTCAACCTTTTCGTGCTTGAAGTGCACAATGAGGATTCTACGATCGATTGGGGGAGATTCGTGTTGGCCGTCCTTGACTATGTTGGGACGTGTGCCTCCAGTCTAGATCCGTGGATCAAGGCGTGGCCGTCCTGGACTGTGTGGGGGCGTGTGCCTACTTGATTCACCTGAAAGTGAAAGATAAATGCAACCAAAACGAAAAGAAAACAACAGAGTGTGTAGAAACTGCATGTTAGGGTTGAGTCGAGCATTTAGTGTGTTGTTGTGCATTATTTCCCTACTTGCTAAGCGTTAGGCTTACTTCTGTGTTCTATGGTGTAGGTGGCGAGTATTATCCAGGTGAGGTAAAGAGGACAGCTGAGGACTAGGCCGCAGTCGGAGGAGTTCGGGGCATGCCGGTGCAGGCAGTTGTCGGGGCGCCTCGACCATGGTCTTCGGAGAATGTGGGTTTTGTATTTTGGTAGTATTGTAAATGTCTGCTTGTGAATTGATGGAAATGTATAGTTCTTTTTGGGTGGATGTCTTATGTGTATTTGTTGTATATAGTCATAGTTCAGGGTGATGTGTTACCCTGTATTGTGGATTTTCTTCATTTTGGTTGATAGCATTGATCAACAATAGGTAGATTGTTGGAGATTTCATAGGTTGGTTAGATGGTTAGGAATATTCTGGACTGGTTGAGAATTTGCTTGCATGCAGGTATTTAGCATTTTGGAGGCGCCATTTTCAGGCGTTACTTTGCCAAAATTTTCGGGAAGGACGCCGTGGTGCTTATAGGTTAGGATTAAAGGAAATTAGTGAGTCTAGGCAGCTAGGTATAACATAAGAGAACTTCGTGAGATTTCGTGTTTTTTTAAATCCCGCTGTGTTAGTTTATTTTAGGTTTTGGGGTTTATAAAAATTATGTTAAATTAGTTTTAAACGTCGTTTTCATCGGGGTTAGTGTGAGCCAAGTAGCGCACCGAGCTAGGGTGGATTCAGGGGCGTTACAGAATTAGCACTCTAATTGAAAATGGCATCAAGACTAGGCATCGCTCTATGTTTGTCATCATTGGCGACAAGTCACGGAAGCAGGCTTGAGATGTTAAACGGTCGGGCTGGCGGTAGCAAGCCGAGCCAAGCTTGACCCGCTACAGTAACGAGAGGGTTTGGCCCGGGTCACACAGACAGGTCGAGCCGAGCTCGACCAACAGGGCTCGCGAGCCCTTCGATGATCGGGCTCAATGAGCCTGCTCGCGAGCTGGCTTGGTCAAGCCCAGCTCGGGGCTCTAAGCCCAGCTCGGGGCTCTGAGCCCTCCCCGACCCCGACAATCGGCAGTCTCTGATGGCTCGGTCAAGCCTAACTTTGATGCCCTCTCCGACGCCCAGCTCAAGGCCCACTCCGACGCCTTGACAGCGGACATGGACAGCCTCGTCTTTCTCTTCCTTCGACATCTACCGACAACGACCATCTTCAGATCTTCTTCATCCAACCGAGCTGCCGCCCGCCGAGCACAAGATCGATGAAATTTTTGGCCAACCAGTTGACGTCCTGGTGATTGCGAACAAGATCGATGAATCCTAGGCCTAAATTAAAAATCGTCGTTCCCGTCGACCGTTCCCCCTTCAGCAGTTCGGTTGGCTTCGGAGTTCTGCGTCTGCCCTTCAGTTTGGCTTCAAGAGTTCCCCTTCCCCTCAATTTTGTCTGTAACGCCCCCAAACCACCCTGGCTCAGTGCGCTACTTGGCTCACTCTAAGCTAAATCTCTCGAAGCTCTCTTATATCATATCTAGCTGCCTAGACTTAATTTCTCTTAATCCTAACCGTTAAACACCACGGCGTCCTTCCCGAAAATTTCGGCAAAGTAACGCCTGAAAATGGTGCCTCCAAAATGCTAGGTACCTGCAAAGGAATAAATCCCAACCAATCCAGAATACTCCTCATCAACTTATCCAGCATACGAAATCGCCAAATAGCAGTAAAGAGGGAAACTAAAATACTAACATCCCTAAATGAAGAAAGTCCACAGTATAGGGCGACATATCACCCTTAACTTTGACTATATACAACAATTACAAATAGCTATACCATAACTCTCAAAACATCAACCAAAAAGAAAGTTACGCATTCTTATCATTTCTACAAACAGACATTTACAAGAAACTACCAAAAGACAAAGCCCACATCCCCCGAAGACCATGGTCGAGGCGCCCCGACAATAGCCCGCACCGGCATACTGCATCCATCACCAACTGCTGCCTAGTCCTGGGCTGTCTCATCCACCTCACCTAAGTAAATCTCGTCACCTACACCATAGAACACAAAACATAAGCCTAATGCTTAGCAAGTAGGGAAATAATGCACAGCACATCAACACATGCTCGACTCAACCCTAACATGCAATTTCTACACACTCTGTTGTTTTCTTTTCATTCAGGTTGCATTTATCTTTCACTTTCATGTGAATCAAGTAGGCACACGCACAAACACAGTTCAAGACGGCCACACCTTGACCCACGGAGCAAGACCAAAGGCACACGTCCTAACACAGTCCGGGACGGCCAACACGAATCTTCTCCAATCAATCGTAGAATCCTCATCGTGCCTTCAAGCACGAACAGGTCGAGGCATTCATACTCACGACACATTACGTACATTAGCATAGCATCTCGGATAAAATCCCTCGCGGGGTGCTCAACGAGCCACTTGCCCGACGAAGCTATTCTACTCGAGACCAAGTTGCATATCAATTCTTATCTTTCATTTCATCCTCACCCCTCAAACATGCAAAACACGTGGTTTCGTAGTTAGAAAACAATGATGCATGACACGAATTTAAAACATAGCAATCAAACAAACAATCCCTACCGTTCTATGGTGTTGGCCCGAAGGCAACAAACACGCATCCACTACTTACCTGGCGTCCTAGCTCGCTGGGTTTGGCACAACACGTCTCCTATGGCTCGACCTATTACAAACATTCAAGCTTCATTAAAAATCCAGCCTCAAGCTTCATTAAAAATCAAGCCTACATTCACCAATTACTCTCAAACTACTATTTCTAGTCTAATCCAACTAAAATCTAACTAAACGGTCCACTAATTTAGGTTCGGTAAAAACCGACTCGAAACTTCAAATGCGCGTAACTTTTACATCGGTTATCAGAATCGAACGATTCTAGCGGCCACGTACTCCTCTAATAACCTAGTTTAACCGGCCAAAAGGAAATTTATAACAAACGGCTACAACTAGGTCAAAAATGGCAAAACCCGATTCTGCCCCTAACTAGAAAATTTCCCTTTTCTAGTTTTTCATCAATTCTCATCCAATTCCTAACCAATCAACTATCCTCACACCCAATTAACATAATCTAACCAAAATTCAAAGACTTCACACAACAAAACCAGAAATGCCCGAACAGGGCTTCCTGATTTTTGTCCAAACAGAGTTCATCACGGCCAAGCAACCATAGCTGGCCCAAGGGTCGACAAACCCACGCCGAAAACAATCATAATCGGCCGGTGATCGGAGCCAAATCTGGCTCGTCACTCACTGCCTCAAACCAAACCGAAAACAGGGTGAAAACCGAGCTTACCGGTCGAGCTGTGCGCGGAGACGGGCCGAAACTTGCTCGTCGCCGTCGTCTGGCCGGAGAGCATCGGAAAACGCAATGAACCAGTCGTCGATCGTCACTCGCCTCTCCCTCATCTCTCCCCTATTCTGCGCTCGGCCCTCAGGCACTCGAACAACAGAATGGCTTCGGCCATTCTGTTGTTTTATTGTATTTTTTTTAATTAATAATAATAATAATAATAATAATAACATTAATAAAACTAACATTACCATTCTGCCCTTCCAAAAATTCTGTTAAATCTCGTTCTTAATTATAACCCCCGGCTTAATTTAATTGGGAATACCCGAACCTAAATTAAGAAACCATTCACTTTTCTTTTAAATTAATTAAAACAACCTATTTTATTATTCTTTTATTTTCTCTCCAATTTTTCCTTTAAAAATCCCGGGTGTTACATTGTCTCTCCAATCTCCTCTCCTACCGGCTGCGAGAGGCCAGTTCCCTCTTCTTTCTTGCTCTCTCAGTCTTTCTCAAGCAACGGTCTGATGACCATTGCTGAGAAACCTGAGATTCTCAGCAACGGTAACAAAACCGTGGCTCTGAAAGCTTCAGAGCAATCTCAAGCTGAGATTCTCAGCAACGGTCTTGTGTCCGTTGCTCTGAGTAGAGCACTCTCTTCAGAAAGACTCTCGTCCTCTCTCCCCCTTCACTCCATTTTTTCTATAAATTATTCCTCCTCCCTTCATTTTGTTTTACCCCAATCTCTCTCAATTCATTTACACCTTAGAGATCTCTCAATCAATTTGTACTCAATTTGCTCTCAATCCATTTGGTGCTCTTAATCCATTCTTCAATTTGCTTCAACAAGGCAAAATTTAGTTTTTTTTTTTTTACATATATTTACATAATTTTTATTTATATTTATAGTTATACTAACTAATTTTTTTTACATTAATTTTTTTGTAGGTTTCGTATACATGAGTTGATCAATTCACACCACCTACAAGGTTTTGTTGGATATTGGTTTTGTGCTATCATTTTCTTATTTGAAATTTATTTTAAAAATTTATTTTTAGTTGTGGATCCACGTGATTATAATAATGATGATGATATTGAAGAAATTAGGGAAATAAATCCTGTATTTTCAATAGAGCAATCATCTGCACAAGCATCAACATCCACTTCATCACCTCAAAAAACAAAAACAAAACATCTGAAGTATGAAAATATTTTGTAAGGAAAGAGATTAAAATTGGTAGAAAAGTAGAATCTAGAGCTCAATGCAAATATTGTATTAAAAATTAGGGTAAAGTGCAATTTGGCCCCTACAATTAGGTGAAATGGGCAATTTACACCGTAAACTCAGATAATGGGCAAGAACAACCTTAATGTATTGATAATGGGCAATATGGCCCCTACCGTCCTATTTTCTGTTAAAATGTCACGTTTTTTTCACATGTTTATTTTTTTTTCCCAAAATGCCCCTGCATAGAGTCAAAACCGGACTGGACCAGTTCGGCTAATTCCACTCGCCCAGAAAATGGGAGTATCCAAGGTAGCGATGTCTGGAAGTTCTCGCGTTCAGAAATGGCGTCGAAATATCAAAACGCCAGTCTAGGTAGCTTTATACCTTTCGTAGCCGGTGGCCACTCCGGCTAGTTTCCCAGGAGAAATTCATAACTGTAACGCCCCCGAACCCACCCTAGCTCGGTGCGCTACTTTGCTAACCAATCCCATGTTAAAACATAATTAAAAAAATAATTTTCAACATAAATAACACTGACATAGCTGAATTTGAAGCTAAATCTCCCGAATCTCTCTTATGTCATACCTAGCTGTCTTGACTCACTAATTCCCTTACTCTTAACCTTCAAGCACCACGGCGTCCTTCCCGAAAATTTCGGCAAAGTAACACCTGAAAATGGCGCCTCCAAAATGCTAGGTACCTGCAACTAAATAAATTCTCAATCAGATCCAGAATACTCTTACTTAACTAACCAGCATACGAAATCTCCAAATAGCAGTAAAGAGGAAACTAAAATACGAACATCCCTAAGTGGAGAAATTCCACAGTATAGGGCGACACGTCACCCTTAACTATGACTATATACAACAAATACAAATAGCTATACCATAACTGTCAAAACATCAACCAAAAAGAGACACACATTCCCATCATTTTCACAACCAGACATCTACAATAAACTATCAAAATACAAAGCCCCACATTCCCCCGAAGACCATGGTCGAGGCGCCCCGACAACTGCCCGCACCGGCATACAGCGTACATCAACGACTGCGTCCCAATCCTAGCTTTTCTCGTAGCTCTAACCTGTACTCCTGTCGTCACCTACACCACAGAACACACACACACGTAAGCTTACGCTTAGCAAGTAGGGGATAACCAATATAAAAACATGTACAAAGCACACACAACCCTAACACATACAGTTTCTACTATTTGCTCATGCACGTTAACGACGAGACGTTAAACCCTCTAGTGCTCCTGCACTTTAACGACGAGGCGTTCAACTCCCTAGTGCATGCTCTAGCACGTTAACGACGAGACATTAAACCCTCTAGTGCTCCTGCACTTTAACGACGAGGCATTTAACTCTCTGGTGCATACTCTAGCACATTAACGACGAGACGTTAAATCCTCTAGTGCTCTTGCACTTTAACGACGAGACATTTAACTCTCTAGTGCCTACTCTAGCACATTAACGACGAGACGTAAAACCCTCTAGTGCATCTTGCACTTTAACGACGAGGCGTTCAATCCTCTAGTGCTACTTGTACTTTAACGACGAGGCATTCAACCCTCTAGTGCTACTCTCTACACGTTCCATGCTCACCATTCACCTCATGCTCACCATTCACATCATGCCCCAAAACTTATTTTCGTAGCTTAAACATTACGCATGCCACTCACACAATATTCAAATACCAAACAACAACCAAGAATTTCATTTCCACATCACTTAATACAAAACAACACAATTATCAAACAAAACAACACAACTATCAAACAATACATCCAACCGTTCCAGGGTGTAGGCCCGAAGGCGACAATCCATTACTTACCTGGCGTCCTAGCTCACTGAGGATACTCGGCTCCCTGCCCATCTACGTCTTGACCTACGACAAATATTCAAACTTCATTAAAATCAAGCCTACATTCACCAATTACTCTCAAACTACTATTTCCATCCTAATCCAACTAAAACCTAACTAAACGGGCCACTAATTTGGGTTCGGTAAAAATCAACCCAAAACTTCAAACGTACATAACTTTCGCGTCGGATATCGGAATCGAACGATTCCAGCGGCCACGTACTCCTCTAAAAACCTATTTTAACTTGCCAAAAGGAATTTTAAAACAAACGACCGTAGCTATTACGATGGATTTGATCAAATATTATGACGGATTTGATAATGTCATATGGACCTAGTGGGAGAATGTTGAAGACAACAGCGGCTGATATTTCGACTAATTGCAGTAAGGATTGCACATCGACCGATTGGTGTAAAGATTGCACATCGACCGATTACAGTAAAGATTGGTTAGAGAATTATGTCTCTGTCAAACGGCAGAGACATCAACCGATCATAGGAAGTTTGCAATCGATCGACTCTGTTTTTGTTCTGTAAAAGCATCACACTAATAAAGCCAAATATTATGAAACTCAAACGTCAAATTATGAAACCTGCGTGATGTGGTCTATATGTGTACAAATCCTATTGATCATGGTATTTTATTTTTATTGATGAAGTGATTAAGTTGATGGAACTTAATCATTAATGTAACTCTTTAAAAGGAAACTGGTCCTCTCTCCACCCAATAATTACGAGAATTGTTCCATCAAAATTTTCTCTGAAGAAACTTAAGGGGTTAAGGGAGAGAAATCAATTTCTGTTATCATGGAATCAAGTAAGTATTTCTCTTCTTTTCCTCAATTACAGAGATGTGAAAATCAACATGTTTACGATCTTTTTGTTTTTCATTAATGAATATGAGAAACTATAATGAACATGTAACGTACAAGCTAACAATCAGACCTAAATCGCTCCCTCTTTTGCCGCGATGATCATCACTCTGAGTCGTTTGACCATCAGTCACATGGCTTCAAGTGGCCCATCTCTTTCCCTATCATGGGTAACAAAGATACAGCCAAATCAAAGTCTGAGCAATTGACAGAAAACAACTCAGGTTTTCTGAATCAAATTTCTGGGCATCTAAACAACAACAATTATAATGATGAAATTACGAGCTTGAACGTCGGCGAGGCGGCGGTTGAGGAAATATCGGACCCAAACTGCTTCTTCTTCAGTGGTGATGATCGTCAATCTGCGCTGTTTGATCATCCCCAGCATGGTTTCCAATGGCCCATCTCTTTCTCTAATACACCTGAATCGAAGTCTGAGTATTTGACAGAAAAAAACTCTGGTTTATACAATCTTATTACTGATAGGTTTATAATCTGTTTAAACAAGAAACTTCTCTCTTAGACTGCAAAATCAAGAGAGGAACAAAATAGAAAGAATGATATTTCACACAGTACTTTTATCAAACACGTTGATGGCAAGAGAGAAATAAAAGATGACTGAAAGGTATTCCTCTGTCATATATTTAATATCCAAACTGAGAAATTTATACAAATAAAATGCAACAGATTCACGTTCCCACTAACCCACTAAGGAACATGGAATCAGACTCCTAATAAATCTCAAACACATTCTAACTACCCCATAAGAATAGGTCAAATTATTGATGACTTTTAGTAAACAATAGACACGTAAATAAAAAACTACTTACAAAATTCTACATTATTTCTAACAGTCTCCCTTAATGCAGAAATCCACAACACCAATCAATTGCCTAAAATATTCAAACTTTTCTAAAGGTAGAGGCTTTGCAAACATGTCAGCTTGTTGTTCATTTGTGCTGCAATATGCTATCTTAATACTTCCATCAGCAACTAATTCTTGAATAAAATAATGTCTTATCTCAATGTGCCTTGTTCGACTATGAAAGATTGGGTTCTTGTCATTGCAATGGTAAACTGATTGTCACAAAAAATTGTTGTAACAATTTGTTTATGCATTCTATCTTTCAGAATCCGTTGTAACCATATTGCTTGACATGCAGCTGAAGTTACTGTCATGTATTCAGCTTCTGATGTAGATAAAGCTGTAGAGGGTTGCTTTTGAGAGCTCCATGATATTGCACTTGACCCAAGTTTTAAAATATATCCCAAGGTACTTTTTCGATCATCAACTGAACCTGCCCAATCACTATCAGAGAAACCAAGTTCAAATTATCACTATTATAACACATTCCATATGAACTTATTCCCTTTAAGTATCGTAAGATTCTTTTTGCAACTCCATAATGCACCTTGTTTGGATTTTGCATAAACCTTGACAAAAGACTCGTAGCTTGTAGAATGTCAGGTCGTGTGTTGGTAAGATAAAGTAGGCTTCCAATCAAACTTCGGTAGATACTTGCATCAGATTTTTCTCCTCCTTCAACGCTAAATTTTTGATTTGTGGCCATAGGAGTCTTCACAAGATTGCAATCTTGCAAATTAAATTTTTGAAGAAGATCTTTGACATATTTCTATTGACAAATAAAAATTCCAGCAGCACATTGTTGCACTTCTAACCCCAAAAAATAATTCATAAATCCCATGTCAGTCATATCAAATTCTTTAATCATAAGCATTTTGAATTCATCAATCAAAGAAGTGCTATTGCCAGTATAAATCAAATCATCTACATAACGACAAACAATGAGTATCTCACCAGCTTCATTTGATTTCACATACAAAGTTGGCTCGCTTGTACTTCTATCAAAACCATTTTTGGTGAAGTACCCATCAATCCTCTCGTACCAAGACCTTGGTGCTTGTTTCAGTCCATATAAAGCTTTTTAAGTCGATAGACTTTCTTTTCTTGCCCTTGAATCTCATAACCTATTGGTTGTTCCACAAACACTTCCTCTTCCAAATAACCATTTAAAAAATCCGATTTCACATCAAATTGATATACAATTCATTTATAATGAGCAGCTATAGCCAAAAAAGTTCTAATTGTATCAAATCTTGCTACTTGAGAGAATGTTTCATCGAAATAAATACCTTCTTTGTTCATATATCCTCAGGCCACTAATCTTGCTTTGTATTTTTGAATTGATCAATCATGTTTGAATTTAGCTTGAAAATCTATTTTAGGCCAACCACCTTCTTTCCTACTGGTAGATCAACTAGCTCCCACGTTTGGTTTTTCTCCAATGACTTCATTTTTGTATCCATTGCAGCAAACCATTCCTTTGAAATTACAGCTTCTTCAAAGCAATGTGGTTCTTGAATTTCAGCTAGTTGGCATCTTTCTGTTCGTAGATAAATTTCCCTCAAGGAACCCCATTTTCTTGGTGGTGTAGAGGATTCACTTGAAGGTGTGTTGCTTGCTGGACTGACAGAATCTGTAGATGATGTTGAAGAATTAATTGGGCTGGTTGGAGTTGCTGGATCATTCATTTAGTTTGAATTCCCAATCCCATCTTCTGCAATCTCTTCTTCCTCTTGAAAAAATTCTGGACAGCCCTGTTTCTCATCCCAATTCCATACTTTTTTCTCATTAAACAATGCATCACGACTAATAATAAGCTTTTTAGCTATAGGATCATAAAAACGATAACCGTTCGTATTCTCACTATAACCAACAAAGATGCATTTAATACAATTATCATCAAGCTTACTCCTTTTTTGAGATGTATGAACATAAGAAATGCATCCAAATACTTTAAAGTGAGTTACCTTTGGCTTCCAACCGTGCCAGGCTTCAAATGGGGTTTGATGATCTAATGTTGTTGTAGGACTACGATTTAAAATATATGCTGCAGTGTATATTGCTTCAGCCCATAGATATTTAGGAAGTCCTTTACCTTTTAGCATGCACTTTGCCATCTCTACTAGACTTCTATTTTTTCTCTCTGCCACCCCATTTTGTTGGGGTGTGTAGCTTGCAGTTAATTGTCTCCAAACTCCACATTCTTCACAAAATTTGTTAAATGCATGAGATAAGAACTCCCCTCCACGATCTGTCCGCAATATTTTCATTTGATATCCACTTTGTTTTTCCACAATAGTAAGAGTTGGATTAATGTATTGTCATGACCTTAGGTAAGCGAGCTTCTGGAGTAGTTGTAACCGAGCATTTCCAGGAGAGCCAGGTAAGTGAAGTATTGAGTGTGCCTTCGGGCCTACATCACAAACAGTAGGTTTATGCATGCTTGAGTATTTTCTGTATATTATGCATCATATTTTTGAAAGAGTACGAAAATGAACTTTCATGTATCATTATGGAAAGACAAGTACAGATTGAAATGCATTGGCGGTTAAACGAATTAATCCACCCCTTAACTGATGAAGAGGATTTATACATTGGGAGAACTGATCCCACTCCCAAGGGAACTGAGGGATCAGAATAGCTATTAAGGGAATTCATCCACCCCTTAACTGATGAAGATGATGTATAACATTGGGAGAATTGATCACACTCCCAAGGGAATCAAGGGATCTGATCAGTAAATAAACGATGTACAACTGAGATGAGAAAGTAGAAACTGCATATTTAGGATTCATGTTTCAGCAGATCATTTCATTATTTCTTTACTTACTTAGCATTAGGCTAATATATGAGTTTTGTAATGTAGGTGTTGAGGATACCGCAGGTGAATTCCCTGAGTTTACTGATGAATAGATGGAGTTGGAGGAGCACTTCTCTGTCTCGAACTGGTATACTGATGAGGCAGAGTAACTGATGTCTGTTGGTGTGAAAGTTTAGTTGACAGTATTTCAATTTAAATATGTTGAGTTTTCATGACAGTAGTGATTTCAATGTTTTGAATACGTTTTTGAGTTTCCTTTTCTGATACTAGTATTCTATTGGGAATTGATGTTGGTACTTGCTGGTTTTTGAGTAATGCATTGGCTTGAATTGTTTTCTGGATAGTTTCAGCAAAGTGAGTAAATTCTTTTCTGTAGTAGAGTTGTGTTGTATAGTAAGAAGTTGCTGGTATGTCGCTCTGTTCTCTATCGGTAGATGATGTCTATTGGTAGATGTCAAGTTATAGTATGTTGATTGTCGGAAGATGTCTTCAGTAAAGCCATCGGATGATGTAGGTTTAATTCTGTCGGAAGATGTCTTCAGTAAAGCCATCGGATGATGTAGGTTTAATTCTATCGGAAGATGTGGATTTTGCATTATCGGTATGAGTGGGTATTATGCTTTGTCGTTTAGTCATCGGTGGATGTAGAAAAAAGCCATCGGATGAAGGAAATCATCTGGCTGACGTCATCGGAAGATGTAGAGTGTATTTTGTCGTTTGCGATCGGTTGATGTTAGATAATTGATTTATCCGGTTGACGTCACCAGTAGATACAGTCTACCGAGAGATGTCTTTTGTTTTTCATTTGGCTGACGTCATCGGTAGAAGCCTTCTATTTTCTTTTTCTGCTTCTTCCGTTGACTTTATTAATCGGCAGATCCGTTTGACCTCTGTGACATCTCAAGTATTTCAATTTAAACTTCTATTTCCTATTGGCCGATTGCTTCTTAACATTTCCAACGATTATTTTAACATTGTTTTTATGACTTTGTTTAACTTTATTTTTGCTTAAATGATTTCCGCTGCAAGTTTTAAAAAAAAAAATATACGGTTGAAATTTTTAGTCATGTACGGGCATTATGTGACAAACCGAGTTCAGATAACTCAGGGCGTTACATTATGGTATCAGAGACATTCAGTTAAGCCGTTCAAAAGATTACTTATCAGTGCCAATCGTTGCATGGAAGTACTCCAACGACTGTAAGTGTTTATGTTAGCCTTAGTTAAGGTATATTTATGAGGATAGTTAACCTTGCACAGGAAATTAGTAACATGGCTAGACGCCCAGGAAGACCTAGAGTACCATGAGAAATGCCAAATGAGAGAGGTGAAGAGGAGCCTAGTGTGATCAGGCAGCTGACGGATTTGGTGCGTCAACAGACTGATATAGTGCGACAACAGTCCGACCAGTTAGGAGTACTATTGAACCGAGAAGCACAAGGAAGTGCCAACTCGGGCCATGGCAATGAGCATACAGGGGACAGATTTCGCAGGCTTCAGCCGCCCACATTTGATGGAAGATCATCTAATCCGATTGTTGCTGAAGAATGGTTGAGGAAGATTGAAAGCATGCTCCGATGTGCCAACGTCGAAGAAGGAGACAAGGTCACCCTGGCGACGTTTCATTTTGCTGGAGACGCCCAGCTTTGGTGGGAGACAATTGAGACCACCACTGACATTGTGACCATGACTTGGTCTCAGTTTAAGGACACCTTCTTTGAGAAATATTTTAGCAGCACCGTTCAGGCCGCGAAGAAGGTGGAGTTCATGAACTTGAAGCAGACAGGATCCGTGGCTGAGTACGTTAGACAATTTGAGTCCCTGTCCATATTCTGTAAAGCCCCGAGTTATCAGAACCCGGTTCGTTAACTAAAAGCCCGTACATGACTAAAATTCCTACTATATTTTTTTTAAAACTCGGAGCGGAAATCGTTTGAAATATTAAGAAATAATCGGTCAAAAGAAATAGAAGTTTGAATCGTGAAAACACTTAAAAAGTTGCAGAAGTCAAACGCACCTGCCGCTGAGTAAAGTCAACGAAAGGAGCAGAAAACAGGAAAAGTAGAAGACTCCTGCCGATGACCTCACCCGAATGAAAAACCAAAGACATCTCTCGGTAGACTGTATCTACCGATGCCTAAACGACAATTCACTTCCTACATCTTCCGATGACGTCAGCACACATCTGCCGATGAGTTTACTGAGACATCAACCGATGGACTTAAACCTACATCTACCGATGACGTCAGCGCGCATCTGCCGATGAGTTTACTGAGACATCAACCGATAGACTTATACCTACATCTACCGATGACGTCAGCACACATCTGCCGATGAGTTTACTGAGACGTCAACCGATAGACTTATACCTACATCTACCGATGACGTCAGTACACATCTGCCGATGAGTTTACTGAGACATCAACCGATAGACTTACACCTACATCTACCGATGACGTCAGCACGCATCTGCCAATGAGTTTTCTGAGACATCAACCGATAGACTGCAGAACAACGACTCAACCTTTGTCGGTATACTTCATCTACCGATAGAGAACAGAATCGCATTTCATCCACCCCTTGGCATACTAACACAACTCTAATCACAGAAAAGAATTTACTCACTTCACTGAAACCATTCAAAACATTTTAAACCATTACGTTACTAGAACCCAGTGAGTACCAACATTAAATTCCAACAGAATACTTTTAACAGGAAAATCTCAAAAAAAGCGTATTCAAACCATTGAAATTGCTAGTGTCATGAAAACTCGGCATACTTAAATTGAAACATTAACAACTAAACCTTCAAACTACTGACACCAGTTAACCCGCCTCATCAGTTTACCAGGCCGAGACATGAATGTACTCCCACAACAGCCTACTCCTCAATGAACTCAGAGAAATCACCTGCTGTATCTTCAGCACCTACATCACAAACTCATCTATTAGCCTAATGCTAAGTAAGTAAAACAGTAATGAAATGAATTGCTGAAACATAAATTCCTAAACATGCAATTTCTACCTTCTCATCTCAGTTGCATATTCGTACGTTCATAAACTGATCTGATCCCTTAGTTCCCTTGGGAGTGGGATCAATTCTCCCAATGTTATACATCCTCTACTCGATTAAGGGGCGGATGAATTCCCTTAATAGCTGATCTGATCCCATGATTCCCTTGGGAGTGGGATCAATTCTCCCAATGTTATACATCCTCTACTCGATTAAGGGGCGGATGAATTCCCTTAATAGCTGATCTGATCCCATGGTTCCCTTGGGAGTGGGATCAATTCTCCCAATGCTATACATCCTCTACTCGATTAAGGGGCGGATTAGTTCCCTTAATAGTTTGTCTGTCACATTTAGTTCATACCTCACTGTTCTTACATGGAAATTCATTTTCGTAATTTTTCAGAAACATGATGCATGACATACAGAAAGTACTCAAATATGCAAAAACCTACTGTTTGTGATGTAGGCCCGAAGGCACACACAATACTTTACTTACCTGGCTCTCCTGGTGATTGTTTGGGTTGTTAACCACTTCGGGTTTTGGCTCAACCTAAAACCGTAGACAGTGTATTAGTTAAACTTCATTCTAAACTATTCGGAATCTAAGGAAGCTAGTTTGGAGACTCTAGTCTTTGTGCATTCCCGATTTCAACTTAAACCGAAACTAGCACTCACATACCGCATTCTCAAAACTTCATTTATCAACCCTCCTACCAACGATAGTTACAATGTAGCAAGAAATAGAAGCAAAACTCACCTAGTTCGGAGGAAATCGCTGGAGGAAGTCGAAGGGGGTCTCCTATCGCGCTCTACTAAGCTGAGGGGCTGAGAATGGAGAGGAATGAAATAAACAGTGGCGGCTACTTCATTAATAGTTTCCTTAAGTACGCTATCCACCTTTAGGTTTCTAATTACCCTTATGCCCTTGCCTAGTGTAACATCCCCGGCCAGGAGCCGTCACGTGTTCATATCCTTTCATTAATCGTTTGCTTGACTTTTACTATTATTACGTTCACTTACTATCTCTCAACAGACTTTCACATTTTACATATATATTTTTTTTTCTAAACTGGTAATAGAGACGCAGAACCATTAAGGAAGACGAACCCTCTCATGCCCAACTTCCCACGCCTCGTCGGCTCAAACTTTCACAGAGTCGAGCGACTGGACTCGGTCATCGGTTTCTTGACAATTTCGGGAAAAGAGGAAGTGCCATCAATTCTCTTGACAAAATACCACTCGGGTCTGCATGGGTTGCATGCGTTGACAACCCTCAGAAACTTAGTCGTCCGGTCATCACGTGTATTACGCGTGACTCGCTTATCATCACCTAAAAGGAGACATCTTCCGGTGGGCACGTGGGCCTCGCGTGCTAAATTAAAACATCATCCGGTCACTAAATGACAAAAACACATTTTACATCTTCCGGTGGCGTCATCCGGAAGACTAAACCATCATACAACTATCCTTCGGCATCTGCCGATGACGTCAGCCGGAAGACTAAACCAACAAACAACTACCCTTCGGCATCTGCCGATGACGTCAGCCGGAAGACTAAACCATCAAACAATTAACTCTCGGCATCTGCCGATGACGTCAACCGGAAGACTAAACCATCAACAACTATTCCTTCGGCATCTGCCGATGACGTCAGCCGGAAGACTAAACCATCAAACAATTAACTCTCGGCATCTGCCGATGACGTCAACCGGAAGACTAAACCATCAACAACTATTCCTTCGGCATCTGCCGATGACGTCAGCCGGAAGACTAAACCATCAAACAATTAACTCTCGCATCTGCCGATGACGTCAACCGGAAGACTAAACCATCAACAACTATTCCTTCGGCATCTGCCGATGACGTCAGCCGGAAGACTACCTCTTCCAGCTTCCGTCTTACGGTAGAGAACTCTAAATCATCAAATGACTCCTTCCAACAGAAAGAAAACACAACTCATTCAAAATGCATATAGCGGAAGACTTAAGCAACAGACCATTTATAAATCTATATAATCATTCCCTGACTCAGTGATCCACTAGACAGTTTCAAAGCTCAACGTTTTAAAATAATCTCATCCTACTTAAACTACCATATTCTTTAATATACTGTAACATAAGAGTCTTAACCAGGGGTCATAAATCGCCTCTCCAGTCCCGTACTGTCACCTTGAGCATCCTCCAGCAACCAGCCTTAAGCATCCTCTTTGAACATAACATCCTCACCTGAACCTTCTTCACCTACACCATAAGGTTTAACTATAAGCCTAATGCTTAGTAAGGAATGCATGCTGACAGATATACATGAGTACACAATTTAAAGAGACATAAGTTCATAAACCATTCTTCATTCATGTTCATCTTTATCATTTACATAACATATATTAAGGCAGGAGACGAGGGAGGAAGACAGGGGTACATAGTCATTTGCCTATCGCGGCAGACATACATAATCATTTGCCTATCGCGGCAATCATGATACATCACTCGGCCTCCCCAGTGGGAGAATTCGCGAGCCATACATATCATTAACTCGGCCTCCACCAGTGGGAGATTTCGCGAGTCATACATATCATCAACTCGGCCTCCACCAGTGGGAGAATTCACGAGTCATACATAACATAGTCTTTCCCCGCTCTGCACTTAATCTTGGTTACATTTGCTTTTCATATTCTCAACTTAATCATAACATGAACACAGTGCATGGACATAAAGTTCATAGAGAGAAGTCATATCATGAGGACAAGTAAAACATCCTGTAACTTTACATTTACTTACACAACTTCTTCATATCGTGGAAATAACAAATCATAGTCAATAAGCTAACATCTCAGTGATTTCCTAATACCCTTACGGTGTAGGGCCCTAGTGGCCGGAAATCTTAATACATTCACTTACCTGGATTCCTTAGCAATCCGAGCTTCTTTCCTTTAAACTTCTTCACCTAAAACATGTACATTACAGTAGTTAAAACAAAGTCCTAATAGTCCTAATCATAAACCATCCTAGGATCTAATAGCTAAAGTCATTCCGATTCCTCTGTTTGACACACTGCAGTCTGAAATCCGAAACTAGGTGGACAGGTTTTACCATTGATTAAATCCGAGTTGGTTACTTAAAATGCTCAGAATCGATTCGGGATGACATTTCTACTCTCAGATTTTAAAAAGTCTAAAGCTACTCGGCCACTGCTAAAAATATCCGAACTCAGTGCCGAGCTGAAAACAGAGCTCTATTTACTAATGAATGACTACATTGTCCATTTCATACCTCGGGTGTGGATTTGCAGAGAAGAGCAAGCTCGAAACCAGCCGTCGGTAAGGGAAGTTCTGGTAGCCGAGAGCAAGAACTTGGGAAAGAAGGAATCGCCGAGAGGGAATGTCGGCTACAGTGGTAATAAATGAGGTTTAAGGTTTCCATTTCCTATTTATACTAAATCCATCGATTTTAATTACAAAACTGCCACCCAACCTAGTTTCACACAACTTGTAATAAATTTGTCTTAACATTAAATTTAAATCATAACGGTTAAATAAGAGGGTGACAATGAAAATGGTCAGAAAATCACCTGGCCGAAATGTCAGGTGTTACACCTAGTCATCCTCTAACCCTACATTTAATATTGCCATATAAATTGTGCCATTAGTTTAAAAAAAAAAAGAATAGAGGATCGGTTTGATAGAATCGGGTATTACAATCTACCCTCCTTAAAAGAATTTTGTCCTCAAAATTCAGTACCTGAATAATTCCGGATGTTGGTCCATCATGTCTTGCTGGCGCTCCCAAGTTGTCTCCTCTATGTTCTGATTGTGCCATAAAACTTTCACTAGTGGAACTTCCTTGTTACGCAATACCTTCACTGCATAGTCCAAGATCCTAACAGGTTTCTCCTCATATGCAAGAGTAGGAAGAACCTCAATGTTCTGCTATTCTATAATTTGTGAAGGATCCCTAACACATTTCTTTAGCATGGAAATGTGAAACACATTATGAATTTCCTCCAGAGAGGCTGGTAACAGAAGTTGATATGCTGACTTCCCAATTCTCTTCACGATTTGGAAAGGTCCAATATATCTGGGGTTTAACTTGCCTCTTTTCCCAAATCTCACAACTCCTTTGAAAGGTGACACCTTAAGGAAAACTTCATCACCAACATCAAATTCTAATTCTCTCCGTCTTTTGTCTGCATAACTCTTCTGCCGGCTTTGAGCTGTCAAGATTCTTTGTCGGATAAGAGCAATCTTCTCCACTGTCTGCTGCACAATGTCAGGACCAATCAAATGTGCTTCTCCAACTTCATCCCAATATAATGGAGATCTGCACCTTCATCCATATAATGCCTCATATGGTGCCATGCCTATTGTTGCTTGAAAACTGTTATTATAAGAGAATTCAATCAATGGTATATACTTACTCCAAGAACCTTGAAATTCCAACACACATGCACGGAGCATATCCTCCAATGTTTGAATAGTCCTTTCCGATTGTCCATCTGTTTGAGGGTGGAAAGCTGTGCTAAAACTAAGCTATGTTCCCATAGCCTTGTGCAAACTTTTCCAAAACTTAGATGTAAATCTGGAGTCTCGGTCAGAAACTATGGTGTTTGGAACTCCATGCAATCTAACAACTTCGTGCACATACAACTCAGCCAGTTGATCCATCGAGTATGTTACCTTTATTGGCAGAAAGTGAGCAGATTTGGTTAAACGATCAACTACTACCCAAATTGCATCGTGACCTTTTACTGTTCTAGGTAACCCTATAACAAAATCCATAGTTATTTGTTCCCATTTCTATTCGGGAACTGGTAAGGGTTGCAATGTTCCAGCAGGCCTCTGATGTTCAGCTTTGACTTGCTGGCAGACCAGACATGACTCCACATACTCCGCCACACTTCTCTTCATACCTGGCCACCAATAATGTTACTTGAGATCTCTGTACATTTTCATACCTCCGAGATGAACAGAAAGTCTGGAGGAATGTGCCTCAGATAGGATTTCCTTTCTAAGTTCAGTATCAGCTGGAACAAACCATCTACTTCGAAACTTGAGAATTCCATCAGCTGAGCAGTTGAAATCCGACTCATCGGTAGAATCTATGCACAACTTATACTTATTACATTCAGTGTCATTCATTTGAACTTCCTTTATTTTCTCCAAAATAGTTGGCCTCAAGGATATGGCCGAAAGCGTGGCTGACACACTAGACACAGCTTCCAAGTTAAATCTTTGGAATTCTGTATCTAAGGCTATTGGTATGTCTAGAGTCAGTGCAGAGACTAAAGGGGTTACCCTACTCAAAGCATCAGCCACCACATTCGCCTTGCCAGGGTGGTACTTAATCTCGAAATCATAGTCTTTGACAAACTCTAACCACCTACGTTGCCTCATATTCAGTTCTTTTTGCGTGAAAATGTATTTCAGACTTTTATGATCCGAAAATATCTCACAGGTTTGTCCATACAGGTAGTGCCTCCAAATCTTTAATGCAAAAACCACAGCAGCTAATTCTAAGTCATGTGTGGGGTAATTCTTTTCGTGTACTTTTAACTGTCTAGAAGCATAAGCTATAACCTTTCCATCTTGCATCAAAACACAACCAAGTCCAACTTTGGATGCATCACAATATATGCTGAACTTACCATTATCGACAGGAAGGGTCAGAATTGGAGCATTGGTTAGTTTCTGTTTCAAGGTCTGAAAACTGGATTCACATTTATCAGTCCAGTTATACTTCACATTTTTCCTTGTTAACATAGTAAGGGGTGTGGCAATCTTTGAAAATCCCTCGATGAATTTCCTATAATATTCTGCTAATCCAAGGAAACTTCGGATATCAGTGGCATTCTTCGGTTGGGGCAATTCCTTAACAGCTTGAACCTTGGCTGGGTCAACAGATATTCCATCTCCCGAGATCACATGACCAAGAAAGTGAACTCTGTCCAACCAAAACTCACACTTAGAAAATTTGGCATAAAGTTGGTGCTGCTTCAGCAATCCTAACACCAGGCTTAGGTGTCCTGCATGCTCATCCTTAGTTCTAGAGTAGATTAAAATGTCGTCTATGAATACGATGACAAACTTATCCAAATACTCGCGAAACACCCTATTCATGAGATCCATGAAAGCTGCTGGCGCATTTGTCAAACCAAAAGACATAACCAAAAACTCATAATGTCCATACCTTGTGCGAAAGGCGGTCTTTGGGACATCTTCAAATTTAACCTTCAACTGGTAATAACAGGACCTAAGGTCAATTTTAGAGAAAACTCTCGCACCTTTAAGCTGATCAAATAAATCATCAATCCTCGGCAGTGGATACTTGTTCTTGACAGTTAGCTTATTCAATTCTCTATAGTCTATGCACATACGCATTGATCCATCCTTCTTTTTGACAAAAAGGACAGGTGCACCCCATGGTGAAAAGCTAGGGCGTATGAACCCCTTCTCCAACAAATCCTCTAACTATTTCTTCAACTCCTTAAGTTCAGTTGGAGCTAATCTATACGGATTCTTAGATACTGGCTCAGCGCCGGGGTAGACATCTACCACAAATTCAATTTCCCTATCTGGTGGCAAACCAAGAAGGTCATCTAGAAATACCTCCGAAAAATCTTGGACAACTAAAACATTTTTGGGGCTTGATTTTTCTATTATTTGTGTGTCTAAAACACTGGCCAAAAAGCACAAATATTCTCTGCAAGGGGAGGGTCTACAATTAACAGAAGTCATTACAGTCATTTCCTTACTCTTCTTCAGGGCTTGGAAAGTATGGTTTAAACCATTAGGGGGTTGGAAACTAACAATTCCAGTTCTACAATCTATAGTGGCATAATGCTTAAACAACCAATCCATTCCTAGGATCACATCAAATCCCATTATGTCCATAACAATAAGATCAGCAGGCAAATTCATGTTCCCTACCAACACCACACTATCAGGCATCATTTGACTGGAGTGCATGTGCTCACCAGAAGGTAATGCTACGTTATACACATGCTCAGAAGGAGTAAACCGTACATCTAACTTATCAGCAAATGCAGAGGCTATAAAAGAATGAGTTGCACCCGAATCTATCAAAGTAAAAGCAGGTACAGAGTTAATCATTACAGTACCTGACACTACAGCAGGCTGGTCCTTATCACCTGACTCCATCATGGAGAATATTCTTGGCTTAATCCTGGCAGGGCCACCCTTCAGAGCCAGGCAGTCTCTGTTAACATGGCCAACCTTGTTACAGTGGAAACACCGAACGATCCGGGGCTTTGGACAATCCTTGTACGAGTGTCCAACCTCTTCGCAGTTGAAGCACTTTCCCGATCCAAATCTACACTCGCCCGAGTGATTCTTCGAACACTTTGGGCACTGAGGAAACGTCTTGGTGTCTGGTACCTTCTTTCCTATCCCTTGACCGTGCTGGCCATCATTGGACCTCTTCACTCCCCTCTGCGGCGGTGGTTGAATAAACTTCCTCGGGGTTTCCTTTAGTCCAGTACATTTCAATTCGGCTTCTTCCACCTCCAATGCTGTGGACACAACATCACTGAAGGGCAAACCTTTATAACCGGAAAACTTGACCCCCCTGTACATTTCTGGTTTCAGTCCATTCATGAATTGAAATACTTTATCTTCATTTCGGTGAATAAAGTGTCCAGCGAATCTGGACAGGGACTCAAATTGTCTAACATACTCAGCCACAGACCCTGTCTGCTTCAAGTTCAAAAACTCCACCTTCTTTGCTGCCTGTACTGTGCTATTAAAATATTTCTCATAGAAGATGTCTTTAAACTGTGACCAAGTCATAGTCAGAATGTCAGTGGTGGTCTCAATTGTCTCCCACCAAACCTGGGCGTCTCCAGTAAAATGAAAGGTCGCCAGGGTGACCTTGTCTCCTTCTCCAACGTTGGCACATCGGAGCATGCTTTCAATCTTCCTCAACCACTCTTCTGCAACAATCGGGTTAGATGATTTTCCATAAAACGTGGGCTGCTGAAGTTTTTGGAATCGGTCTCCTGAATGCTCATTGCTAGAACCTGAGTTGGCACTCCCTTGCACCTCTCGGTTCATTAACACCCCCAACTGATCGGACTACTGACGCACTAAGTCTGTTTGCTGACGTACCAAGTCTGTTAATTGTCTAATAACACTAGGTTCTTCCTCACTCCTCAAGTTTGGCATTTCCCTGGGTATCCTAGGTCTTCCTGGGCGTCTGGCCATTAAACTCACTTCCTGTACAAGGTTAACTATATTCATAAATGTCTAATTACTGAGGCTAACATAAACACTTACAGTTGTTGGAGTACTTCCATGCGACGATTGGCACTGATGAGTAATCTTTTGAACGGTTTAACTGAATGTCTCTGATACCATACTGTAACGCACCGAGTTATCAGAACCCGGTTCGTTAACTAAAAGCCTATACATGACTAAAATTCCTACCATATTTTTTTTAAAACTCGCAGCGGAAATCGTTTGAAATATTAAGAAATAATCGGTCAAAAGAAATAGAAGTTTGAATCGTGAAAACACTTAAAAAGTTGCAGAAGTCAAACGCACCTGCCGATGAGTAAAGTCAACGGAAGGAGCAGAAAACAGGAAAAGTAGAAGACTCCTGCCGATGACCTCACCCGAATGAAAAACCAAAGACATCTCTCGGTAGACTGTATCTACCGATGCTTAAACGACAATTCACTTCCTACATCTTCCGATGACGTCAGCACACATCTGCCGATGAGTTTACTGAGACATCAACCGATGGACTTAAACCTACATCTACCGATGACGTCAGCGCGCATCTGCTGATGAGTTTACTGAGACATCAACCGATAGACTTATACCTACATCTACCGATGACGTCAGCACACATCTGCCGATGAGTTTACTGAGACGTCAACCGATAGACTTATACCTACATCTACCGATGACGTCAGCACACATCTGCCGATGAGTTTACTGAGACATCAACCGATGGACTTACACCTACATCTACCGATGACGTCAGCACGCATCTGCCGATGAGTTTGCTGAGACATCAACTGATAGACTGCAGAACAACGACTCAACCTCTGTCGGTAGACTTCATCTACCGATAGAGAACAGAATCGCATTTCATCCACCCCTTGGCATACTAACACAACTCTAATCACAGAAAAGAATTTACTCACTTCACTGAAACCATTCAAAACATTTTAAACCATTACGTTACTAGAACCCAGTGAGTACCAACATTAAATTCCAACAGAATACTTTTAACAGGAAAATCTCAAAAAAAGCGTATTCAAACCATTGAAATTGCTACTGTCATGAAAACTCGGCATACTTAAATTGAAACATTAACAACTAAACCTTCAAACTACTGACACCAGTTAACCCGCCTCATCAGTTTACCAGGCCGAGACATTAATGTACTCCCACAACAGCCTACTCCTCAATGAACTCAGAGAAATCACCTGCTGTATCTTCAGCACCTACATCACAAACTCATCTATTAGCCTAATGCTAAGTAAGTAAAACAGTAATGAAATGAATTGTTGAAACATAAATTCCTAAACATGCAATTTCTACCTTCTCATCTCAGTTGCATATTCGTACGTTCATAAACTGATCTGATCCCTTAGTTCCCTTGGGAGTGGGATCAATTCTCCCAATGTTATACATCCTCTACTCGATTAAGGGGCGGATGAATTCCCTTAATAGCTGATCTGATCCCATGATTCCCTTGGGAGTGGGATCAATTCTCCCAATGTTATACATCCTCTACTCGATTAAGGGGCGGATGAATTCCCTTAATAGCTGATCTGATCCCATGGTTCCCTTGGGAGTGAGATCAATTCTCCCAATGTTATACATCCTCTACTCGATTAAGGGGCGGATTAGTTCCCTTAATAGTTTGTCTGTCACATTCAGTTCATACCTCACTGTTCTTACATGGAAATTCATTTTCGTAATTTTTCAGAAACATGATGCATGACATACAGAAAGTACTCAAATATGCAAAAACCTACTGTTTGTGATGTAGGCCCGAAGGCACACACAATACTTTACTTACCTGGCTCTCCTGGTGATTGTTTGGGTTGTTAACCACTTCGGGTTTTGGCTCAACCTAAAACCGTAGACAGTGTATTAGTTAAACTTCATTCTAAACTATCCGGAATCTAAGGAAGCTAGTTTGGAGACTCTAGTCTTTGTGCATTCCCGATTTCAACTTAAACCGAAACTAGCACTCTCATACCGCATTCTCAAAACTTCATTTATCAACCCTCCTACCAACGATAGTTACAATGTAGCAAGAAATAGAAGCAAAACTCACCTAGTTCGGAGGAAATCGCTGGAGGAAGTCGAAGGGGGTCTCCTATCGCGCTCTACTAAGCTGAGGGGCTGAGAATGGAGAGGAATGAAATAAACAGTGGCAGCTACTTCATTAATAGTTTCCTTAAGTACGCTATCCACCTTTGGGTTTCTAATTACCCTTATGCCCTTGCCTAGTCATCCTCTAACCCTACATTTAATATTGCCATATAAATTGTGCCATTAGTTTAAAAAAAAAAGAATAGAGGATCGGTTTGATAGAATCGGGTATTACAGATTCCCTGGACACTTTATTCACAGAAACGAAGATAAGGTGTTTCAATTTATGAATGGACTGAAGCTAGAGGTGTACAGAGGGGTCAAGTTTTCAGGTTTTAAAGGTTTGCCTTTCAGTGATATTGTGTCCACAGCATTGGAGGTGGAAGAAGCTGAATTGAAGTGTGCTGGACCAAAGGAAACCCCGAGAAAGTTTGTTCAACCACCACCGCAGAGAGGAGTGAAGAGGCACAATGAAGGCCAGTATAGTCAAGGAATAGGAAAGAAAGTACCAGATACCAAGACATTTCCTATGTGCCTGAAATGTTCGAAGAATCACCTGGGCGAGTGTAGATTTGGAACGAATAAGTGTTTTAACTGTGAAGAGGTTGGACACTCGTTCAGGGATTGCCCAAAGCCTAGAATCACATGTTGCTTCAACTGTAACAAAGTCGGGCATATCAACAAAGACTGCCCAGCTTTGAAGGGCGGACCTGCCAAGATTAAACCAAGAATATTCTCCATGATGGAGTCAGGTGATGAGGACCAGCCTGCTGTAGTGTCAGGTACTGTATTGATTAACTCTATACCTGCTTTTACTTTGATAGATTCGGGTGCAACTCATTCTTTTATAGCCACTGCATTTGCTGATAAGTTAGATGTACGGTTTACTCCTACTGAGCATGTGTTTAACGTAGCATTACCTTCTGGTGAGCGCATGCACTCCAATCAAGTGATGCCCGATAGTATTGTGTTAGTAGGAAATATGAATTTACCTGCTGACCTCATTGTTATGGACATAATGGGATTTGATGTAATCCTAGAAATGGATTGGTTGTTTAAGCATTATGCCACAATAGATTGTAGGAATGGAATTGTTAGTTTTCAACCCCCTAGTGGTTTAAACCATACCTTCCGAGCTCTGAAGAAGAGTAAGGAAATAACTGTGATGACCTTTGTTAATTATAGACCCTCCCCGTGCAAGGAATATTTGTGCTTTCTGGCCAGTGTTTTAGACACACAACTAGTAGAAAAAGCAAGCCCCGAAAATGTTTTAGTTGTCCAAGATTTCCCGGGAGTATTCCTAGATGACCTTCCTGACTTGCCACCAGATAGGGAAATTGAATTTGTGGTAGATGTTTACCCCGGCGCCGAGCCTGTGTCCAAAAATCCATATAGACTAGCACCAACAGAACTTAAAGAATTGAAGAAACAGTTAGAGGATTTGTTGGAGAAAGGGTTCATATGCCCTAGCTTTTCACTATGGGGTGCACCTGTCCTTTTTGTCAAAAAGAAAGACGGATCAATGCGTATGTGCGTAAACTATAGAGAATTGAATAAGCTAACTGTCAAGAACAAGTATCCACTGCCGAGGATTGATGATTTATTTGATCAGCTTAAGGGTGCAAGAGTTTTCTCTAAGATTGACCTTAGGTCCGGTTATTACCAGTTGAAGGTTAAATCTGAAGATATCCCAAAGACTGCCTTTCGCACAAGGTATGGACATTATGAGTTTTTGGTTATGTCTTTTGGTTTGACAAATGCGCCAGCAGCCTTCATGGATCTTATGAACAGGGTGTTTCACGAGTATTTGGACAAGTTTGTCATCGTATTCATAGATGACATTCTAATCTATTCTAAAACTAAGGAGGAGCATGCAGGACACCTAAACTTGGTGTTAGGATTGTTGAGGCAGCACCAACTTTATGCCAAATTTTCTAAGTGTGAGTTTTGGTTGGACAGAGTTCACTTTCTTGGTCATGTGATCTCTGGAGATGGGATATCTGTTGATCCAGCCAAGGTTCAAGCAGTTAAGGAATGGCCCCAACCGAAGAATGCTACGAATATCAGGAGTTTTCTTGGACTAGCAGGATATTATAGAAAGTTCATTGAAGGATTTTCGAAGATTGCTACACCTCTTACTATGTTAACAAGGAAAAATGTGAAGTATAATTGGACTGATAAATGTGAATCCAGTTTCCAGACCTTGAAACAGAAACTAACCAATGCTCCAATTCTGACCCTTCCTGTCGATAATGGTAAGTTCAGCATATATTGTGATGCATCCAAATTTGGACTTGATTGTGTTTTGATGCAAGATGAAAAGGTTATAGCTTATGCTTCTAGGCAGTTAAAAGTGCATGAAAAGAATTACCCTACACATGACTTAGAATTAGCTGCTGTGGTCTTTGCATTAAAGATTTGGAGGCACTACCTGTATGGACAAGCTTGTGAGATATTTTCGGATCATAAAAGTCTGAAATACATTTTCACGCAGAAAGAACTGAATATGAGGCAACGTAGGTGGTTAGAATTTGTCAAAGATTATAATTTCGAGATTAAGTACCACCCTGGCAAGGCGAATGTTGTGGCTGATGCTTTGAGTAGAGTGACTCCTTCAGTCTCTGCATTGATTCTAGAGATACCAAAAGCTTTAGCGACAGAATTCCAAAGATTTAACCTGGAAGCTGTGTTCAGTGTGTCAGCCATGCTTTCGGCCATGTCTTTGAGGCCTACTATTTTGGAGAAAATAAAGAAAGTTCAAATGAATGACCCTGAATGCAATAAGTATAAGTTGAGCATGGATTCTACTGACAAGTCGGATTTCAACTGCTCAGTTGATGGATGTCTCAAGTTTCGAAATAGATGGTTTGTTCCGGCTGATACTGAACTTAGAAAGGAAATCCTATCCGAGGCACATTCCTCCAGACTCTCTGTTCATCCTGGAAGTACGAAGATGTACAAGGATCTCAAGAAACATTATTGGTGGCCAGGTATGAAAAAAGTTGTGGCGGAGTATGTGGAGACATGTCTGATCTGCCAGCAAGTCAAAGCTGAACAGCAGAGGCCTGCTGGAACATTGCAACCTTTACCAGTTCCAGAATGGAAATGGGAACAGATAACTATGGATTTTGTTATAGGATTACTTAGAACAGCAAAAGGTCACGATGTAATTTGGGTAATAGTTGATCGTTTAACCAAATCTGCTCACTTTCTGCCAATGAAGATAACTTACTCAATGGATCAACTGGCTGAGTTGTATGTGCACGAAGTTGTTAGACTGCATGGAGTTCCAAGCACCATAGTTTCAGACCGAGACTCCAGATTCACATCTAAGTTTTGGAAAAGTTTGCACAAGGCTATGGGAACACAGCTTAGTTTTAGCACAGCTTTCCACCCTCAAACTGATGGACAATCGGAAAGGACTATTCAAACGTTGGAGGACATGCTCCGTGCTTGTGTTTTGAACTTTCAAGCTTCATGGAGCAAATACTTGTCCTTGGTAGAATTTTCTTATAACAACAGTTTTCAGGCAACAATAGGCATGGCACCATACGAGGCATTATATGGACGAAAGTGCAGATCTCCATTATATTGAGATGAGGTTGGAGAAGCACAATTGATTGGTCCTGACATTGTGTAGCAGACAGTGGAGAAAATTGCTCTTATCCGACAGAGAATTTTGACAGCTCAAAGCCGGCAGAAAAGCTATGCAGACAAAAGACGAAGAGAACTAGAATTTGATGTTGGTAATGAAGTTTTCCTTAAGGTGTCACCTTTCAAAGGAGTCGCGAGATTTAGAAAGAGAGGCAAGTTGAACCCCAGATATATAGGACCTTTCTCAATCTTGAAGAAGATTGGGAAGTCAGCTTATCAACTACAGTTACCAGCCTCCTTAGAGAGAATCCATAATGTGTTTCATGTTTCCATGTTAAAGAAGTGTGTTCGAGATCTATCTCAAGTCGTGGAACCTCAGAGTATTGAAGTCCACCCCACTCTTACTTATGAAGAGAAACCAGTAAAAATCTTAGATTATGCAGTGAAGGTATTACGCAACAAAGAAGTTTCACTGGTAAAAGTCTTATGGCATAACCAGAACATTGAGGAGACAACTTGGGAGCGTCAGCAGGACATGATGAACCAATATCCAGAACTATTCAGGTACTGAATTTTGAGGACAAAATTCTTTTAAGGAGGGTAGATTGTAGCACCCGGTTCCATTGAACCAAAATTTAATTTATTATTAATGATGTACTTTTATAGAAGGGTTAGGGGAGTTATTGATTAGGTTAATAAATGATCAGGCGAGGGCATGTTGGTAATTAGAATTTTACATAGTGGATAACGTATTTAAGGAAAAAGTCCAGTGAGAGTAGCCGCCACTATTCCCTATTTCCCTCTTTCGGTTTTCAGCTCGAGCAGTAGAACTCTCTAGATGATTCTCTCGCCCGATTCTCCTTCAACCTAGGTAAGTCTTGTTTTCTTGCATTTTAGCGATTAGTTTACTGAGAGAATACAATGTGAAGATTTTGAGGTTGCTGTGATTGAGGGTGGGTTCGGGTTCTTGGTGATAAATGAGAATACACGAGTAGCAGAGTTTCAAATCGATTTCCTCAAACATATTATGATTTTTGGTAAGGTTTAGTAAGAGTTGGATTAATGTACTGTCATGACCTTAGGTGAGCGAGCTTCTGGAGTAGTTGTAACCGAGCATTTCTAGGAGAGCCAGGTAAGTGAAGTATTGTGTGTGCCTTCGGGCCTACATCACAAACAGTGGGTTTATGCATGCTTGAGTATTTTCTGTATGTTATGCATCATATTTTTGACAGAGTACGAAAATAAACTTTCATGTATCATTATGGAAAGACAAGTACATATTGAAATGCATTGGCGGTTAAGGGAATTAATCCACCCCTTAACTGATGAAGAGGATTTATACATTGGGAGAACTGATCCCACTCTCAAGGGAACTGAGGGATCAGAATAGCTATTAAGGGAATTCATCCACCCCTTAACTGATGAAGATGATGTATAACATTGGGAGAATTGATCCCACTCCCAAGGGAATCAAGGGATCTGATCAGTAAATAAACGATGTACAACTGAGATGAGAAAGTAGAAACTGCATATTTAGGATTCATGTTTCAGCATATTATTTCATTATTTCTTTACTTACTTAGCATTAGGCTAATAGATGAGTTTTGTGATGTAGGTGTTGAGGATACCGCAGGTGAATTCCCTGAGTTTACTGATGAATAGATGGAGTTGGAGGAGCACTTCTCTGTCTCGAACTGGTATACTGATGAGGCAGAGTAACTGATGTCTGTTGGTGTGAAAGTTTAGTTGACAGTGTTTCAATTTAAATATGTTGAGTTTTCATGACAGTAGTGATTTCAATGTTTTGAATACGTTTTTGATTTTCCTTTTCTGATAATAGTATTCTATTGGGAATTGATGTTGGTACTTGCTTGTTTTTGAGTAATGCATTGGCTTGAACTTGTTTTCCTGGATAGTTTCAGCACATGTGAGTAAATTCTTTTCTGTAGTAGAGTTGTGTTGTATAGTAAGAAGTTGCTGGTATGTCGCTCTGTTCTCTATCGGTAGATGATGTCTATTGGTAGTATGTCAAGTTATAGTATGTTGATTGTGAATTAATGTCTTCAGTAAAGCCATCGGATGATGTAGGTTTAATTCTGTCGGAAGATGTCTTCAGTAAAGCCATCGGATGATGTAGGTTTAATTCTGTCGGAAGATGTCTTCAGTAAAGCCATCGGATGATGTAGGTTTAATTCTGTCGGAAGATGTCTTCAGTAAAGCCATCGGATGATGTAGGTTTAATTCTGTCGGAAGATGTCTTCAGTAAAGCCATCGGATGATGTAGGTTTAATTCTGTCGGAAGATGTCTTCAGTAAAGCCATCGGATGATGTAGGTTTAATTCTGTCGGAAGATGTCTTCAGTAAAGCCATCGGATGATGTAGGTTTAATTCTGTCGGAAGATGTCTTCAGTAAAGCCATCGGATGATGTAGGTTTAATTCTGTCGGAAGATGTCTTCAGTAAAGCCATCGGATGATGTAGGTTTAATTCTGTCGGAAGATGTCTTCAGTAAAGCCATCGGATGATGTAGGTTTAATTCTGTCGGAAGATGTCTTCAGTAAAGCCATCGGATGATGTAGGTTTAATTCTGTCGGAAGATGTCTTCAGTAAAGCCATCGGATGATGTAGGTTTAATTCTGTCGGAAGATGTCTTCAGTAAAGCCATCGGATGATGTAGGTTTAATTCTGTCGGAAGATGTCTTCAGTAAAGCCATCGGATGATGTAGGTTTAATTCTGTCGGAAGATGTCTTCAGTAAAGCCATCGGATGATGTAGGTTTAATTCTGTCGGAAGATGTCTTCAGTAAAGCCATCGGATGATGTAGGTTTAATTCTGTCGGAAGATGTCTTCAGTAAAGCCATCGGATGATGTAGGTTTAATTCTGTCGGAAGATGTCTTCAGTAAAGCCATCGGATGATGTAGGTTTAATTCTGTCGGAAGATGTCTTCAGTAAAGCCATCGGATGATGTAGGTTTAATTCTGTCGGAAGATGTCTTCAGTAAAGCCATCGGATGATGTAGGTTTAATTCTGTCGGAAGATGTCTTCAGTAAAGCCATCGGATGATGTAGGTTTAATTCTGTCGGAAGATGTCTTCAGTAAAGCCATCGGATGATGTAGGTTTAATTCTGTCGGAAGATGTCTTCAGTAAAGCCATCGGATGATGTAGGTTTAATTCTGTCGGAAGATGTCTTCAGTAAAGCCATCGGATGATGTAGGTTTAATTCTGTCGGAAGATGTCTTCAGTAAAGCCATCGGATGATGTAGGTTTAATTCTGTCGGAAGATGTCTTCAGTAAAGCCATCGGATGATGTAGGTTTAATTCTGTCGGAAGATGTCTTCAGTAAAGCCATCGGATGATGTAGGTTTAATTCTGTCGGAAGATGTCTTCAGTAAAGCCATCGGATGATGTAGGTTTAATTCTGTCGGAAGATGTCTTCAGTAAAGCCATCGGATGATGTAGGTTTAATTCTGTCGGAAGATGTCTTCAGTAAAGCCATCGGATGATGTAGGTTTAATTCTGTCGGAAGATGTCTTCAGTAAAGCCATCGGATGATGTAGGTTTAATTCTGTCGGAAGATGTCTTCAGTAAAGCCATCGGATGATGTAGGTTTAATTCTGTCGGAAGATGTCTTCAGTAAAGCCATCGGATGATGTAGGTTTAATTCTGTCGGAAGATGTCTTCAGTAAAGCCATCGGATGATGTAGGTTTAATTCTGTCGGAAGATGTCTTCAGTAAAGCCATCGGATGATGTAGGTTTAATTCTGTCGGAAGATGTCTTCAGTAAAGCCATCGGATGATGTAGGTTTAATTCTGTCGGAAGATGTCTTCAGTAAAGCCATCGGATGATGTAGGTTTAATTCTGTCGGAAGATGTCTTCAGTAAAGCCATCGGATGATGTAGGTTTAATTCTGTCGGAAGATGTCTTCAGTAAAGCCATCGGATGATGTAGGTTTAATTCTGTCGGAAGATGTCTTCAGTAAAGCCATCGGATGATGTAGGTTTAATTCTGTCGGAAGATGTCTTCAGTAAAGCCATCGGATGATGTAGGTTTAATTCTGTCGGAAGATGTCTTCAGTAAAGCCATCGGATGATGTAGGTTTAATTCTGTCGGAAGATGTCTTCAGTAAAGCCATCGGATGATGTAGGTTTAATTCTGTCGGAAGATGTCTTCAGTAAAGCCATCGGATGATGTAGGTTTAATTCTGTCGGAAGATGTCTTCAGTAAAGCCATCGGATGATGTAGGTTTAATTCTGTCGGAAGATGTCTTCAGTAAAGCCATCGGATGATGTAGGTTTAATTCTGTCGGAAGATGTCTTCAGTAAAGCCATCGGATGATGTAGGTTTAATTCTGTCGGAAGATGTCTTCAGTAAAGCCATCGGATGATGTAGGTTTAATTCTGTCGGAAGATGTCTTCAGTAAAGCCATCGGATGATGTAGGTTTAATTCTGTCGGAAGATGTCTTCAGTAAAGCCATCGGATGATGTAGGTTTAATTCTGTCGGAAGATGTCTTCAGTAAAGCCATCGGATGATGTAGGTTTAATTCTGTCGGAAGACCTCTTGATGTGGCAGTCTCAAAGAATTAAGCTTTACAACTCTTTTCCTTCTGTTTTGCGGATTGTTTCATCTGCCATCTTTACAGTTGTTGTAGCAGATCTGTCCAAACTAACAAAATCTCCTACTTTTACAGTCATATGACTGCTACTACCACTGTCCATATACCAAACTTTTGAACCACAAAAATCAGCAGCATAGCAAGCAAGAAATAGATTTTCGGATTCATTTTTCTCCTTTTCTTCAACAAAGTTAGCTTGCATTTCATCTTTTTCCTTTTTCCAACAAAATTTTTCTATATGACCAGGTTTGTTACAATAGTAGCACTTAAACTTACGAGTTTGAGTTTCACCTTTGCCACTTGAGTGTTGATTTCTATCGCTTGAACGACCACCTCCTCTGTTTCCTCTACCTCCTCTTTTCCCTTGAAATGAATAACCTCCACGACTGTTATTGTTGTTGTGACGATCATGCACACCTTCGGTGTTGTTCGAAAGTTTTAGTTTAGTCTGAAATGCCTTCTCGGTAGAATTCTCCTCATAGCTTTTGTGCCTTTCTTCATGAGATTGCAAATAGCCCAATAATTCGTCAACGGTTAAGACACTCAAGTCTTTTGATTCTTCTATGGTGGATACTGCTGACTCATATTCGCGAGTCAAACTTCACAAGATTTTTTCTACAACTTTTTGATCTTCTATCTTCTCACCGTATTTCCTCATTTGATTAACAATGTCCATAAGATTGTTGGAACAGTCATGTATTGACTCCCCTTCTTTCATGCGAAAAACTTCAAACTGTCGACGTAGTGTTTGAAGCTTGACTGTAAGCACCTTTGTTGTGCCTTGATACCCATTTTTGAGTGCATCCCATGCTTCCTTTGCTTTAGTTGCTGCCGAAATCCGAGAAGAGAAAATAGCATCATCCACTGCTTGCTGAATGAAGAAAAGGGCTTTTGCATCTTTCTTTCGCAAATCTTTCAATGCTTCAATTGCTACTCCTTCTTCATTGTAGCCATTCTCTATCAACTCCCATAAATCTTGAGAGATAAAGAGAGTCTTCATCTTCGTGCTCCAAACATTATAGTTGCAGCCTTGAAAAATTGGAATTGCCGGCTGTGAGATGTTCACTCCATTTGAAACGCTTGCCATCACAGAAAAAATTCTTCACAAGTCTCCATAGAGGCTCTAATACCAGATGATAGGTTTATAATCTGTTTAAACAAGAAACTTCTCTCTTAGATTGCAAAATCAAGAGAGGAACAAAACAGAAAGAAGGATCTTTCACACAGTACTTTTATCAAATACGTTGATGGCAAGAGAGAAATAAAAGATGACTGAAAGGTATTCCTCTATCATATATTCAATATCCAAACTAGGAAATTTATACAAATAAAATGCAACAGATTCACGTTCCCACTAACCCACTAAGGAACATGGAATCAGACTCCTAATAAATATCAAACACATTCTACTACCCCATAAGAATAGGTCAAATTATTGATGACTTTGACTTAGTAAACAATAGACACGTAAATAAAAAAAAAGGGTAAATTCCAAAAACCACCCTGGAGTATGGATATTTCCCGAAAAAACCCTCAGACTATAAGTCCTCTCAGTCAAAACCTCGAAGTTTTGAAAACTAACAAAAAAACCCCTGGCGGGGCCCCGCATGCCCCCCGAATGTTAATTCGGGGGGCCGCATCAATTTCGCGGCCCCCCGCATGGCAATTTTGCCTCTCACGTGCATTGCACGTCGACCCATTCGGGGGGCCGCACCAGAATCCCGGCCCCCCGTGTGGATGGACATTTGGGGGGCCGCGAATCCTATACGGCCCCCCGAATGTCCATCAACAGATCAATAATTAATCTGTGATGGACATTCGGGGGGCCGTATCGGATTCGCGGCCCCCCGAATGTCCATCGACAGATCAATAATTGATCTGTGATGGACATTCGGGGGGCCGTATGGGATTCGCGGCCCCCCGAATGTCCATCGACAGATCAATAATTGATCTGTGATGGACATTCGGGGGGCCGCGTATCCCATACGGCCCCCCGAATGTCCATCAAAAGATCAATTATTGATCTGTCGATGGACATTGCGGGGGGCCGCATAAGGAATTCGGCCCCCCGCATGTCTGATTTGAAACGACGCGGGGGGCCGCATCGAAATAGCGGGGGGCCGAATTCCTTTATTATTTAAGGAGCTCGGCCTCCCTACGAAGAAATCACCAAGTTTTCTCTGAAAAATTTTCTTTTCGCAGTCTAATTTTCTCTGTTTTAGCAAGGACGATGGATTCTGATCCCGATAGATGGTTCGAATTAGACGAGGAAATAGATAGTGAAGCTGGAATGAATTTGTATCCGGACGATGATCCTCCACATGGTGATGATGGCTCGGATGAAAATGAACAAATACCGGTGTGTTCGACATCCAGAACTCTAGACGATCAGCTGCGAACACCCGTTATGTCGAGCGATGATGAGGTAGAAAGCGTTCAGGTAAGAGAAGAAATTCATATGGAATTTTTTATTGCTAGAGAATATGCAACTTTAAAAGAGCTGAAAGATGAAATAAAAGATTATTCAATAAAACACGGATTAGGGATAAGATTCGTTAAAAGTGATAGTAGTCGATTAAGGGCTAAGTGTTCAGAAGGGTGTGAGTGGCTTTTGCATGCCTCGCAAAAGCAAGCTGAGCAAACCTTTCAAATAAAAACTTTGGTCAGTACTCACAGTTGTGCCAGAATAGTTGAGAATAGAAACGTTAGTGCAAAATGGGTTGCAAACAATTACCTGGCGAGGTTCAAAAGTCACCCTAGGTGGGACATATCTTCCATTGTAGAGACAGTGAGGGTGGACCACAGATGTCATATCACACCTAGTCTTGCTAGAAGAGCGAGGAGCATTGCTCAGACACTTAACGAAGGCAAGGCTGATGAACAGTACAAATTAATATGGTCGTACAAAGCTGAAATACATAGAACAAATCCGGGGAGCACTTTCGAAGTGCATATTTACGATGCGGGGGACACATTTGTGTGCCAGAGAGTGTATATGTGTTTGGCCGCTTGCAAGACGGGTTTGTTACAGTTTGGTCGCCGAGTGATCTGTTTGGATGGCTATCACTTGAAGGGCTCCTGTCCTGGACAATTATTGACAGCTGTTAGTATTGACGCCAATGATGGAATATATCACGTCGCTGTTGCCAACGTCGAAAAAGAGATCGAGGAAACATGGACGTGGTTTTTGAGACTTTTGAAGGCGGACCTATACACTGGAGATGGAACCGGCTGGACGATCGTTTCGGATCGACAAAAGGTATGTTGTTTAATTAAATTAGTTGTTGTGTAATTAAAGTGTGTAACTAACTAACTTTGTTTTAATATCAGGGTTTGAGGAATGCCGTGGATGACGCATTTAGTGAAGCCGAACACCGCTTCTGCCTGCGGCACATGTACAAATACTTTAAAGGGCTGTTTCGGGGCAAAGCATTTAAAGAAGCGATGTGGAAGGCAGCTAGGGCACCCACAAGAGCTCATTTCAATTTAGAAATGGAGAAATTACGAAGGCTCAGCTCGGCTGCCCACGAATGGCTTCAAGGAGAAGACCCTAGATATTGGGCTAGTCATGCCTTCTCTCCAATTCCCAAGTGCGATATTGGCTTAAACAATTTGTGTGAGTCATTTAATGCACTTATATTGACTGCCAGGGACAAACCGATCATCATCATGTTTGAGAATATCCGAACGTACATGATGACTCGGATCGTTAAAAAATTTCAGAAGATGGCAGGATTGACGACTCTCCTGTGTCCCCAAATATATAAGAAGATTGAGAAGCTCGCAGATGCAGCTGCAAATTGGTCCCCTACGCTCGGGGCAGGTTTACGATTTCAAGTGAGCAACGGCAACGAACAATTCATTGTCGACTTGAATACGTGGGAGTGCTCCTGCACCCGGTGGATGCTTACTGGGATTCCGTGTGCCCATGCCATTTCATGCATATTTTTCATGAGAATGGAGCCAGAAAGTTACGTGCATCCATGCTATCACCGGATGACATTGCTGCAGATGTACGCTAATTTTATTCAACCCATGAACGGCCAATTAATGTGGCCGGATGTGCCAGGTATGGTGGAACTAGTCCCACCAAGAAGATATCGCCAACCTGGTAGACCCAAGAAGACCAGAGTACGAGATGCCGATGAGCCGTCAAGTTCGAGAGCTAGTAGGCGGAACTCAAGGATGGCGTGTGGTACCTGTCGGCAGTACGGGCACAATAAACGCACTTGTCCTAACCGAGGATCTACTTCAGGCACTGCTGCTTCCCAAGACACGTTTATGGGTTTCAACATAAATGATGAGACACAGGTACGTTCTAAACAGTTCGCTCATAAATACGTTGTCATTTTTTTTAATGTAATATAATTTTCATGCTATTTCAGGAATCTACGACGCGCGGCCGAGGCAGGAGCAGAAGAAATTAACTGTTGTAATTTGTATTGGATTCCATCTACGTTAATGTAATATAATTTTTTTTTCATTAATTTCTTAATTAATTGCATAAAACCAAAGTAATTAATAAATTATTTATTTATTAATAATTTAAATACAATAAGTAATTTGAATAAAACAATAGATTAATAATTTGAAATTAACGATTTCAATAAAATTAATTTATTACAAATTATTACAGATTATTACAAATAATTTAGAATTCATTTATTTATTAAGTATTACAATTAACGATTTCAGTAAAATTAATTTATTTACAAATTATTACAATTGATTAATAATTTGTAGTTAACGATTTCATTAAATTTAATTTATTACAATTTACTACAAATTATTACAGATAATTTCAGATGTATTAATAATTTGAAATTAACGATTTCATTATAATTAATTAATTAATTAATTAATTTAAAAAAGTGAAAAATTGGACATAGTTTTGTTTGTTTTATGACTCCCCATCGCTATCTTCAAATGGTTCCTGCAAATTTAAATAACACATATATACCCAAACAGTTCCAGTAAATATACATCAACGCAAATATAACTAATAATGTACATCAAACTCAAATAAAAATACATCAAATGAAATACAAAATATAAAATAAACTACTCCGGTGGTACAACATCGTCATCGTCACTGTCGTCTTTGGTGCCTATCAAATCCCCTACCTTCTGAGTGATCTCTCTAATGGACTCACTGAAATAGTCCTGTGACTCAATCATCTTCTTGTGGCCCCGGGCCAGCTCCTCGACACTGCTGATGAGGAACTCAATCCTCTGCTGCATATGTTGTCGCTCCCGACGCTCCTCCAGAAGCATCTCATGCATCGTTTCCCACATCCTGCCAACCTCAGGGGCAACTGGCGGCGCCGTCGCAGTGGTGGGGGTGTCATCCTCCATCGGAGCATCCTCAACTGGAGCATCCTCGGCTGGAGCATCCTCAGTTGGAGCGTCCCCGAGCTCCCCCTTAAGCATCCAAAGCCCGCAGATCTCGACTAGATCCATCCTAGTTAGATGAAGCCTGTCAAATACATCCAATGCTCGGGGAGCTCTAAACTGCTCTCCCGCGGGGAGCTCGACTTGTGACCTCTGCACGAGTTGCCAAATCAAATTACCATACGGTAGATTTTTGTTACTTGTCCGGGCGATCTCGTGCATGTGCCCCAGTATCATGAACCCGGGGTCCAAGAAATTGCGGCTGTACATTTTCTCCATAACATAGAGATCCATCCAGTTGACTAGATCTCTATGGCCATCTCTCGGTAGCAGCGAATGACTGATAATATTATGAAGAACCCGAGCTTTGGCATTCAAATCCTTTGATCTCGGTTTGATAAATTTTTCTATATTTGCATCGCGGTGAATCTGTCGAAGAAATTCCAATCCCCTGGGTGTTCTGGCAAAATCACACTCTATAGAATAGTACTGTGCAGCTCCCTCAGCCGTAAATCCGAGCAGCTCGTTCACATGTTTGGCATAAAACAAGATCTCCTTACCATAGACATATGATTTCATCCCCTGCCGCCCGGTACTGATCAAGTTCGCATAAAATAAGCGAACGATGCGATCGCAAGTCTCTCCACTCATGTCGTACAGCCCTTGCAATCCAATGCTGTCGAACATTTCTTTTATTTGCAAAGACTCCCATCCAACAAAGTTGACAGTCTTCCCATAAATCATCGGCTGGAAAGATATATCTCGATCGAACCTCTTTTTACATTCCTCGGTTCGAAATTCGATCGAGAAACAATTTGACGGTGGTTGGGGCGCTTCGGCCGGAGGCCCTTGTGACGAAGACGGGCCAGCTGCTGATGATTGGGCACGAGGGCGTTTGAACGATATTTTTGGAGCCATTTAAGCCTCGGATTTTTGGACAAATTTGCTAGGATTTGTGAGGCACGGCTCGGATTTCACGATTTTTGGCAACAACAGGCTAGAGTTTGACGATTTTCGGCTTTTCGACAGGTCGGTTGTGGATTTTCAGAGATTAAAACGCTCGGATTTGGGAGGCAAGGGTCGAGTATGGCGATAGGGTTTTCGCCGGAGGTAGGGTTTCGATTTTTTTGGGGTTCTCGACGATTAGGCGCTCGATTGTTGTGATTTCCGGCAACGAAAACTCACTTTCGAAGGATTTTTGGAAAAAAATCGAAAATTTCGTCCCTTTTCCTCTCGGTTTCAGAGTGCGGGGGGTGCGCCGGGGGCCGATTGTTTAAATAGTAACGACAATTCGACCCCCCGAATTAAATATGCGGGGCCCCCTTTTGCGGAATTAGGGCACAATCGGGGCCCCGTATTCAACATACGGCCCCCCGCATGAAGAACATGAATAAACGGGGCCCCGAATTAACAAGTCGGCCCCCCGACTTAAATTCGCATTTTTCATGTGCATCGCACGTGCGCTGGGAGGGTCAGAGGCCCCCGCGTTCACCCCCCGTGGAATGCGGGGGGCCATGATTCTGGTGCGGCCCCCCGAATGGGTCGACGTGCAATGCACGTGAGAGGCAAAATTGCCATGCGGGGGGCCGCGAAATTGATGCGGCCCCCCGAATTAACATTCGGGGGGCATGCGGGGCCCCGCCAGGGGTTTTTTTGTTAGTTTTCAAAACTTCGAGGTTTTGACTGAGAGGACTTATAGTCTGAGGGTTTTTTCGGGAAATATCCATACTCCATGGTGGTTTTTGGAATTTACCCTAAAAAAAACTACTTACAGAATTCTGCATTATATCTAACAATTACTGGGCATCCAAACAATATTTATTATGATGAACTTATGAGCTTGGACGTCGTCGAGTTGGATTCTCTTGCTCAGATTTTGGAAGCTATGGAGGAAGATGAGATTGACACCATCGGTGAGAAGAGCAACCAGATGCCAAATTGCTGGAATCTTCCTGAAAGTTTATACGACAAATTTTCAGACCCAAACTGCTTCTTTTTCGGTGGAGATGGTCGGCCAACTCCAAGCGTTTCTGAAATTACTACTGGTCTGGATTTTGAGTTCTTTGACAGCCAACCGCATGATTTCCAAATTGCTTCTTCTTCAACGGCAATGGTTATCCCTTACTCTCACAAGGTTGAGGACGATACGCCCATATCAGAGCCTCGTCATTTAACAGAGAACAACTCCTGGTTACTGGATTCTGTCGTTCCGATTTTGGATGTTCAGCCTGAAGAAGCCAAAGATGAAAGTAACATCATCATCGAGACGACGGATTGCGAGAGTTTTTCTAAAAGTAGTGATTGTGAGAGCTTAGCTGCAATTTTCTATGACGAATTACCAGGCAAAAATAGCTTGTCCTTGAATTTTGAAAATTCGATGTATCATCAGTATGAGTTGTTGGATTATCAGCCCTTTGGTTTCCAACGACCCATCCCTTTTTCTTAATCAAAACTTTATTTTCTTGAATTAGTGTTCCATTTACTTTCAATGAACTTTATTTTCTTGAATTAGTGTTCCATTTACTTACAATGAACTTTTATCAATAGTTCAAAATATTGGCAGTACCCATCCTCTAATACCAAATTATAGGACATAGTTCAAAGTATAGCAATAAATTATACGACATATATATTTCTTTCTCATATAAATTAAGATAACAATTACGTGTTGTTTTGCGCTATGCTAAATGCCAAGTACTTTCCTACCTTTTCCAATCCCATAGGAAAAGTTGAAGCTTGATTTTTGTGCTAGGAAGAAGATGCCATTTAGGACAAGGTTCAAGTAGGGGCACTTTTTCTGTTTCGGAAACAAAAGTAGCATTAGAAATAAAAGCTCTAAGCAAAAGAATTGACTACACTGAAAGTTGAAAAATGCCTGCAGCCTTTGCCATTAATACTTTACATTGCTCATAAGTTAAAAATGAATATGCATTTGTATATCTATGACAAATTCCGTAAACCAAATTCAACGAACACCTAGAACCGTATTCATCACGTTAGAATCACCAAGATGAAATAGTTGTGGACCGTACTTGAATTCATGAAATCATTTTTTATATTAATTTTTGTAAATTGTTGTTGAATTCGAGACCAATGAGTTTGACCTTTTTAAGTCAGTTTTTCCCCACATAAATTCTTTACATTAATCTTTGTATTTTAGTTTTCGTAATCTGTTTTCGAGTTCGAGACTGATTGGTTTGATCTCTAAGTTAGAACGATTTTTCTCTAGATAAATTCTTTATCTTAATTTTTGTATTCTCACGATGGATGAGAGGCCAAGAAAACAGAAGATATCTCACTATTTGAATTAGAGATCTAATTATAAATATATGACTTGTAGATTAGGTTAAATTCGGTCTATCGTTAAACTTAAATCCAAATATTGGCATTTACACATTGGCCTTCACACTTCAACGAAACGTGAAAAACCAACTTTATTTGATCACTTGAGTTTGACTTTATGATTGCTAATAATATATAATTATAATTAAATATATATAATTCTTCTAATTAATTGTCAAATAAATCCAAAAATCTCTCACTTGTATTATATATTTTGATTACATTTACAAAGGAACTAAGTTCAGTTTTAGTAAGGAGGATGTTATTGGTGAGGTGAGTGGCAAAGACTTTGGCATGCTTGATCTTTCTTTCTTTTCGTTGGCTTAACGTTTTTGTATTTTTTATTTATTTTGCAGACGTACTTAGGGATTCAAATGTTCAGATTTTAGTTCAAGTGCGCTCGATGTTCTGCAGAGCTAACTACTAAGACAGATCCACAAAACTCAGACTACGTAGTTGAAATAGGTGCAACCAGAAATCTTGAAACATGGCGAGAGGAGGATGAAGTTTTGGACAAGGAAAAAATAAGAGGGCTTCTGAAGAGATGGGAGACACCATCAAACCTTTGGAGAACCAAACTTTGGATGAGATGAGTTGTATGAAGGTATATCTTCATTTATTTGGAATCTCGAAAGCTTTCTTTGAATTGGAGCTATCTGAAACTAATTCGTGCATTGTTACTGTGAGTGTTGATGCTCTCCAGCGTGCTTCTGCTTAAAAGGTTCGACGATGATGCTATACATTTCTCCAGCACTCGCTTTCGGACACTTGTTTTTATGTTAATATAATGTTATTACCAATAAAAAAATAATGATGGGTAGAGGAAGACCGCGATATCATTTTATTGCTTTGTCTTTTATTTAGTTTAAATGATTTATTGCTAAGCATATTGACAGGGGACACATGGTTAGAGGAAGAAGAGTTGGAAGAAGAGGATGAAGCACTGATCAACTCAATCGTATTCCATGCTTGTAGTAATTGATAAACCACCTGTGCTTCTCTTTCTTTTGTCCTATTGTCTTTTTTTTTTTTTTTTTTTCTGTGGGATTATTATATTGAGAGGTTTATTTAATTCTAATTATTACAGAATTTGACAAATTATGTTTGGAGAGGTTTTTTGGATATGCTTTCATTGTTTTCTTTCGAGGAATTTCAAGTATGTCATTTGGATGGTTGCTCTTGATTGCTACCTCAGGTTAACAAGTGCTGAGAAATTTTATTATAAGTTTTCGATAAAGTTGTTTTCTTTCTGAATATTTATAGTCCAGGTCTAGGATTGATTAAAGTGGAAGAAGAACCGGTACAATCTTCCAGCCTGCTCTCTGTACAACAATGAACATATAATGGCATCCAAGAATTAATCATCAACACAATAACATTATAATAACTATGATAAGAAGCTGATAATTACCTCTCATTTTGAAACAAACTGATAATTACCTTTGATGCAGAGGAAAGAAGTCTTTGGAGAGCCTTTCCAACTTATTCATTAGAAAATGCTAGCTTTGCAGACAGCTTCAGCCTAAGAGGTATGTCATGATAGAAGAATGAATACTCAGATTTCTTTTGAGTTCTACCTTAAATATTTAAAGGAATATCCAAACTCTTATTTACACTATGTTAACTTAGTTTATGTTTAAGGCTAATCACCGATTAAGAGAATCTTTAAAAAAAAATTATTGTTCCATATTCCACTTTTATGATGTTCTATTGCTCGAATGGTAGGATGAGATATGATATTAACGAGATAAGATTTAAGTCTTCCTTTCGAGAATTTCTAAAACACATATTCTAACACTACCACTCTTTTGACGTACCTTGATGCAAGTCAATTTCTAATACACAGAATTACACTTTTTGTGTGACTATTGAAAATAGAAAATAAGTGTTGTTCTAGTTTTTTGAAAGTAACATACACACATAACACACAAACACAAACACAAACGAAGAAATGAAATACATGTTTGTGTCATAGTTTTTTAAAAGTAACACACAAACACACGTAACACACACAAACACAAACACAAACACAGAAATGAAATACATGTTTGTGTCCTAGTTTTTAGAAAATGACACACACTTACACACATAACACACACAAACACAAACACAGAAATGAAATAAATGTTTGTGTCCTAGTTTTTGGAGAGTAACACACACACATAACACACACAAACACAAACATAGAAATGAAATAAATGTTTGTGTCCTAGTTTTTGGAGAGTGACACACTTACACACATAACACACAAACACAAACACAGAAATAAAATACATGTTTGTGTCCTAATTTTTGGAAAGTAACACACACACACACAACACACACAAATACAAACACAAATGAAATACATGTTTGTATCCTAGTTTTTGGAAAGTAACACACATACACACGCAAATAACACACACAAACACAGAAATGAAGTACATGTTTGTGTCCTAGTTTTTGGAAAGTAACACACGCACACACACATAACACATCCAAACACAAACACAAGAATGAAATACATGTTTGTATCAATATAATTTTGCGTGAAAAGGGCATTTGTTTTGAATAAAAGCCCACCAATTCGTTTGATGCTAAAAATGTGATGTTCTTCCACTTGTTTAATGCATTGAACAAGTGTTTAATTGTTTGGACTGATAGTTCACAATATCATTAGGTTTTCTTTGGATTTTTTATGCATTTTTTAAGAGATATTTTTTAAAAAGTGATAAGTGTGTATTTTGCACACTTATTCATGCTTTTCATTCTTGTTTCGATTAGTTTATCCTCGAGTGTGTGAGTTTATTTGACGTTGTTGGTGAGATTGTGCAGATAAGTTGGGTTTTAATAGGTACAGGTGGAATTGGATCGAAATTCGGGAATAAAGAAGAGAAGGGAGCAAAAGATGAAAAAGGAGTCGGATCACGATCGATCGTGATCGTACTGCGATCGATCGTGATTCGAGAGAAATTTTAATCAAGAATCCAGAGAAGGCCCGACTGATCGGGCTCAGCATTACGATCGATCGCGATCGTCAAAATTTTGTTTGCAATTTCCCGAGAAGGCCCGACCAATCGGGCTTAACATCTCGATCGATCGTGCTTCGAGAGTTTTTCATACCAATTTCCAGAGACGGCCCGATTGATCGGGCTTTGAAGCTCGATCGATCGTGATACCATTACGATCGATCGTGATTGCGGGAAATTACCAAAATCCGATTTTTCAATTAATTGATCGGGTTGATCTCGACCGTCGATTAATGGACCGCGGCCCTAAATCAAGTGAAGATAAAAGTCTGAAGGTAGGGGAGACAAGGGGAAGAACAGAATAGAGAGAAAAACCCTACGGAAGCATCGGAGGCCGGATCGAGAAATTGACGAGGAACGAGCGAATTCGACGGGAATTTCTGAGTTTTTGTTTCTTCTCTTCTCTTTTAGCATGAATTACTTTATTTTTCCTGTAGTTTTCTTCAAATTTATCATGAACTAAACTTTCGATTCTAGGGTTTCGACGTAACTTAATTATGATTATTTACTTTTCTTAATTCAAGTTTTCAGTTTTCTTATTCTTTTTCGTGTTGAGTAATCTATTCTGAACTTAATTCTTAGAATTGCTTGATCACCAAAACTAAGAATTTTAGGGTTAATTCGGGATGCGAGAGCGGAGAATTTAACCGTGCACTGAATAGCTTGCCTTAAAAAGGATCCTAGGCTAGAGATAGTTAGGGCGTTTGAGTGGTAATATAATTTCTTGCTCTTAATGTATTCAATTAATTCTTAGGATTAGAAACCGAGAGGTAATAATTCGTTAATTGAATAAGTTTGTTTTTGCTCGAGAGAGATTAATGAATATTTTTGTGAAATTGCCATCAATACGAAGGAATAGGAACTAAGTACTCGAATTAGGTTTGTTAAATAGGATTAATCAAGTGAAGTCAGAACCCTGGAAATTTTATCATCATATAATCTTATTCTCTTACATTCAAATCTTTTATTTAAATTGTTGTTTGATTTTTATTTGAATTATTTTAGTTTAAAATCTAAAACACACTTATTATTTCATTTCAAATTAAACTGAAAATCAGATATTCAATACTTAGCATATTTATTCCTCGTGGGATCGACATTCGTATTTACACACACTTTACTACTTTTGCGTCACGTGCACTTGCGTGTAATTTTTCGCAACAAAAAGTACCAGTAATGTAATAAATTTGATGTATAAACTACTACATCGTTGTAGTAAAGATCGCAATTTGAGAAGAATCATCACTACCAGACATAGAGGGCGAAACAACAAGCTTCTATATCGTAAATTTGGTTTTCTTAAATTGATATTATTATATTTCAATTGTTTATCAGTACCTCGCAAGGAAAATTCTGAATTGAATCCTAAATTAATGGGCCAGCGTGGGTTTATCGGCCGAGCAAGAATAACCATAAAGTTATGATTGGCGTTTAGAGAGTAATTTGAACTTAGGTTTATAAATACAAGGAAAGGGCATTTATTGAGTAAATGGTAAAACCCATCTGAAAATGGTTCAAACAAACCGAACCAAAGCACCAAATTTAGCGAGTCTTGGATGGTGAACCTATTTAGGTCTGATTTTATGTCACTATCAAATTATAACTAAACTAACATTTATGATTATGGCAGTGATAAAAATATATAAACAAATAGAAAACATTGGATTTAACATAGAAATTACCTATCGCATGAAGGAAAAAACTCGAGCTAGGATCCGAACCGACTTGTTCTATGGGTCGGTTTGTTCGGATTCATTTTAATAGATTCGAGAGAATGGGTTCTATTTTTCAAGAACTGTAAATTTTAGTTTAGTTTGCAGTTTGTTTGGGTCAAAACCAAAACCGGAGAATGGAAGCAGTCAATGAACACAAACTCTAGAAGTGTAAAAGAGCAATTTGCTTTTTGGAGGAAGACATCGCATTTGCCGACTGCAAACATGGGAGACAGGTGTGGTTTTTTTAGTAAGAGGAGAGTCAAAACTCAAAAGACGATCAATTGATGAACTATATTAAAGACTATTAAAATAAAATTTAAAAATTTAATCAAAATTTTCAATTAATTTAGAATAAAAATTGACTATTTTTTAAAGTATAACAATACTTTTGGTTCTGCGTAGGTCAAATCGAAACTGAACCAATTTTATCGATTTTTAAATTCTAAAACCAAATGTCGGTTGGGTAGACTTTGAAAGCCACGTAAACCTAACCGAACCGAAACGTTTGATTCAATTTATCAGTTCCGGAGGCAAGTCTCAATTTCACTTTTCTGTTGTATGGAAGGAGCATTACGAAGCAAGCCAGCCCTATATCCTAACTGTGCCCTAAATCCTGCTTAAACCCTGGTCGACGGTCGTAGCTCCGGCTGCGAGACTTTTGTCGAAATCCGTTCAGCGACAACGAGGAAGCAGGTCGATGAGCGAATTAGGACTCTATTTGAAAATGGTGTCAAGACTAGGCATCGCTCTATGTTTGTCATCATTGGCGACAAGTCGCGGGATCAGGCACCGTCTTTCTTTGTTTCATTTGTTCTACTTGTATTTTTTTATTTGGTTCATTCTTCAGGATTGGTAGTTTTGATTTCGATTTTGATAAAAAGAAAGAAGAAAGTGAGCGACATGAGAGCCCTGGTTTGATTTTTGGGTAAAGTGCAATTTGACCCCTACAACTAGGTGAAATGGGCAATTAACACCGTAAACTTGGGTAAAGTATAATTTGGCCCCTACAACTAGGTGAAATGAGCAATTTACACCGTAAACTTGAATAATAGGCAAGAACAACCTCAATGTATTGATAATGGACAACATGGCCCCTACCGTCGTATTTTCCATCAAAAAGTAATATTTTTTCACTGTTCATTTTTTTTTCCGAAATGCCCCTCACTAGACCGAACCGAACTGGACCGGTTCGATTAATTGCACTTTGGTTTTTTATTTTTATTTTTAATTCTATTAATCTGTCTTCTCTTTTCTGAGAAATAGGATTTAAAAAAAATAAATAAATAAGAGTGGAATTAGCTGAACCGGTTTGGTCCAGTGAGTGGCATTTCGGAAAAAAAAAATGAATAAGTGAAAAAATATTATTTTTTGATAGAAAATATGACGGTAGGGGCCATATTACCAATTATCAATACATTAAGGTTGTTCTTGCCTATTATTCAAGTTTACGGTGTAAATTACCTATTTCACCTAGTTGTAGGGGCCAAATTGCACTTTACCCAAGTTTACGGTGTAAATTGTCTATTTCACCTAATTGTAGGGGTCAAATTGAACTTTACCCAAGATTTTTAGTGTACGATAAGGAAGCAGTTTATTCACTTGTGTGTGGTTGCATTGTTATATTCATCTGATTAAGGAGAAGTGGCATTGTTCATTGTTTTTATTTTAATCAGGACTTCCCAACGGGATAGTCTCTTGATTGCATCTGTATTACATTAATAATACAACTCTTTTGTACGTAAATGGTTTGTTGCAGATAAAGCTGGAACCCCATAAAATCTCAGTGGACAAGGATCTCGATGAGGCAACTAAGCAAGTTGAGGTAGTATTGTTCTTGAATGATAATACTCTCCGTCTGACACCTATTCCGATTCTCTTTTGTGAGCTGGTGGGTTAAAGAAGGGTTGTTGGATCTAGACTCGCTACGACAGTTTGCCATTGTTGGCAAAGAAGCTGAGTTTGAGAATGCTTTGGAAAATGGCAGTGGAAAGATTTCCTCTGGTGGTCTCATCAGTGTAAAATCCAGTAGAAGTAAATTCGAGAAAGAAGGGAAAGACGAAGTGGATCATGGAAAAAGGCGACACAAAGACGACAATCGACCAAAATCAAACAAAAAGAAGAAATCTTAAGTCATTAAACTTATCGGGTGGCTGCAATTCATCGACCCAGGAAATTGTAAGTGTAGATTTGGATTTGGCATAGGATTATTATTTAGAGTTGTTCTTAGTTTAAAATATTCAAATCAACTAAGCATTCATGAATAATTGTATAATTAAATTTTTCTTTTGAATTTCTCTGGATGATTCATTAATTCTAGTCTATTGATTTTTGTTTGTATAACGACTTTATTACTGTTGTATGGTTCAAGCCTTTTCCGAACAATCTACTTTTCGGAGTATTATATTTCTTTTGAGGTGAAGGAAATTTAATCCTTGACCTTTAACATAATTTGGCATTTACCAATTTTTTAAAAAAATAATTTGGAGTTTGGCCCTTTGGCAATGAATAAAAAGACATTTGTCCTTAGAAAATTTGTTAAATTATTCATGACACGTGAGAGAGTCTTGTTGTCACATCCTTTTCCGTACTAGAAAAATGTCGTAAAATTTAAATTTTTCTTTTACTTCAAAACAATTCTGTTTAAAACATTAAAATCTCATAGCAGAAGATTTACTTGTTTGTGAATAACCCGTTGTTTAAAACCAAACATGAATCCACACTTCAAACTTCACAAAACTCATTCAAAATACTTCAAATTCATCAATGTAAAATATTTTTCTACTAACTGAATTTAAACTCATAAACCTCTTTTTCCTAAAAATTCGAGCAGCACAATGCTTAAATTCTTTGAACCTAAAACCAACAAATCATCCAAATTTTCTCAAATACAAACCTAACAAACTCTATTTTCAAATCAAAATTAACACCCCAATTCATTTCATCCATCGGTATCACAATATTTCTATCCATAACTCAAAACAATTTTTCCCAAAACATTTAAACTTATATGTTTACATACACAAGTCTTACATCAAAACGTATTTACGCCACGGTCAAAATCGCCCTAACAAATACCTGATCACGCCATGGACGTACCTCTCCAACTGCACCTACTAATCTACACATGCTTGAGAATCTCACCAGCTAGCTCTTTATCATCTACATCACAAAAATCAACTATAAGCGTAATGCTTAGTAAGTAATGCATAAATGAGATGAAAATACTTAAAATAACTTCTAACATATGCAGTTTCTGCTCTTTCATTTTGTTTTCGTTTTCGTTTTCGTTTTAATTTTCATTTACATAACATCTGATCCTCATACTAGATGGAAAGCGGATCAGTTTTCCCAAATCATCAATTTCATACTCATTTGAGAGGAGAATTAGTTCCCTCAAAGATTCATGCTCGTTTGTTTCGTTTTCGTTTACATGATCTAATCCTCATACTAGATGGGAAGCGGATCAGTTTTCCCAAATCATCAATTCTCATACTAATTTGAGGGGCGAATTACTTCCCCCAAAGATTCATGATCATTTCGTAACACATATGCAAATTCATTTTCGTATCTTTTCAAAACATGATGCATGACATAATAAACATGCACATAAACCTAACGATCTGTGATGTAGGCCCGAAGGCAATACACATGCGTACACAACTTACCTGGCGTCCTTAGCAAACTTATCTCAACTTGTACTCAACCGTATTCTTATCCGTAGAACTTGAAAACCTAAACATCATAATATTACCATTAACATCTTTCATAAGAACCTAACTAACAATAGAATCTCAAAACATAATGTCCAATCCATTCAACATCAATCTTATCCAAGACATGCAATGTACCATGACATCAGTCCATTCAACAATTTATAACCAACTCAAATCTCAATTCCATCATCAAGAAATCTAACAAAATCATACACTTAATCAAGTTTCCATTTAAAACCCGAAATGAATCACAATTTCAACCAAACTTCAAACATTCATAACAATTGCAATACTCAACCAATTTCAATGATTCAAATTGCTATGAACTCCTTAAAGAGTCATCTTTCATATAGCATAAACCATTTATCAAAACCCAATGACAATAAATGGCATAATTTCAAAACCGTAACTGCCCTGTATTTTAGCCCTAACATTCAAACTTCCACTATTTATCTTCTTCTTTCCATAAAAACTATCAACATGCATATCTCTCATGCTTAAACATCTCATGCTTAAACATCAATCCAAAGAAGAAAATCAGCAACCATTTAGAAATTTCGTGCTTAAACTCCAGATCTGAAAAACCCCTAAATTATCCAATCAACCACCACTTTGAAAACATAAAGTTAGAAACCCATTTAGAGGAAGCCTAAGTCTTACCTTTAGAGATTCAAATCCAAAGAAAGAGAGGAGGAGGAAGATTTTTCCTAAGGGTTTTCCTCAAGAAAGCCGAACGAGAGAGGAGAGTTCGGTGGGGGGAAAGAAAACTGAAGAGAGACAAGGGAGGGGGGTTGGCTTGCTTCGGCGTGGAGAAGACATGAGAAGGAGAGAAACGTTTCTCCTTCTCGTGGTTCACTTTGGCAGAAAGAAAAGAGAGAGAGAGAAGAGAGCTCTTTTTTTTTTCTCTCACAGGTGGGCTACAGCAGGAGGGAGAGCTTCCTTCTTCAAATGTGGGTGGCTTCTTGAGGAAGCCACTAAAAGGTGTGGTGTCGAATTGTGGTTGGTTCAAACTCAACTACCACTTTTCCATTCCTAAATCGCCCTCCCATTCCTCTAACGAAGATACTTACTCCATTTCAGATTGCCTTTAAATCTAATTATTTGAGCTAGCTTAAAATTGACTTACAATTTCCCAGAATATATTTTTCATATTAGCACAGAGAAATTTAGGACGTAATTATTGCGCATTATAAGCAATTTATTCGACAAATTTTTCGGGTCTTACACTTGTAATAATAGATTTTATAGTGACAACTAGGAGTGGGCGAACAGGTTTGGTTTTGTAACACCCGGCATTTTCTGCCATGTAATAATCTGTTGAATTATTGTATGGATTTAAATTGCCATTATTACAATAACTATTTTATTGTAAACTTTGGAACACTAATGGGGAGAGAACCGAACTAAAGGCTAACTAAACTAAACACTAAGTTTAAAATGCATGGGAGGGTAAATTAGAGAGAAATTAAGGTTGGTGGGAGATAGCCAATGGTTGAGTGACATCTGGCGACTTGATGAAGAAGCTAAGTTCTTCCTCCTACGTGAAACCCTCACTTCTCATCTGTTTCTTCCCACTGCTCTTTGTTCTCTCTTCCTGACGATTTTGACAAAGCACCAACACTTTGTTCCCTCGTTTTTCTTCTGTTTCCTTCAACCAAGGTAATCATCTACGGAAGTTATTGATTTTGGACAAGGTTAATGCGAGTTTTCACTGGAGTTTAGGGTTATTATTTCTGTGAAAACTCACTGTTTTGGATGAAAATGCGTTAGTGTGTTTTCCTAAAGAGTTGAAATGAGCTTGCTGCATATTCTACAAGTTATTTGTTAGCATTTGCAGCTTGTTTAATTTCACTACATTGCAGCAAACAGGTTCGAGCATTTCCGAGACTTTCCAGCTAACTGCATCGAGAAAAAACAGGTAAGTTCATAACCATAGGTTGGCCCTTAAGGCCCTACATCACAGAGGTACTAGGGTTCTTGTTCTGTCGGGTAGTTTTGGGTAAGAATGTTATAGCTTCTGTTCAGTTTGTGTTCTGTGTTGTCTGTTCAGTTCACGTTCTGAGTTGTCTGTTTTCTGTCTCACAATTTGCCCTGTTATTTCTGATGTCTGATGTTATAGGTTTAGGCACTGAGAATGTCATGCATACACGTTTTACTGAAAATTCCATGCAAAACCAATTTCTGTACACTATTTGAAACTAATAAGATAAAATCCGACTGAAATGTACCAGGTTAAGTGCGGGACGGGGACGGGCCCCAGAACTGTTTACTGATTACTGTTTACTGTACTGTATCCCTGAATGTGCCTGATAGTGCACCCTCCCCCTCCCCCACTGTTTGCCAGTTCCCCTATAAGCCCCACTTAATTCTACTGCCACTGTAACTAAATGCTCTGTACTGTCACTGTATTCTGAAAACTGCATGCATAGCATTTTGCATCACTACATTCTGATTATGTCCTTACTGAGTTTTAGACTCATAGGTGAACTCTCTGATGTAGGTACTGAACCTGAAACCGAGGACTTTGTTCCTCAAAATGACGATCTGATGTAACTGGTGGATCGAGCTCACAGGGTGGTTGCTGCGGTTAGACATAATTCTGTTCTGAGGTTCAAGTTCTTAAAATATAGTTTATATTGTAAAGTTTTATGAAATTCTGGTCTTTGTGTTAAAAGCCCTGTAGAAAACTTCTGTTTTGGGAGTTTCTGTAAATGTACGTTAAGTTTTGTACTGTCTTTGAAATTTTGAAACAATGTATAGATTCTGTTTCAATGTTTAAAACCGCTGTATTTGACAGTTAAGTTTGTATTCTAGAGTATTCTGGAATTTGTTTGGGATATACTCTGAAAATCTGTGCATGGATTGTCTCTGGTTTTGGAATAATCCATGCAGTTGTTTTCTTGATCTTCTGTTAGGTTTTCTAACTTCTGTCATGTTCCCATGCATGTTTTAAAACTGTGTTTAGAATCGGGTTTGAGGGTTTGAAGCCCTTATGCCTTCTGTTTGAAGTTTTCTGTCCCTATGACTTCCTGTTAAAGTTGTCAAGTTTTGCCTTAAAAGCTGCATCTTCCGATCACGTTCACTGCTGTTTTAAGTGTACATCCACCAATAGTCACTGTTCAAATTTTGTCGTATTCGACATCCACCGGTGAATCGTGCAATTCTGTTTGTTTTAAAATTTCATCTTCCGGCTGACGTCAGCATAAGTCTTCCGCCCAGTTTAAAACTGCGTCTTCCGGCTGACGTCATCCAAGTCATCCGCCCAGTGTATTTATGTCTTCCGGCTGACGTCAGCATAAGTCTTTCGCCCAGTTTAAAACTGCGTCTTCCGGCTGACGTCATCCAAGTCATCCGCCCAGTGTATTTATGTCTTCCGGCTGACGTCAGCATAAGTCTTCCGCCCAGTTTAAAACTACGTCTTCCGGCTGACGTCATCCAAGTCGTCCGCCCAGTGTATTTATGTCTTCCGGCTGACGTCAGCATAAGCCTTCTGCCCAGTTTTACTCAGCCTCTTCCGCTGAACCCTGTTCGCCCTTTTGTCGTATCTGAATCCACCGATAGCTCTAATCTTCCGCCAATGTTTCCTGTTTCCTCCTCCGCCAGCCTTATGCTAATTTCTGTTCTGTTATCTATTATTGAAACCTGTTTTAAATTTCTACACCCGAGAACTCTCTCTCTCCCTGTAAATGATTTCTGTTACTCAATGTAGTTTCTCCCTCTCTGTAAAGTTACGTTTTTAGGGTTTGCGATGACAGTGCATGTTTCTTGTTATTCGATTCTGTTTCTCTGTAAATATTTTTAAAGTATAATGTCCACTGTTTTGACCGATCTGTTTCAAAAAAAAAAATAGTCACCGTTTTCCGTTGACTGTCCCGGAGTGACGGCTCCGATCCCGGACTCCGATCGGGATCCAGTTTCGGGCTGTCACAGGTTTGAATCAGCAATGGTTAGTCTCAGTTTGGTCCAATTATTCTCATTATAGGAACTTTTAACCGATTTTGAATATAGAAGAAGGGCCATATTTGATTAATGTTATTGGGGTCAACAACTATGAAAATTGAATAGAACTATTTCGAACTGAGTCACAAAATTCAACCTGAATATGGTACGAATCTAGCTCAAGCCTAAAATAATCCATCATTTTGTCCAAACTGATCAAAAGCCCATGTAATCATAATTGAATCTGGCCCAAGCCTAAAATAACATATCATTTTACTCGGGTTTGGAGGTTTGAAATTTTTTCCTTCTCTGTCATGTTAAAATTTTTTATTCGTGGCCGTGGGTAGTGAGATGCTATTTTCTTTCTACGTCCATGTGATTCATGTTAAAATTTGAGATTCGAAGCTATTAAAATTTTTCCATGTTATTTTCTATGTGTTTCTATTAGCTGTTGTGATTCCTGAGTGATTTGTGGCTGTTCTAGTTTATTAGATGCTATCTCAAATCCTATAAGTGGTTAAAATTTGTTATTTGTGATTCGTGTTTGACTAATCCTTTGAATCGATAAAAATTACTACAAATAGGGGATTGAGATTTGGCTAGCCTCGTAATCACAATCGGCGAAAATAAAAACTTTTCCAATGTCAATTCCCTCTTGTTTCGTTTTGTTCATGCTAGTGAGATTCATTTGTGCTACAATGTAAGATTGAAGTACAAAACATGATGTCGCTTGATTATGATTCTTCATCGATTACAGGTCAATAAATGTCAAGTAGGAGTTGTATGATATTATTTTGTCTATTGGTAAAATGCACTCAATTGGTTTCTTTTGCAGGTTTCCGGAAGTGATTTTAATATCAAATGCTATTGCAATGTCAGAGTTGCGGTATGTATGTCATGGACGAGCAAATCCAAGGCGTAGATTTTTTGGTTGTCGTTATTACCAGGTAGGAATATTGTAATATATTAATTTTTGTTATGTTTGTATATCTGGCGATTCAGTATTTTTATGGTAACTAGGGGTGTTCAAAAACCGAACCGGAACCAGAAACTGGACCAGAACCGGTGACATCATTCTGGTTCGGGTCGGTTTTAATAAAGGAAAAACCAAAATGTGGTTCTAAATTGCAAGAACCGACTATATTGGTTCGGTTTTTGATTCGGATCAGCAAGAAATGACAATAACCAAAGCAAACCGACCAACAAGGTTATGGCAATTTAGACCTGTGTTGAAGAGTGAGGACCTAACCCGATCTTCGCTGAAATTTCTTCTGTTTCGACTCCAGACTCCACTCTCCACTCTTCAGAGACCCGATAGGCGGTAGGCGACAGGCGACAACACTACAGGAGGCGACAACTCACGCTACTGGCTATCGACGACGACAACAGCACCGGCCACTGGGTACGTTCTATTCTTTGCTCTATTCTGTTTTTGATGGAGAGAAAAATCACAGATTTTGCTCTCTTCTGTTTTCGACCGTGAGCAAAATCTGTGTGATTTTGCTCTCTTTTGTTTTTGACTGAGAGCAAAGCATAATCTTACGCTATCTATTCTGTTTTTGATGATTTTGCACTCTTCTGCTTCATCGAGAGCAAAATCAAACAGATTCTGTAATTTGATTTTGTTTTGAACTGTGAACCGTGAAGTTGATGTTTCTATTTTGGGAGATTCTTAGGGCGTGACCGAGAGAAAATTTTTTATTGTGTTCTGTCTTATTGTGAACTTCTGTTTGAATTGGTGTTCTGTGTTGTGCTGTTTTATTATGACCGAGAGTTGAGAGCAGAGCAACATGTGTAGTGTGTAGTAGGGGTGGGCAAATATCTTTGAGTGATTCGGTTTTTGAACACCCCTAGACTGTGTACTACACATTGTGTAGTTTTTGCAGAGAGCTAAACTAATTTTGTTTTTGTTTTTTGAGTGATTTTGTCTTTGATTTTTGATTAATTAACTTTGTTTTAGAATGGAAATTATTAATGATAGTGTAGAGGGTCCTACACTTAGTCAAACGAAAACAAAAAAATCAGAAGTTTGGAATCATTTTACGAAGATTAAAAGTTCTGATAATAGCAATCTTAGAGCAAAATGTAACTATTGTTCACAGTCATATGCATGTCATACATCGAAGAATAGGAAATCAAACTTGAAAAAACACATCCTTAATTGCAACAAATTGTTGGCAAGTGTCGATATGAAGCAAAAGACTTTAAGCTATCAGAATATAGGAGGAGAAATAAATGTAATTTGTTTTAGTCTTACAGCTTGTCGAGAACTGTTTGCAAAGATAATTATTGTTGATGAATTGCCTTTGAAATTTGTTGAAGGAGAGGGTTTTAGAACATATTCGCAATATGTTCAACCTAAGTTTTTCATACCTTCTAGAACTACCATTACACGAAATATTTTGCGTATTTATGAGAAAGAAAAACTGAAATTGAAAGATTATTTTAGAAAGACATCTCAGCGAGTATGTTTGACTACAGATACATGGACTTCTATTCAAAATTTGAATTACATGGTATTAACTGCTCATTACATTGATAGTGATTGGATCTTGTGTAAAAAAATTATCATTTTTTGCTTGATTTTGAATCATAAAGGCGAAACAATTGATAGAGAAGTAGAAAAATGTAACGCCCCGAACCCGCCCCGACTCGGTGCGCTACGATTGCAAACCACGCCCCGAACCCGCCCCGGCTCGGTGCGCTACGATTGCCAACCAATCCCGCGTTTAAAATATCATTTAAAATAATTTTAGTAAATTTTTACAACTCGTTTTTGGGTTTTTCGAACCCTCAAAATTCATTGGAAAATGGGCCCAAAATACGTCGAAAAATGTCGGGTCAAAACATTGTAGAAATAGGGAAAATTTGGAAAAAAACTGAAAAATGGCTCAAGGAGGCGCTGGGCGCCACGCGGGCCTTGGAAAATGGGCCCAAAATACGTTTAAAATACGTCGAAAAATGTCAGGTCAAAACATTGTAGAAATAGGAAAAATTTGGAAAAAAACCGAAAAATGGCTCAAGGAGGCGCTGGGCGCGCGCCCAGGCAGCGCACACGCTGCGCGCGCCAGCACACTCGCTGCGTGCACCACGCGCTGGGGCGCGCCTGTGTGCCCCACCGCGACTGGTCGCGGTCCGAGGCCCGATTGGTCGGGCCTCCTCGGGTTTTCTCGACCCAAAACACTTAAAAACCTTCTATTTTGACCCCTTTTGACCTTTCCCCACTTTTCCTCATAATTCTCCACCCCGAACACCTCCAAAATTCACAAAACTTTAACCATACCTCCCCGACACTCGAACCTTCAAATCCCGTAAAATTTTTAGAAAACTGACGTCAACCGAATATAAATAAAAATAGCAAACTTAAACCCGACGTCGTTTGTTTTAAATTCAATATGGACGGCATAACGCCTAAATCCTTTAAAACCAAAACTTGCAATATAAAACCCGAGAATATATAGTTTAAATTCCCAAAACACCACCACCATTACTCAACAACCCAACGACTCGAAATCTTTAAAAATTCATTACGAAACCTTTATAAAAACAACGTGCCAACACATATCAAATCTCCCAATCACCAACCCGATACATCAAAAATACCAAAATAACCATCACTCACAACATCCCGAAGACCATGATCGAGACGCCCCGACAACTGCCTGCACCGACATGCCCTGTACATCACTAACTGCGCTCCAATCCTAGCTTTCCTTAGGCCCTCCCCTGTACTCCCGTCTACACCTTCACCACGGAACACAAAACATAAGCCTAATGCTTAGTAAGTAAGGAATAATGCATACGACAAACATAATGCAACACAACCCCTAACACATGAAGTTTCTACTCGCTCAGTTGCTCTTAATTCATTTGCTTTTCGTTGTTCATTCACCGAACCGAAGCTCATCACCCTCATCACCCATGCTAACATCGCACCTTAACGCGACTGGGCAACTCACATAGAGTCCCGCGCAGGTGTCCAACTCTCACAGAGTCCCTCGCAAGTGCCACCCTAACGCGACTGGGCAACTCCACTGGAGCCTGCAGGGTCACTCTAACGCGACTGGTGACTCTACTAAAGTCCCTCGCAGGTACCACCCTAACGCGACGTGACAACTCCCATGGAGTTACCCGCAGGTGCTACCCTAACGCGACTGGGTGACTCTACTAAAGTCCCTCGCAGGTACCACCCTAACGCGACGTGACAACTCCCATGGAGTTACCCGCAGGTGCTACCCTAACGCGACTAGGCGACTCAACTATAGTCCCTCGCAGGTACCACCTTAACGCGACGTGACAACTCCTATGGAGTTACCCGCAGGTGCTACCCTAACGCGACTAGGCGACTCAACTATAGTCCCTCGCAGGTACCACCTTAACGCGATGTGACAACTCCCATGGAGTTACCCGCAGGTGCTACCCTAACGCGACTAGGCGACTCAACTATAGTCCCTCGCAGGTACCACCTTAACGCGACGTGACAACTCCCATGGAGTTACCCGCAGGTGCTACCCTAACGCGACTAGGCGACTCAACTATAGTCCCTCGCAGGTACCACCTTAACGCGACGTGACAACTCCCATGGAGTTACCCGCAGGTGCTACCCTAACGCGACTAGGCGACTCCGACACAACCACTTTACGATTCAACTCACACCATCACTTACGGTTCAAGCTCACCATGCAAAACCATGCTTAAAACTCGTTTCTCGTAGTTTGAAAACTGTGATGCATGTCACACAATTACTCAACACAAAACTAAACAAAACAACCAGACAAAGCAAACAACCAATTCCCTACCGTTCCATGGTGTAGGCCCGAAGGCAAATCACAGACATCCACTACTTACCTGACGTCTCAGTATGTGTTCGCTCACTTCGTCCAACCGAATTTCACGCTCGATCACCTAAAATCACGAAAACTCAACTTAGTAATTTACTAACGAACTCGAAAGACATTCTTAACTAAAACTACCACCCAATTCCACTTGAGCTAGTAAACACGAGGACTTCCCAGTCGGTCACCCAACCTGGTACTACTCTCGCCGAAGCACGCTTAACTTCGGAGTTCTTATGGGATCTGGCTCCGCTGTGCTACTAGCTCAAGTGGTACTCCTCACTTGTAGCCCAGGGACTTGTCCCTGAGGTACTGGGTTCGAGTGGGGGGGAAGGCAAAAACCCTCTTCAGGGGGAGGGAAGATCGTGAGTACACGTGTACCGCCCTGCGGGGACCCACGTGGCAGCAGCCCATCGGTGGGAACTGCACGACTTGCCTGGCCTTGAATTCGAGGGTGAGCCCTGGTCCGGGGGGAGGTCGTTACAAAAAATGCTAGTTTGAATGGAGAATTGAAAATGTTTTGACGATTACAGTTGACAATGCTTCTTCGAATGATGTTGCAATTTCGTATTTGGTTAAAACTATTAAAAATTGGAATGAGTTAGTTTTGAATGGGGAACACATGCATGTGCATTGTTTTGCATATATTTTGAATTTGATTGTGTGATGGTTTAAAATACCATCAAGAGTCTATTACAAGAGTTCATAGAGTTGTGAAATATGTTCGATCTTCCCCTGCAAGGCTACTACAATTTAGAAATTGTGTTGAAAATATAAAGATCACTTGCAAAAGTAATGTTTGTCTTGATATACCTACTAGATGGAATTCTCCATATTTGATGTTAGAAAGCGCTGAAAAGTATGAAAGAGCTTTTGTAAAGTTAATTGAAATTGATAGTCATAATTTTCTTGATTTGAGCAGGAAAAGCGAAAGACCACCCACAATAGAAGACTGGGCTAATATTAGAGAGTTTATCAAGTTTTTGAAGATCTTTTATGATACAACTATTGTCGTTTCGGTCTCCTTACATGTCACCTCGAATATTTATATTAGTGAAGTGTGTAATTTTAAAATGGTTATCCATGAGCACTCTGAGTGTTATAATGCATTGATGAGGAAATGACTATTGACATTCAAAGAAAGTTTGACAAATATTGGGGGAGTTGTGATAAGTTTAATATGTTGATGTATGTGGCAACTGTACTAGATCCTAGATGTAAAATGGAGTTTTTGAAACATTGTCTCACCATGTTATTTGATAGTGAGAAGACAAATGATTTAGTGAGACAAGTAGAAATTGTGATAGAAAGATTATATCTCCATTATAAATCTGATTTGGGTATTGAAATTTTAGAAGACAATTCTAGTATAATTGTTGGAACGACTTCTACCATGATAAGACAAAGTAGTAATTTAGCCCACAATAAGGTGTATGAGATGTTTTGTAATCGTCATAATGAGCATGACGATTCAACTAATAAGACTGAAGTTCATCAATATTTATCTGAATGACTAGAAATGTTTTCTGATAAAAGTGAAATTCTGGCATGGTGGAAAATAAATTCCTTGAAATTTCGAAATTTCCACTATATAGTAAAATGACAAAGGATGTATTAGTTATCCCCATTTCAACAGTTGCTTCAGAGTTAGCTTTTAGTAGCGGAGGACGTGTACTCGATTCATTTCTTAGTTCTTTATCCCCAAAGACTGTCGAGACGCTTATTTGCACTCAAAGTTGGATTCGGACGGTAAAACATCAATCTATCAACAATAATTATTCAATGGCTGATATTGACAAGGTTGAACAAGGTGTTTACTGTTTTACATCTTTATTTTCTTTTCGTTTCATACTTCTAATTCATTTTACCTAATTGGTTTATCAACTACATTTTGCAGATTTCACATCAACTAATGGAGATGAAGATATTCTTCCAATATTGGTGGAATAGTTGAAGGCTTGAAGCAAATATTATTCAGCATTTTTTGGTTTTTCTCTTTTTGATAACGGATAATATTACTTACTTGATGTTTCGGTTTGTTTTTATATTTTGCTATATTTAATCGTTTTGTTATGATATTATGAGATATTGACAAAACTATATATTTATTTTTTGGGTATATTTTTTTTGAAGTATATATAATATATGTTATATTATTTTAAATTTTTTAACATATTTTGAAGAACCGGAACAAAACCGAAACTTTCGGTTCGGTTCTGGTCGGTTTCCAGACTAGTTTCAGACTCCAAATCTGAAACCGAACTGTGGTTGGTTCGGTTTGGTTTCCATCCAAAAGCGAACCAAACCGCAAGTTGCCTACCCCTAATGGTAACGTAGAGGGGAATTCGAGACTGTGATTTTTTTGAATGACATAATGTAGCATTAGGGGCGCAAGAGAAAAAGATTGTCAATCAGCTACAAGCTAAAGTCAGAAGATTAGAAGCTATTAATGACCAATTTATGAGAAGGTGTCACACATATTTACGTGCATTGTGGATTTTAAATGTAATATGAGTTTTAGTGTTTTATGCGATGTCAGTGTAGTATTTTGCATTGTGCACTGTAAATGTAAAATGAATATGGTTTATGGTTTTTTGTTCATTATGCTATTGTGCATTGCAAATACAATTTGGTTTTTGGCTTTTTGTGCATTCCACTTTTCTTCTCGTACTTTCTACTGCCCTTCTCTTTCAACGGCTCAAGCTCGACGATGATCTTGTTTGTGAATAAGCAAGACATGACAATAACGTGGATGATAATACAAAACTTCATTAGCAAGAACCTTGGCTCATTCTAGAAACTAGTCTTAGCCATTAGCCATTGAATCCTAAACTACCACAACAAGAAACACTACATCCAACAATAAAGCTACTTCTTACTTATACCGTCATTGTACTTGTACAAAATGAAAGAAAAAAAAGACTTTAAAGCTCCATCTCTTGCACCACCATTGGAAACTGACTAAGATCAAAATAAATGCATGTCTTAATCTTCCTCCCTTTTGTAACCACAAACCAAGAAAATTGATAGGACGTTACTGTGCTACACCTCCACCATACACGAGTTCTATAAAAAATTAGCGTTTAATTCCTCGTGTTATTATGAGTAGTCAACGTTTTGTATATATATTCATTTGTTTTTATTTAGGTTACTGTTTGATGTAGGTATGCATCATTACCCTATTCTGTAGCCGGGTAGAGAAGTTGTAATATTTAAAAACTATTGTTCTCAATCTCCATAAATGAATAGTCTTCTTCTCCGATCGCCCTTCCTCAAAATCTATCTTCTTCAAGTATCAGTTATCTCCAGGTTCTAGTTTTCCCTTCATGGTATCAGAGTCTTACGGTTCTTAGAAAATTGCTTTGTCGAGTTCTACGTTTCCCACCTCCCCTTTAGCCTCTCTTTCTTCTTCCTCGCTTCCTCCTTTTCCATCCATGAACCAGACACTCTCTGTTAAACTCGATTCCACGACTATTTAGATTGTAAAGAACATATCCTCAACGTCGTCATTGCAAATGGCCTTGACAACATTCTGGATGGGTAGTACCCATCTCCTCCCCCTTTTTTAGACTCCCTCTCACAACCCACCCAAAACCCAAATTTTCCCATATGGCAAAGATATAATCGTTTACTTATGAGCTGACTCTTCTCCTCTCCCTTTGAAAGCCTCCTTCCCCAAATGGTTCACTTCAACACTGCCAGTGAGATCTGGCTATCTCTCGGCCGTACGTTTGCTTTTTCTTCCTTAGCCAAAATCACTGATCTCCGTACTCAACTTCACACCCTATCGAAAGACGGTATTTCGGCTACCTTATACATTCAAAAAATCATCTCACTGTGTAACCCATTATCGGCCATCGGAGAACCTGTCTCTTACATTGATCAAGTTATCTATTTTCTTAATGGACTGGGCAGCGAATATAACACATTCGTCACCTCTATCACGAACCGCCCAGGTCTACCCTCCTTGGAGGAAATACACAGCTTGCTTCAAAGTTATGAGCTTTGCTTAGAAAAGCAGAACTCAGTCACCTCACTAAACGCTCCGCCGATTGTTCAAGCTCATGCCGCCGTGTAGCGACCCTTACCCGTACCCTTATTTTCCCGTATTTTTTTTTATCCTTAACTACTAAATAAAATTTAATTGCGTTTAAGCGGAATTAAATTGGAAACTAAATTGTTAAAAATGTTCGAATCTATTTTGAAAACCACTTAATAAAACTTTAAAATAATTAAAAGAAAACATAATTAGAAGTTAAAAGCAATTGGCAGAAAACAAAGGGCAGAAGGGACAATTGTCTCGTGAAAATTTCAGGGGCGATCGATCGCCCCAAAACAGGCGATCGATCGCCTAATAACAAAATAGAGGGGCGATCGATCGCCCCATTCCAGGCGATCGATCGCCCTTCGACGATCACATTTTTGCCCAGCGATCGCCTCCACCAGGCGATCGCTCGGCATACGCCCTGGAACTTATTCCAGGGCGCGACCAAGAGGGGCAATCGATCGCCAAGCTCCCTGGAATTTTTCCAGGGAGTTGGCCTCCCTCTTTCCTTTCTTTCCCTTTCCCCTGCATACCTATACTCCTAACACACACATCACAATTTCTTCAACACAATTTTACCTACATCACCACCATACAATTTCAACATAAACTCTCCCGTACATCTCCCATAACCTCACTCAAAACCGACTCAAAACACGTTTAAAACGTAACCCGATTACATAAAAACAAACCGCGTGGATCCGTTTAAAAACTTAACGTTTCCCCCTGTTTTAAATCACCAAGCAGTTTATATAATAAGTTTTCAAAACATTTAAAAACATCAAAACATACACCTATCAACTAATCAGATCTCAAACGTCCTAAAATGTTCTAACTATACAATTATACTTTCTAGTCTACCATTAGCCCAAAACATTCCAATACCCTCAAAACACATACGTACATCCCCACGGGTCAGGTTAAGCATTGACTGCGCCAGCACACCCCCGCGAGCCATCCTCCGTCAATTGCATCACTTCTCGGGTGGAGGGATCTCGTCCTCACCTATGTCAAGATCACCTACACCATATAGACAATCTATGAGCTAAAGGCTCAGTAAGTTTCGTAAATGTAAATGCATGCTGTGCAAATGAGTTTCAGAAATCATGCAACATTTTCTTATCTTTACATAGGTTGTCATCGAGATCTCAACCCGCTAAATGGAGAGGGCACGTCCGGCGGTTGGACAACTCTTTCCACCTAACGGAGGGGGGTACATGCTTGCAACACGCACAGCCATGCCTGAGCCCCACCTCGCATGACCATAAACATACATGGGTTCTTATTTGATGCGGTATTGTGACCGACCGTTCTCATAGTTCACAATAGGTCAATAGCTCCCTTTCGGGCCACATCGCCATTTTCTTTAAAATATAGTGCGGAAATTCATTTTCTATGCATAATTTAAAACTGTGATGCATGGACAATTACGTGCTTAGAGTAAACATATGGCATATGTACCATCGAGACAATAAAAGCAATTAAAAGCATATCCTATAAAAGAACTAATCCTAACTACCCAACCAAAGCATTTAAACAATCAATTCCACAATAACCCTCGACGCGACTTCGATATATGGTGTAGGCCTATCGGCCAGAGTAAGTCACGAGAACTTACCTCGCGTCCGTTGCACTTCTAGCTCCGTCCATGAGCATTGTTTACCTAAGGCAAATTCACAATAATCACCGTTAAAACGCGTTTAAACTTTAAACGTCCAAATTAACGAAATCCTTAACTAAGGAAATTTCTAAAATTCTAACTTAACTAATTGAGACATTTTAACAACCATTAACGATCGATACCTCAAAATCACCATTAACAAGTTTTTCCAAAACCCGAAAACTCATCAAACCCTAACGTTTCTCAACGAATCAATCAACTTCGTCCAATAACGCTCAATACATCCATTATATTCACAAATACGGTAAAGCTATCGATTTCGAACCCTAAATCACGTTTTTAACAATAACCTTCCAAAACTATAGAATCATACCTAGGGTCGGGATTGGAGGAGAAATTGTGAAGAATCGCGACGATCGGAGAGGAGATTGGTCGTCGGAATGAGAGTCTCGGTGAGAGGAGATCGCCTGGAGGGAGGGAGTTCGCAGAGAGAGAGTGAGATCATGAAAATGGTGAAGGAGAAAGGGATTTGTGTTTTAATTAAAATTTTACTTGGCAAATTACCATTTTGCCCTTCCTTTAATTTTCTATTTATTTCTTTCTTCGTTTCGTTAATTAGCTAACGATCCGTTTTCTTCAAGTCTCCTTATTTCGCCAATAACTCCAACTTATTACAAGGGTTCTATTAAAACTGTCCGTTCGCAATTCGGACCTCGTTTACTATTTTTACAAAAACGTCCTTTATATTACGAGAAACGTAATTCTCATAAAATTAGCGTTACAACTCCTAAAATTCCCGAAATTTTCTTAAAATCCATATACTTATTAGGATCGTAATGACGCATTCTTTTTACGAAACTGACTTAATTTGACATAATTACAAAAATGTCATTATTCACATATATTACAAAAATCTCGTAAATAACCGGGTGTTACACGCCGTCCATCGTTTCCCTTGACCTCCTCGGCAGTTCAATGCTCCTTAGTTCCCACCTCCGACAGGATCTAATCAAAATGGATTCGGGCCTGGATATTATCAACAGAACCCAAACCCAACTCAGTCTTGGCGCCCAAATCGACCTTCAGGCAATTTCAAGCCCACATGCCAACTTTGTAAGAAAGTGGGCCATACTGCAGCGATTTGCTACCACTAGTTAAATACTTCCTACAGACCAAATTTCTCGGCCCAACCTAAATCCTTCTCCCCTTTAGTTCAAGCATATGCGACTGGGTTGCTGCCCACTCATCTGGTCTCGACATCAGCTCCGTCCGCTGCTTGGACTCTTGATACCGGTGCCACTCATCATCTGACTCCAGATACATCATTGCTGCACCACCATTTTCCATACTCCGGCTCATCGCAAGTGATCACTGCTAATGGTAAGCTAATGTCAATAAATCATTCTAGTTCAGCTATCCTCCTACCACTAATCGTCCACTAAATTTACATCATGTTTTTCACACACCTCAAGTTATGCATAATTTACTCAGTGTCAACAAATTATGTTCTAACAATTCGGTGTTTGTTGAATTTCATTCCACTTTCTTTCTTATCAATGATCTGATCACCAATCAGATTCTACTCCAGAGTTCACTCAATAATGGTCTCTACCAAACTCTCCCTTCTATGCCCTCTGCCCTGTCAGCTCAAGCTTCATCACCAGAACCATGTCAATTTAACCTATGACATCTTCGTCTCGGTCATCCATCTCCTTTTGTGTTAAATCATATTTTATACTCATATAATATGCACCTTTCTAAACCTACAACAACTAACGTTTGTATAGCTTGTCGTATAAGCAAAACTCATCGCTTACCTTTTTCAAATTCAAACTCTCTTGTTTATTGATGACTGCACACGATTTACATGGATTTATTAATGAAATTGAAAAGTGAAGTTCAAACTGTTTTTGTGTAATTTCATGGAATGGTTCACACCCAATTTGGTGTTCAAATAAAATTTGACCAATCTGACCGGCGGAAGGAGGGGAGGGGGGGGGGGGGGGGGGGGTTGAATTCCAATCTCTTTCAAACATTTTTAAATCCTTGGGAATTCATCATCGCATTTCCTGTCCTAACACACCAAATCAAAATGGAAGAGTTGAGCGCAAGAATAGTCATGTTGTTGAAACTGGCCTTACTCTTCTTTTCCTTTCTTTTGTGCCTCAATCCTTCTGGCCCTATCCTTTTGAAAATGTTGTTACTCTAACCAACTTGTTACCTACACCTATCTTAAATCATCAGTCCTCGTTCGAGTATTTGTTTCACACTGCCCCTTCTTATTCATCCTTACGTGTCTTTAGATGTCTATGTTTCCCTTTCCTTCGTCCCTTTAATCAACACAAACTCCAACATCGATCTCTCTCATGCGTCTTCTTAGGATATAGCTCTCATCATAAGAGCTACCTTTGTCTAGATCACTTTTCCAACAGAATCTACACTACCAGTCATGTAGCGCCCCTAGTTATCTGAACCCGAGTCGCTACTCGACTTCATAACTTATACTTATTATACTTTGAAAATTTCGTGTAAGTTTTAAAATTTTTCTTTGAACTGAAAACATTTTATAAAATAATTTCGTTATAACTTGAAATCGTTTAAATGCGTAGCGGAAGACGTTTCCTTAAAGTAGAAAACCAATCGTATAAAATTTCGAGTTATAAATTTTTAATTGAAAACTAAATAAAATTTTTAGTTTTTATATAGTACAGCCAATCGATCAGCTACTCTATATTTTTGAAAAATCCCTTCCTTCTCTTAAATTTTTCCGAAAAACCTAAACACATTTTCTACTAACCGAATTTAAACTTAAAAACACCTCTCTTTCATTATTGAGCAGTATAACGCTTAAATTATTTGAAACCAAAACTAAACAAATTATCTCAAAACTACTCTCCTGCATCAAAATGTATATTTTCCATACTAAGTCATCCTAAAACTATTATCATCATATTCACACTTTTCCAATCACAATTCAGATATTTTTCATATAAAAACTTCTAAAGCCAGTATATACATCAAAAGAGTTTTGCCAAATCACTAAACCAATACATTTTCTTTCTTCAAAACATTACTTCAATACTTAAGAAAACATACATACGCTCCATGGTTAAATCGCCCCAACAATTAGCATGAATCGTCACCATGAACGTACCCTGTCAACTAAGTTCACCAATCCTGTATATACTTGAGGATCTCACCAGCTATCTCTTCGTCACCTATATCACAGAACTCAACTATAAGCCTAATTCTTAGCAAGTAATGCATAAATGAAATGAAAATACTTAGAATAACTCCTAACATATGCAGTTATACTCTTTCATTTTGTTTCTGTTTTCGTTCTCATTTTTATTTACATAACATCTGATCTTCATACTAGATGGGAAGCAGATCAGTTTTCCCAAATCATCAATTTTCATACTCATTTGAGGGGAGAATTAGTTCCCTCAAAGATTCATGCTCGTTCGTTTTGTTTTCGTTTACTTGATCTGATCCTTACTAGATGAGAAGCTGATCAGTTTTTCCAAATCATCAATTCTCATACTCATTTGAGGGGAGAATTACTTCCCTCAAAGATTCATGATCATTTCGTTTTCGTTTCGTATCGTACCATGCCATTTCGTAAAACATATGGAAATTCATTTTCGTATCATTTCAAAACATGATGCATGACATAATAAATATACAATAAACATGCACATAAACCTAGTGATCTATGATGTAGCCTCGAAGGCAACGCACATGCGTATACCACTTACTTGAAAATCCTTAGCCAACTAAAATCAATCGTACACTAAACCGTGAAAACTTGAGAACCTAAAACATCAACAACTTCCATCAACTTCAATTTCCTCCATAACCAATTCATACAAACTAAAATAGTTTGGCTAAAATACGAATCAATTGAAGCCAATCCAAATCAACAAAAAACTTGCATTCAATAACTTAACTCAATTTAAGCATTGAATTCAACTAATCTATTCACAAATCTTAAATTTAAGCTAACAATTGGTATAACTTCAAAAGTTCATAACAAATCGTATACTCGTCCGAATTTGATAATTCAAAATGCTATGGAATCTTTAAGGTGTCTAATTTAATATGGTAAACTCATTTGTCAAAAACCATTCACAATAATTTGTAGAAAAATCAAAACCGAAACTGCCCAATTTTTAACCATAAATGTTTTATCCAACTTCAAAAATTTACAACAAATCCAATACTTGTCCGAATTCAATGATTCAAAAGCCTATGTAAACCTTAGAATGTCTAGTTTTTCATGGTAAAATTCTTTTAACAAATCAAATACAATGGATCAGCCGAAATTAGCCTAAACCAAAACTGCCCTGTGCATAACCCTGAATTTCAGTTTTATCCAAATCTTAATAAATCAGTAAATTCTTTCCATAACCATTACCAACATGATTGTATTGCATGATTAAACATTCAATAAGAGAAAAATCCAGCAACATATCTCAAAAATTTCGTGCAACAAGTTACGGTTTAATCCATTCTCCATAAAACCCATAAAATCCACTAAAACATAACCTCTTTTAACATAAAATTATCTTTTTGTATAAATTACCTAGAGTTTTGTTCAAAAAAGAAGCTTTTGAGGGAGAGAGAGAGACGTTGGCAATGGTGGAAGAGAGAAACGTGGAGAAGAAGCTTCAAGTTGATCACTCTCTCTCTAAGTTGCTTTTTACCTACCTCCGTGACTTCTAAACATTTGGGTAGATTAAAGCTAACCAAGAGAAATCTATTTAATTTTCAACTTCTTTCCTCCCTCTCCCTATTCTTCTTTTCTTCTTCTTTTCTTCCATACATTTCTTCCAGGTAACTTCAAAATTTTGCAAAGAAGTTTGACTTTTCAAACTTCAAACTCTCTTCTCATTCTTTGACTTTTCCATCATTCCCTTTTTTATTCTTTCTTTCTCTTTTCTATATTAATAAATCAATTAAAATAATTAAATTCCCACTAATTTGTTTTTAATAATCCCCTACAATTTGCATATTTTATTGCATACTTATAATAAATTTTACAATAACATTTTCGGGTGTTACATTCCACCCTACTTCAATAAAATTTTGTCATCAAAATTTGTTTACTATTTAGGGATCTCTTAATTTCCAAATTTCATTATTCTGAAAACAACTTACAAAATTACTCCAATCCTCAAAACAACATAGAAAAATTAAATTTGTAACGACCGCCCAGCTGTACGTTGCTGGCACGTCACCCCGTTCTAGATCTCACCATACGCGGGGTCAAGTCGTGTAGTTCCCACCGATGGGCTGCTGCCACGTGGGTCCCCGCAGGGCGGTACACGTGTACTCACGATCTTCCCTCCCCCTGAAGAGGGTTTTTGCCTTCCCCCCACTCGAACCCAGTACCTCAGGGACAAGTCCCTGGGCTACAAGTGAGAAGTACCACTTGAGCTAGTAAACACGAGGACTTCCCAGTCGGTTACCCAACCTGGTACTACTCTCACCGAAGCACGCTTAACTTCGGAGTTCTGATGGGATCCGGCGCCGCTGTGCTACTAGCTCAAGTGGTACTCCTCACTTGTAGCCCAGGGACTTGTCCCTGAGGTATTGGGTTCGAGTGGGGGGGAAGGCAAAAACCCTCTTCAGGGGGAGGGAAGATCGTGAGTACACGTGTACCGCCCTGCGGGGACCCACGTGGCAGCAGCCCATCGGTGGGAACTGCACGACTTGACCCCGCGTATGGTGAGATCTAGAACGGGGTGACGTGCCAGCAACGTACAGCTGGGCGGTCGTTACAAAAAAGCCACGTGGGTCCCCGTAGGGCGGTACACGTGTACTCACGATCTTCCCTCCCCCTGAAGAGGGTTTTTGCCTTCCCCCCCACTCGAACCCAGTACCTCAGGGACAAGTCCCTGGGCTACAAGTGAGAAGTACCACTTGACTAGTAACACGAGAATTCCCAGGCGGTTACCCAACCTGGTACTACTCTCACCGAAGCACGCTTAACTTCGGAGTTCTGATGGGATCCGGCGCCGCTGTGCTACTAGCTCAAGTGGTACTCCTCACTTGTAGCCCAGGACTTGTCCCTGAGGTATTGGGTTCGAGTGGGGGGGAAGGCAAAAACTCTCTTCAGGGGGAGGGAAGATCGTGAGTACACGTGTACCGCCCTGCGGCGACCCACGTGGCAGCAGCCCATCGGTGGGAACTGCACGACTTGTGACCCCGCGTATGGTGAGATCTAGTAACGGGTGACGTGCCAGCAACGTACAGCTGGGCGGTCGTTACAAAAAAGCCACGTGGGTCCCCGTAGGGCGGTACACGTGTACTCACGATCTTCCCTCCCCCTGAAGAGGGTTTTTGCCTTCCCCCCCACTCGAATCCAGTACCTCAGGGACAAGTCCCTGAGCTACAAGTGAGGAGTACCACTTGAGCTAGTAGCACAGCGGCGCCGGATCCCATCAGAACTCTGAAGTTAAGCGTGCTTCGGCGAGAGTAGTACCAGGTTAGGTGACCGACTGGGAAGTCCTCGTGTTTACTAGCTCAAGTGGTACTCCTCACTTGTAGCCCAGGGACTTGTCCCTGAGGTACTGGGTTCGAGTGGGGGGGAAGGCAAAAACCCTCTTCAGGGGGAGGGAAGATCGTGAGTACACGTGTACCGCCCTGCGGCGACCCACGTGGCAACAGCCCATCGGTGGGAACTGCACGACTTGGCCCCGCGTATGGTGAGATCTAGAACGGGGTGACGTGCCAGCAACGTACAGCTGGGCGGTCGTTACAAAAACTAAACTCAACTAAAACCAAGTGCGAGTATCAACCCTCTCTGGTTCCTCAAATAATGATTCCTCTAACCATATATTTCAATAATTTTTCATAACTATGTTCACTACACGCTATTTGATCAACTATAGCCTTGATTATTTATCAAGTACTATCTATTTCTTATGTCTCCATATTAATTCATTTTAAACTACGTACTTTAACATTTAATTTTTAAAATCTTTTCACTAAACTCCATTCAATTTAAACATCTATACCCTCTAATTTCAATTATGCACTATCGAATTCCCTCGTCTCTAATTTAAATAATTCTAAACTGTACATTTTTTACATTCACTTTGCTTCTCTTGCTACTAAGATGATTTTCTTCTTTGCAAAACCAGCCTGGACTGAAGAACCGGACCAGAACAGACCTATTTGGTCCGGTTCTGGTCATTTTTTGAGCAAAACTTAAACAATATTCGATTCTTTTTTTTAGAACTAAAATTTTCGCTGCTGTTGCTTGCCACCCGGACTAGCTTCCAACTTTCGTTCTTCTATTATTTCGACAACATGTTTGGTTTTTCTCGCCGTCTCTCACCGAATTTGTTGTTGTTGCCTCTCAGACCAACTTCCAACTTCCGTTCTTCTATCGTTTGGTCATCATCTGAGCATCATCAAACCACAGGTTTGGTTCTGCGCTTACTTTTCTATTGTTTAGTTTCATTCTTCATATTTTGCACTTAATTTTCTATTGTTTTTGCGTCAAATTAACTTATGTTTTGGCCTTTGGGGCACTCCTTCAGCTTCACCTAGAGAGTGCCGACACTCTATTCTGTTTGGTTCTGTTTAGTATGTTTTAACCGAATGTTACTCATGCGGCATGTATTGTGATAATTTGAGCCATTTTTCAGTTGTGTTATCAATCTGTTTGTTGTGTCATTCTAGTTCATTGTCCTAGTTGTTTGTCAACTTGTTTGCTGCGTTTTTAGTGTCATTTTCGTTGAAATTATTAAATATTTGTTAGATTGTTGGATTTGGCTACTTGGTTTGATAAATTGTTGTATTTTATATGATGGAAACAGAAAGTACGAATGAAAATCAAAATGTAGTGATTCCTCCTATGACTAGTTCTACTGTTAGTGTTCGAAGAGAAAGGTCAAAAATTTCTAGAGCTAAATGTAATCACTGTGGAAAAACATATGCATGTGATACACTGAAAAATAGGACATCAAGCTTAAAAAAACACATCCGTATTTGTGCAAAAGTATTTGTAACATCCGGATTATCTCCTTAAAAATATTTATGTGCTTACCTTATTAAATTTGATTATCTTTTTTGGTGATATTAAGAGGTTGTGATTTTTGGATAAAAAAAAGATGGTAAAATTAAAAGGGATATGAAATGTGTGTTATGTTTTTTAAAGTGAAGTTGAAATAGGTGGGTTAAGTTTTTGGATTAAAATCCAAACACACACACACACACACACTCTCTCTCTGCCGAAGCCGAGCCCTCGTTTATTTCCTCTCCCCGCGATAATTTTTCTTCATTTTTCTTCCATCTTCTCACGGTTTCAGCTTGAAGGTAAGAATTTAGTGTAAAGCTTTATGAAATTTTAGGGTTTATGTGATGAATCGAGAGTTTCTATTTTCAAGTTTTTGAACAGGGAGTTTTTTGCACGAAAACTTTGTTTTCCTCTTATCTTCTTCGAATTGTTAATTATAAACTTGTTAAGAATGCATGCTTGAGGGTTTTGATTGGTTAATGTTTGAAGTTAGAGGTTGCAAAAATCAGAATCGGTTAACAGGGCAGTTCGGTTTCTAAATTTTTGCCATCGATTGAGTTTGATTTTTGATAAATGAATTTACCATGTTAAACAAGATTTTTTAAAGATTTCATAGCATTTTGAATCATTGGATTTGGTTGAGTATACAATTAGTTATGAATTTTCAAAGTTTAAACAAAAATTTGCAATGTATTTACATGACAGTTCCGGTTTTTGATTTTCTGCCATATATTGTTTCGGTTTTTGATAAATGGATTTCACCATGTTAAACTAGACTCTTTATGGATTCAATAGCATTTTGAATCGTTGGATTCTGTTAAGAATTGAGTGAGTTAGGGATAATTTAAGTTTAGCCAATTTTAGGTGAATTTTGAGATTTTAGTGTTTGAATGGATGAATTTTGATTGGTTAATGTATTTGTGATATTATTAATGTTTAATGCACATGTATTAGGTTTGAAATCACCAAGGAAAAGTGATCAAGGTTTGCTTGAATTACTGAGGACCAAAGGTAAGTTTTGTTATATATGTTTGGCCCTTATGGCCTACATCACAAAGGTACTAGGTATTATGTATGTTATGGGGTATAGTTGATGGGTAGATAAGTTATAGGAGATGTTCTATGTTAGGTATCTGTCTGTTGAAATGTCATGTTATTATGTTATGTGTATTGTGCATTTTGATGGTTCATGCGTCACGTTTTCATGAAAGCATACAAAATGTTTTGTGCATATGTTTTATGTAAGAAAGTCAAGAATATGTAATGTACATAATGGTTAAGTGTGAGACATGGCTAGTATGACATATGTGTTTTGTCCTTCTCTGAGACTATGAAAAACCGAGTACCCATGGTATTTGTCCTTCTCTTGGACTATGTAAAATAGTTCCTGCCCATGACCTACTGTAATCTCTGCGCCTACTCCCCTATTCGAACCTTTTTAACCCATGTCAAGTGAAAAGTAAAGTAAAGAATGTACAAATTTTTATGAAACATGCATGCATGTAACGCCCCGAGTTCTCTGAACCCGGTTTGTCACTCTTAAACCCGAATATTACTAAGAAAACTTGGACCAAATTTAAAACTCCGTTAAAAATTCAAAATTTGGACATTTGATAAAACATGAAAACCTGCAGCGGAAAATCGTTTAAACAAAAATGAAATTAAACAAAAATCATGTTAAAATAATCGTTGGGAATGTTAAGAATCAATCGGTTAAGGAGCAAAGATTAAACTCGTGAAAATACTTTAAAGGTTGAAAAAGTCAAACTCATCGTCCGCTGAACAAAGTCAACCGGAAGGAACTGGCTTAGAAAATAGAAGGCTTTTCCTGTTAACAAAAACGACAAAGTTTTGGCTACATCATCCGGTCACAAAACGACAAAATACATCCTTCATCTACCGGTGACGTCAGCCGAAAGATTTCTTCATCCGATCGACTTTACTCTACATCCACCGGTGACGTCAGCCGGATGATTTCTTCATCCGATTGACTTTACTCTACATCCACTGGTGACGTCAACCGGATGATTTCCTCATCCGATCGACTTTACTCTACATCCACCGGTGACGTCAGCCAGATGATTTCTTCATCCGATTGACTAAACGACAATTTCCAACCTATATCTTCCGATGGCTTCCACTGAAGATATCTTCTGATAGACAACAAAACAACAACTCAATCTCTGCCGGTAGACTTCATCTACCGATAAAGAACAGAATAACATTTTATCCACTCCATGGTTTACAATCACAACTCTAATCACAGAAAAGAGTTTACTCACTTCACTGAAACATTCAGAAATAATTCAAATCGTTGCATTTCTCAAAATCCAGTAAAAATCCAGTATTAACACTAACGGAATACTAACATCAGAAGGGTCTCAAAATATTTTTGAAAACATCCAAGCAACTTCTTTCATTAGAAAGTTTAACATACTCAAATTGAAATCAATGTTCACTAAACCTTCACAACCACTGACACCAGTTAAACCGCCCCATCAGCTGCCAGTCTGTTACAAGGATGCACTCCTCCAACCAGTCTAGTCCTCAGTAGACTCAGAAAGCACACCTGCTATCACTTCTTCACCTACATCACAAAACTCATCTATTAGCCTAATGCTAAGCAAGTAAAGCAATGATGAAATGGAAATGCTGAAACATAAAACTTCCTAAACATGCAGTTTCTACTTTCTCATCTCAGTTGCATATTCATCGTTCTGTTCAGATCCCCCTGTGAAGTTGGGAGTTGGATCAACTCTCCCAAAGTATAAACATCCACTGTCTCATTAAGGGGCGGATTAATTCCCGTAACAGTAAGTCTGATTCACATCCTCCGATCCCCCTTTAAAATTGGAAGTTGTATCAACTCTCCCAAAGTATAAATATCCACTGTCTCATTAAGGGGCGGATTAATTCCCTTAACAGTAAAACTGGTTTACATAACTGTTCAGTACATTCATTCCTTGCTCAAACAAACCATGTAAATTCATTTTCGTATAATTTTAGAAATATGATGCATAACATGTAAGCACATTCAATAAGTAAAAATCCTACTGTTTTGTGATGTAGGCCCGAAGGCTCAAGCAAACTTCACTTACCTGGATTCCTGGTGGATACTCGGTTAGGAGTTGCTTCGGAAATGCTCACCTAGAACCATAAACAGAACATTAAGCCAATCCTTACTAATCCCCATTCTAAAGCATTCTGAAACTTAAGTGGACCGTTAGGAGTTCTATTCACTAAGCATTTTCCCAAATTTTCACCCCAACCCGAATCTACACTCATTCACAGCATACACGAAATCCCCACATTGCACTCCCTCAGCTATCTAACTGCTTAAACTTAAGAGAAATGAGGAAAACTTACCTAAGTTGAAGGAGAATAGGGCGAGGAGAATCGCCTAGAAAGCTCGGCTGCTTGAGCTGAAAACCCGAAGAGAAAATGGTATGAAATTGGTGGCGGCTACAGTGCATTAAACCCAACCCTCTTTCCTTAAATACGTTATCCACTTTTGAATATTGTAATTTTACTCTAGTGCCCTTGTCTAGTCAATTAATAACCCTACTTGAATTATTGACTAATCGTACCATAAATAAAAGAGCTGGTTCGATAGAACCGGGTGCTACAATGCACGAGCATTCATTGCATTTTACATCTCTTGTTGAGCGTTAGACTCATTAGTTTAAACTTTGTGATGTAGGTGACGACTTTACAAGTGAGGACTTCGAGCCTCAAGTCAATGGATATGCTCAGTTAGAGGAGTGAACTCATGGTGGAGAGTTTCTAGCTGTCAAGCAATTTTGACCCATAGGTGAACTCCAAGTGTTTTTGTATAAGTTTTCATGATTTTAAATGGATGTATAGTTAGAATTTATGTTTCAAAAATACTGGACTTGCTTGGGGTTTGATTTCGATTTATAGAAAATATTTTGATGATGAGTTTCCATTCGTATTTTTAGACTTCCGCTGTGTATTTTGGTTTGTTTTTAATGAGGTATGAAATGTTTGAAAATTTGGGATTTTGTATGATATTTACAAATTATATGAGGTTAGTTGAAGTTAAGATAGTTTTTATGAAATGTTATTAGGTGTAAAATGAAGAAAATGAGGAAAAAGAGCAAAAGGAAATGGGGTACTGCGTGGTTGCTCTCGGGTGCGCGTGCAGAGACAGTGGGTGCGCGCGCGAGGCACGCACACTGCGCCACATGTGATATTTTTGCAATGTTTTTTGTTTTAAACTAATTCAACTTCAAATGAATTCTTCCAAACTTATTTTATAAATGTTTCCCACTTATTTTAAAAGGATTTAAAGGAGTTTAAAAGTTCAAGTTTTGTTATTTATATGTCAAGTAATGTGTCGCGACGTACGGATCGTGACATATTAGAGCCTGTACCCAATCGAAAATGTGACCAACGAGGATGTTCGGCTATCAAAAAGGGGGGGGGTGATTGTGACGACCCAAGAGGGGGTTGGGCACAATCCCACATCGTTTGGGGGGAAGATGGAAATGAAACATATGTAAAGAATGCCTCCCCTAGAAAGTAAGACGTGTTTTGTAGCACAATTGCACCGGATCCCATCAAAACTCCGAAGTTAAGAGTGCTCGGGCGAGAGCAGTACCAAGTTGGGTGACTACTTGGGAAGTCCTCGTTGAAAACAAATCCGTGAGTACGATTGCGGGAAAACTTCGGTTTGAGGGGCAAACGTAGGGGATCTAAACCCGAGTATAGGCAAATCCTGGATCGTTACAAAATGAACAATATCTCACTGGAAAAGAGGGATCGTTACATTATTGGCAAATTTCGATGTGAAACAAAAGACTTTGAGCTTTCAGAATATGAACAATAAGGGACAACGACTTTCATGTTGTAGTGTTGCTACTTGTCGAGAACTACTTGCGAAGATGGTAATTAATGAGGAATTATCTTTAAAGTTTGTTGAAAGAGAGAGTTTTATAGCATATTCTGTAATGCCCCGAACCCGCCCCGGCTCGGTGCGCTACTTTGCTAACCAATCTCGCATTTAAAACGACGTTTAAAATAATTTTTGACTCGATTTTTCAGGTTTTTCGAACCCTCGGAAAATGTTGGAGAACGTGCGTAAAATACGTTTAAAATACGTCGGAAAAGGTCGGATCAAAACATTTTGGAAATAGGAAAAATTTAAAAAAAAAACCAAAATTAGGTGTGCTGGGCGCGCATCGAGCGCCAGCTGCCCGCGCCGCACGTGTAGCAGCACGTTGCACAGCATCTTGCACGTGCGCAGTGCCGAACGTTCGGCACCAAGCGCCGAGTGTTCGGCACCCTCTCGGGTGCTAGCGCACCTGAATGCCCAAAATCCGACCTTTCTCCACTTTTTTCCAATTTTGCTTGAGCCAAATATCTCTAAAAATTCTAAAATTTTTACCACACGATCCAGACACCCTTAACTCTGTGTCCCGTAAAAATCGTGAAAAACCGAGTTAAAACGGGTAATATAAAAATAGAGAAAAGTGAACCCGATGTTATTTGCTTTAAAACCAAAACGAGAACTATAACGCCTAAAATTTCCAAAACCCAAAACCTGAAATCAAAGTCTTAAAACACTATCATTCCATACCAATCATCCAACAAAGCCATCACTAGCCACAATACGAAATTCAACCAATAAAAACACCAAAACCCCAAATATACAAAATAGTTAGAGACCTATACCAAATCCCAAAATACCTAAGCCCCACAACCCGAAATCTAAACTAAACTATCAAAATACAAATCCCACATACATCCCGAAGATCATAGTCGAGACGCCCCAACAACTGCCCGCACCGGCACACCCCGTGCATCTCCGACTGCTCCCAAGTCCTGGCTCACTCACTTAGCTCACCTGTAACCGCGTCGTTACCTACACCAAAGAACACACCCACACACGTAAGTTTACGCTTAGCAAGTAGGGAATAACAAATGCGACTAAACAAAATGCAACAGATCTTATCACATGCAGTTTCTAACGCTCAGTTGTATGCATCACGTTCTCACTTCATCAATCGTAGGCGTACCTCTCTCGTAGAATATCATTCTACTTGAGACTCATCAGCGTACCTCTCGAGTTCTACTCGAGACACATCAGTGTACCTCTCAAGTAAAAATCCTTCTACTCGAGACACATCAGCGTACCTCTCAAGTTCTACTCGAGACACATCAGCGTACCTCTCAAGTAGAAATCCTTCTACTCAAGACACATCAGCGTTCCTCTCGAGTTCTACTCGAGACACATCAGCGTAGCTCTCGAGTTCTACTCGAGACACATCAGCGTACCTCTCGAGTTCTACTCGAGACACATCAGTGTACCTCTCCAGTAGAAATCCTTCTACTCAAGACACATCAGCGTACCTCTAGAGTTCTACTCGAGACACATCAGCGTACCTCTCGAGTTCTACTCGAGACACATCAGCGTACCTCTCAAGTTCTACTCGAGACACATCAGCGTACCTCTCGAGTTCTACTCGAGACACATCAGCGTACCTCTCGAGTTCTACTCGAGACACATCAGCGTACCTCTCAAGTTCTACTCGAGACACATCAGCGTACCTCTCAAGTTCTACTCGAGACACATCAGTGTACCTCTCCAGTAGAAATCCTTCTACTCAAGACACATCAGCGTACCTCTCAAGTTCTACTCGAGACACATCAGCGTACCTCTCGAGTTCTACTCGAGACACATCAGCGTACCTCTCGAGTTCTACTCGAGACACATCAGCGTACCTCTCGAGTTCTACTCGAGACACATCAGCGTACCTCTCGAGTTCTACTCGAGACACATCAGCGTACCTCTCGAGTTCTACTCGAGACACATCAGCGTACCTCTCGAGTTCTACTCGAGACACATCAGCGTACCTCTCAAGTTCTACTCGAGACACATCAGCGTACCTCTCAAGTTCTACTCGAGACACATCAGTGTACCTCTCCAGTAGAAATCCTTCTACTCAAGACACATCAGCGTACCTCTCGAGTTCTACTCGAGACACATCAGCGTACCTCTCGAGTTCTACTCGAGACACATCAGCGTACCTCTCAAGTTCTACTCGAGACACATCAGCGTACCTCTCGAGTTCTACTCGAGACACATCAGCGTACCTCTCAAGTTCTACTCGAGACACATCAGCGTACCTCTCGAGTTCTACTCGAGACACATCAGCGTACCTCTCAAGTTCTACTCGAGACACATCAGCGTACCTCTCGAGTTCTACTCGAGACACATCAGCGTACCTCTCAAGTTCTACTCGAGACACATCAGCGTACCTCTCGAGTTCTACTCGAGACACATCAGCGTACCTCTCGAGTTCTACTCGAGACACATCAGCGTACCTCTCGAGTTCTACTCGAGACACATCAGCGTACCTCTCGAGTTCTACTCGAGACACATCAGCGTACCTCTCAAGTTCTACTCGAGACACATCAGCGTACCTCTCAAGTTCTACTCGAGACACATCAGTGTACCTCTCCAGTAGAAATCCTTCTACTCAAGACACATCAGCGTACCTCTCAAGTTCTACTCGAGACACATCAGCGTACCTCTCGAGTTCTACTCGAGACACATCAGTGTACCTCTCCAGTAGAAATCCTTCTACTCAAGACACATCAGCGTACCTCTAGAGTTCTACTCGAGACACATTTGCATATCACACTGTTGCATATCTTACATTTCATCCACACAATTCAAAACATGCTAAACTTTCGTTCATTTCATAGTTCAAAACAATGTTGCATGTCTCACACAATGCTCAACCAAAAACAAAAAGAAGCAACCACACAAAACAAACACAACAAACAAACAAATCCCTACCGTTCCATGGTGTAGGCCCGAAGGCAAAACACAAACGTCCTCTACTTACCTGATTGCTCGGCTTTCAATTGCACACTTCGTCTTATCACTTCACTAGCTCAACGACCTAAAATAACGAAAACTTAATTTGATAAGTCACCAATAAAGTCTAAGGGATTTTCTAACTAAAACTAAACAACACTTAAAATAAATTTCGCTCTCAAAACACAAAACCCGATTTTTACCCAAAATTAACAACGTCCAACTTCAAACGGTCATAACTCCCTCATTTTTCAACAGATTTCGACGTGCCACCCCAATCCGTAAACCTCTACCCGTCTACTATCTATTGAAATACTCAAATTAACTAAATAAATCACTTGGCCAACCCGAAAACCAGAGAACAAAACCGGGTACACATTTGCTAAAAACTAGTTTTTCTCTAATTCACTTCCAAATCTCCAATTTCTCACTAAAACCACCTAAACTAATCCATTCAACAACTAAACCATCAAATTTGGAAAGAAACTACCATTTAAACCCCAATTTTCGGAATCCCCAATCTAGGGTTTTCAAACCCTCACTAAATCCAACCAAAACTCACTAAAAACCCCAACCAACTTCACCTAAAGGTATAAAAACCAAAACCCATGTATTCTTACCTTGAAACACCTTGAAAAACTATGGAAAGAAGGAGGAAGGGCTTTGATGGATGGCTTGTTCGTGGAGAGAAAGAAAGGGGAAGAAGATGACTAAAAAAAAATTTACAATTTTACATTTTTAACTTAACAATTTTTTTCACTTTTTGTTTTTTACCACACACCTTTCTAATTTTATAAAAAACCCCTTCTTCTTTCTTGCTTAAACTCCAACGTGAATAGCATTCTTTAAACCTCTAGCTTTACAAATTTTAACTCATTTTATTACTAGCTTCCTATTGGTTCAAACACTTTGAATTTTCAACACCTTTGCTTTTTGACTTTTCAACATTTCTATCACCTTCTTACTCATTCCATTCCAACGTGGCTTCCAACCTTACTCCCATTCTCAATCACTTATATTTACTTTTATTTTACCAATACTCATATTTCAACTCCACCAAAATTTCCAACCACTTAAATCTAGGTTTTCCTTTAACTTTCCCTTCCCATTTTACTTACACTCAAGAGTTTAGAAAAAAAATCTAGGACTAACGTCAAACTCTCACGGCACATCCTAACTTAGGCTGCGCACGCCAAGGGAAAATTTTCGGGTGTTACATATTCCCAATAGCTGCAACCGAAGTTTTCTATACCTTCTAGATTTAATGTTGCTCATGATATTTTGAGTCTTTATGAAAAAAAAAGATGAAATTGAAAGAGTACTTTAGAAGAACATCATAACCAGTATGTTTGACTACAGATACAAGAACTTCTATTCATAATTTAAATTACATAGTTTTAATTGGTCATTACATTGATAGTGATTGGACCATGCGTAAGAAGATTTTAAAGTTTTGCTTGATTTCGAATCATAAAGATGAGACAATTGGTAGAGAACTAGAAAGATATTTGTTTGAATAGGGAATTTAAAAAGTGTTGACTGTCACAGTTGACAATGCTGTTTTGAATGATGTTGCAATTTCATATTTGATCAAAAGTGTTCGAAATTGGAATTGTTTGATTTTGAATAAAGAATACATGCACATGCGATATTTTGCACACATATTGAAATTGATTGTATGTGATGGATTGAAAGATCATCAAGAGGTTATTGCTAGAGTATGCAGAGCTATTAAGTATGTTCGATCTTCACCTACAAGATTACAAAATTTTAAGACTTGTGCTGATAATGTTAAGATTACATGCAAAAATAGTGTTTCTCTTAATGTGTCTACAAGATGGAATTCTACATATTTGATGTTAGCAAGCGCTGAAAAATTTGAAAAAACTTTTGACAAGTTAATGGAAACCAAGAGTAATTACGTTGGTGATTTGAGTGGGGAAACACCTCCCACTACAGCAGATTGGGCAAATATTAGAGAACTTGTTAAGTTTTTTTAAAAAAATTATGATACGACTGTGACTGTTTCAGCCTCTTCATATGTGACATCAAATATTTATTTTAGCGAAGTATGCAATTTTAAATTGGTTATCATGGAGTACGCTGAGTGTGACAATCCAACATTAAGGAAAATGACTACTGGAATACAAGAAAAATTTGACAAGTAATGGAGAAATTGTGAGAATATTAATTTTCTGATGTACGTTGCAGTTGTCTTAGATCCGAGATGTAAGATAGAGTTTTTCAAACATTGTCTTACAATGTTGGTTGACAATAATAAAGCAACCAATTTGGTGAGTCACGTACGAACAATGATTAACAGGCTATATGTTCAATACAAAACGGATTTAGGGTTTGAAATGTAACAAGATTATTATAGAACTAGTGTTGCGACATCTTCGTCCAGAGTACAAAGTACTAGTTTTGCCCACAATAAGCTATTTCAAAAATTTTATAACCTTAATAGTGAGCGAGATGCTTCAAGCAAGAGGACGGAAGTGGATCAATATTTATGTAAAGAATTGGAAATTTTTTCAAACAATCAAGATATTTTGGCATAATGGAAATTGAATTTATTGAAATATTCAATATTAAGTAAAATTGCAAAAGATGTATTGGTTATTCATATTTCCACAGTTCCTTCAGAGTCAACTTTCAATAGATTGACGTATATTTGATTCTTTTCATAGTTCTTTATCACCAAAGGCTGTCCAGGTGCTTATTTGTAGTCAAAGCTGGATTCGTGAGAAAATACATGATTTAGAAAACTTCAATGATGTGATGGATGAGTTTGAAAAATGTGTGTTTTAAATTTTTCTCTATTCTTTTTAATAATATATTTACTTTGTAATTTATATTTTACAGATTTTACATCAGCAGCTGAATATAGCGAACCAATTAAAATTAATGAATAGTGAGAACATCTAATTTCCTTAGTGTATGTTTGATTGTTTGCTACTTCAATTTTTATTTAATTACATTGTGTCATTCTCGTACTTGTTTTTTTTTTTGCTTTTTTGTTGTGGCTATGGTTTAGATATTTTTACATCCATCCAGTTCTGCTCTACAAAAAAGAAAAAAATTTTAGTAGTAATTTGTAGCCAAGTATTATAAATGAGACAAAAAAATTGAACAAAATCGGGAGGACCAGAACTGAACCAGTTCGGTTCTGGAAAATTTTTAGGGCTTATTGGTGTAAAAATTTGAAAATCAAATTTTAGTAGTCCAGTCCTAGTCTCTCTAAAAATTAGACCGAACCAGGCCATTATCACATATATTTGCAAGCCCATCTATTTATAAGGAGAGAGTTGTGCATGATGACACCAGATTGCAAGAGCTGAAGATCTTGGTGTATAGAGATATGGGGAAAGAGAAATCTCTTCTTTATTCGTCTTCCTTTTTTCATTTAATGAGATTGGTATCTCATCACAGTAGAGAGGGACCCTACATCATTGACTTGATAATTTAGATTTCCTAAAAATTTTTAGGGTTTTTTTAAATTTAAACCTTAAAGTTAAGATTTTTTTAAAAAAATATATATTAAATTTTACTATTCATCACAAAAAACCTCAAAGTTTCAAAAATAAGCAATTCAAACCTTTTAGTTCAGACTGGGCAGTGGCCGCCAGGGGGAGGCCGGCCAATCTAGTTGGACTGGCTGGCTTCTATTTTTTTATACACAAAATGTGACAGCCCAAAACCGAACCCGATCGGGGTTCGGCATCGGAGCCATCACTCCGGGACAGTTAACAGAAAACGGGGACTATTTTTTTTTTTTGTATATTATACTTTTAAAACATTGACAGAGAGAGAGTACTCTGGAATGGAGAGCAAAACAGGTTTCAATAATGGATAACAAAACAGAAATTAGCATAAGGCTGGCGGAGGAGGAAACAGGAAACATTGGCGGAAGACTTAGTTTAAAAACAACAAAATACTGTTGGGCGGAAAAGGTAAACTGGCGGTGGATGTCGAATAGGACAAAACAGATGACGTCAGCCGGAAGAGGAGATGACATCAGCCGGAAGATGAAGACAGCGAATGAGATCGGATGAGGTGATGACGTCAGCCGGAAGATGGATGACGTCAACCGATAGATGCAGGCAGTAGACACAAACGGCAGAAGGTGATGACGTCAGCCGGAAGATGGATGACGTCACCGGAAGATGCAGGCATTAAACGAAATCGGCAGAAGGTGAGAAACTGAAGACGAGTAAAACTGGGCGGAAGATGTCGAATAAGACCAAACAGATGACGTCAGCCGGAGGATGGGTGACGTCAACCGGAGGATACAAACAACAAACGCAACCGGCAGAAGGTGATGACGTCAGCCGGAAGATGGATGACGTCACCGGAAGATGCAGGCAAAAACTGTAAATAAACTGGGCGGAAGACTAAATTTTTAAAGGCAGCGGATGATGAAATCGGAAGATGTAGTTTTTAAGGCAAATTTACAACTTTTAACAGGAAAACCTAAATACAGAAGAGAGCATAAATACAGAAGACCTAAAAGTTTCAGATTCTCAAACCACTTCAAAACATGGTTCTCGAGCACAACAGAAGACATAACAGAAACTTAAGGATAATCACACTGCATAGATAGCTCAAAAACCCGAGACCATCTATGCATAGGCTAACAGAAAATATTTCGAAACATTTCAGAATGTAAACTTAACTGTCAAATACAGCGGTTTTAATCATTGACACAGAATCTATATATTGTTTTAAAATCTCTGAGACAGTACTGAACTTAACATAAAATTTCAGAATTTCCCAAAAACAAAAGTTCTCTACAGAGTTTTTAACACAAAACAGAATTTCAGAAAAACTTTACAGAAAACCTCTGAACAGAAATCATGTCTGGCTGCAGCAACCAAACCCCCCATGAGCTCGATCCACCAGCCACCTATTCATCAGATTGAGGCACAAAGTCCTCAGTTTCAGGTTCAGTACCTACATCAGGGAGTTCACCTATGAGTCTAAAACTCAGTAAGAACATATCGGAAATAAATGCAGTGATGCATATGCTATGCATGAACTTTTCAGAAATTCAGTGACAGTACAGAACAGAACATTTATCTTCCAGTGACAGTATGGTATAAGTGGAGCGGATAGGGGAACTGGCGATACAGTAAGTGCACTATCAGGCACGGTGCACTATCAGGCACATAACAGTAAACAGTACAGAATCAGACAGAGCAGAGTGCCAGTCCCCGTCTCACACTTAACCGGTATTTTTCAGACAGTCAGATTTTATCTTTCTTAACTTCAAAACCGTGTACAGAAAACAGTTTTACATGAGTTTTCGGAAAAACAGTGTATGCATGAACGGTGCCTGAACTATAACTGGCAGATAACGGAATAAACAATAGTCAACAGGACATAAATCAAAGACAAACATTTCAGAACATAACTCTAACTCTTCTACCCAAAACAACCCGACAGAACAGAAACCTAGTACCTCCTTGATGTAGGGCCTTAAGGGCGGAATCTATGCATATGAACTTACCTGTTATCCTCGATGCAGTTAACCGGAAAGTCTCGAAAATGCTCGAACCTGTATATGAACGTTCAGAAATAAACGAGCTGCAAATGCTAACAAATAAGTTAGAAGAATTTGTTCCAAATTCATTCAAACCCATAGAAAACAAACCGGTGTGTTTTCATCCAAGAACAGTGAGTTTTCTCCAAATACCATACCCTAAACTTCAGTAAAAACTCACATTAAACTTGTCCAAACTTGTTAGCATAAGTAGATGCTTACCTTTGTTGAAGGAAGCAGAAGAAAAACCAGAAAACTAAGTGTTGGTGTTTTGTCAAAATCGCCACGAAGAGAGAACAGAGAGCAGTGGGAAGCAACAGATGAGAAGTGAAGGTTTCACGTAGGAGGAAGAACTTAGCTTCTTCATCAAGTCGCCAGATGTCACTCAACCATTGGCTATCTCCCACCAACCTTAATTTCTCTCCAATTTGCCCTGCCATGCATTTCAAACTTAGTGTTTTGTTTAGTTAGCCTTTAGTTCGGTTCTCTCCCCATTAGTGTTCCAAAGTTTACAATAAAATAGTTATTGTAATAATGGCAATTTAAATTAGTTTCTTTCTCCGGTGCTATTTCTCCGCGTTCAACGACTAGGTATGAAGTTATTATTTTTATTTTTATTTTATCATTTACTTTAGGAATTTTAACATAATATAGACATTTTAATTAATTTTTTGTTTAATGATTTAATATTTTGCTCCATGTAAGCGACCAATTTTTACTTTCTCCGACGATATTACTCTGCGTTCACCGGCTAGGTATGGAGTTTGTTTTTGTTTTTCTTTTAGTTATTAATCTATTATACTATAGTTAATTGGATTTCATCTGTGTAAGTGGTGTTATTATACTGTGTAAGTAAGTTCTGTCTAGGTGACTGAAATTTAAGTGGACCGATAGTGACCTCCAGCCTTTCTTGGAAACTTACTTGGAAAGGAAATCCTGTCTAAGGAGATTGTCAATAGCAATCTTTCCTGGGAATTATCCTGATTAGTACTTTCAACGTTTTAACTTTTGTATTTTATTAATTTTGTGTTAATTTTTTTTTAGCAACGACGATGGATTCTGATTTAAGTAGATCGATTGATTTAGACGAGAGATCAACTGGTGATGGCGAGATAGATTGGTAATCGGATGGCACATCTGCATATAGTGATCTACGAGCATTCGATCACCTAGATGCAAATGAAGAAATATTCGACTATTCGACCTCCAAAACGTTGTACGATGAGCTTCAAACACCGGTCGGCTTAGATGACGAGGAGGTGGAAAACAGACCGGTAAGATAACAAATCTCAATGGGAATTTTTTTGGGTAGAAAATATGCTTCTTTAAAAGAAATATGTAAATATTTGTTGGAAAACGGTTATGGAATAAAATTCACTAAAAGTGAAAAGAGTCGACTGACGGCTAAGTGTGGAGATGGATGTGGGTGGCCACTGCATGCTTCGTTGATGCAAGATGAGCGTACGTTTCAAATAAAGAGTTTGATCGACTCTCACAGCTATTCGAGGATAGTTGAGAATCGACACGCTTAAGCAAAAGGAGTGGCGAAACATTACTTAAACAGGTTCAAAATTCACCCTACCTAGGACATCCTTTCTATTTTAGAGACAGTGAGGAGGGACTTCACCGCTTCTGCCTCCGACATGTACGCAAATTCAAAAACCATTTTCGGGACAGAGCATACAGAGATGCGATGTAGAATGCAGCTAGGGCACCAACGGAGGCCCATTTCGAGAATGAAATGCGAAAATTATATCAACTTAGTCTGGAAGCCCATGTATGGCTGCGAGCAGAAGAGCATAAATATTAGGCTAGTTATGTATTCTCTTCGAATACCAAGTGCGAACTGAGAATGAATAATTTGTGCGAGTTATTGAATGCACTTCCTTTGCCGGTGAGAAACAAATCAATCATGACCATGTTCGAGATGATTCGAAAGCGCTTGATGACTCGCATCGTGAAGAAATTTGAGAAGTTGACCCAATCAACCGACGTCCTGTGTCCCAATATTAGGAAAAAACTTGATAAGCAAACGAGTGCATCTGGAAATTGGAGTGCAAGGTTTGTAGGAGTTGCACGATTTGAGGTCAGCAACGAATACGAACAATTCATTGTCGACATGAATTTGTGTAATGACCTCCCCCGCCACTGGGACAGGCAAGTCGTGCAGTTGACCTCCCCCACCGTTGGGCCAAGCAAGTCAACTACCACGTGGTAGCCACAACTAGCTCACCATGTGTACTCACGATCTTCTCCCCCCTGAAGGGAGTTTTGCCTTCCCCCCACTCGAACCCAGGACCTCAGGGACTAGTACCTGGGCTACAAGTGAGGAGTTTTTGCCTTCCCCCCGCTCGAACCCAGGACCTTAGAGACAAACTCCTCACTTGTAGCCCAAATACTAGTCCCTGAGGTCCTGGGTTCGAGTGGGGGGGGGAAGGCAAAAAGTCCCTTCAGGGGGGAGAAGATCGTGAGTACACGTGGTGGGCCTGTGTGGCTGCCACGTGGTAGTTGACTTGTTTGGCCCAATGGTGGGGGAGGTCAACTGCACGACTTGCCTAACCCAGTGGCGGGGGAGGTCGTTACAAAAAAGGTGCATTTTTTTGTAATGACCTCCCCCGCCACCAGGACAGGCAAGTCGTGCAGTTGACCTCCCCCACTGTTGGGCCAAGCAAGTCAACTACCACGTGGTAGCCACAACTAGCTCACCATGTGTACTCACGATCTTCTCCCCCCTGAAGGGAGTTTTGCCTTCCCCCACTCGAACCCAGACCTCAGGGACTATTAACCCCTGGGCTACAGTGCGAGTTTTTGCCTTCCCCCACTCGAACCCAGGACCTTAGAGACAAACTCCTCACTTGTAGCCCAAATACTAGTCCCTGAGGTCCTGGGTTCGAGTGGGGGGAAGGCAAAAAGTCCCTTCAGGGGGGAGAAGATCGTGAGTACACGTGGTGGGCCTGTGTGGCTGCCACGTGGTAGTTGACTTGTTTGGCCCAATGGTGGGGGAGGTCAACTGCACGACTTGCCTAACCCAGTGGCGGGGGAGGTCGTTACAAAAAAGGTGCATTTTTTTGTAATGACCTCCCCCGCCACCAGGACAGGCAAGTCGTGCAGTTGACCTCCCCCACTGTTGGGCCAAGCAAGTCAACTACCGCGTGGTAGCCACAACTAGCTCAAGTGGTACTCCTCACTTGTAGCCCAAGTACTAGTCCTTGAGGTCCTGGGTTCGAGTGGGGGGGGGGAAGGCAAAAACTCCCTTCAGAGGGGGAGAAGATCGTGAGTACACGTAGTGGGCCTATGTGGCTGCCACGTGGTAGTTGACTTGCTTGGCCCAACGGTGGGGGAGGTCAACTGCACGACTTGCCTGTCCCGGTAGCGGGGGAGGTCGTTACAATTTGTGTGTGTGCAACTGTACCAGGTGGGAGCTTACAAGAATCTCGTGTGTCCATTTCATTCCTTGCATGTACTGGATGAGACCTGCAGATATACTCAAACTATATTCGTCCCATTAGCGGCCAAATAGTGTGGCCGCCCGTAGAAGGTTTGCACGAAATCCTCCCACCCAAAAGAATGCGCCAACCTGGTAGGCCGAAGAAGACAAGAGTGCGAGATGTCAAAGAGCCGTCAAGCTCGAGAGTTAGTAAGAGAAACTCAACCGTGCGTTGTCGTATATGTCGGCAGTAGGAGCATAATATTCGCATTTGTCGGCTTCAGGCGTTGCTTCGCAAGACACATTCATAGGCTTCAACACATTTGACGGGATGCAGGAATCTTTGACACGCAGCCGTGGCAAAAATTTATAATTTTTTTTAATATACCATTTATTAAATTTTTTTGGGTTTTTTTTTTAATTTAAACCCAGTTTGGGTCTTTTTAAAAAAAAAACCTCAAAATTTACTTTTCATCGAAAAAACCTAAAAGTATCAAAAATAGGCAATTTGAACCTTATCGTTTGGTATTTTTTTAAAATTTATAAATTAATTTAAAATTGCGTATTTTTATACTTTGAGGGTTTTTTCGATGAATAGTAAATTTTGAGGTTTTTTTAAAAAAAAACCCAAACTTTGGGGTTTAAATTAAAACAAAAAACCATTTTTTTTTAATTTATTCATTCTTTAATTATTCATTTATTATTTAAGTATTAATTCATTTAAATAAGGGTTTCTTTTTAATTTATTCAAGTATTTAAATTATTTATTTCTAAAATATGATTGAAATTGTAATTATTAATTTAATTTTAGTATTCACGAAATTTACCTCACAAAACTAAACTAAACTACGCTGGTGGGTTATCATCGTCTTCGTCGAGATTAAGGTGCCCCGTCCAATTCTTGACACTCGCATCCAGTTCATCGACTCTGCCTATGAGGTGCTGGATGTCCCGCTGCTGACTCTGCTGTATCTCCAGTACCTGATGCAGGTGTTGTTGGTGCGTCTACTGCATTTGATACATCTAGTGGTACTGCGTGTGCTGCGTATGCTGCATCTGAGCCAGCTGCTGCTGGTGCGTCTGCTGCATCTGATATAGCTGTTGTAGATACTGTCTCGTGCCCCATCCACTAGTCTCATCTTCCTCCTGGGGGCCCAATGATGGCAATGTGGTCTCCTCTATCGGCACTTCCCTAAAGGTGGATGCCATCTGATCGCTCTTCAGCACCCAAGCGCCACCGACTTCCATGAAGCCCATCTTCATCAAATGCGAGGTGTTGAATACGTCGGTTGGCCATTGAACTTTTCTCGGCTCGCCAACCGGTATCTGAAGCCCAGCTCGATCGATGATCTTCATAATCAATGGCCCGTATGGGAGATTCATTCTGGGTGCCCACCCGACCTCACGCATGTGACTTAAAATAAAGAAGCCATTATCAAAAGGCTTCCCGTTGCACAACTTCTCCATGACATAGAGGTCCATGCAGTTCACGAGATTTCGATGTCCCTCTCGCAGCAGAAAGGTGTAGGCTAGCATGTTGCGAAGAACCCAACCTCTAACATTCAGTTCTCTAGTTCGTGGCATGATGAACACCTCGATGTTGGAATTGATATGAATTCCCTGTAGGAACTCTACTCCCTCGGGCAATGTGACAAAAGGACAGTCTTGGGAAGCATTGTAATATTGCTCCGCCCCTTCTATGGCAAACCCCAGCACTGAGTTCACTAGCTCTGGACGTATCATAAACTCCATACCAAGGACGTACGTCTTCAAACCAGTTAAAACTCTATTTCTTCCAGACGCTGTCAAGTTCGGGTAGAACAAGCGAACTATTCTCTCACAAATACTGCCACTAAATGCATTGACCCCGCCTCGATGACGTCAAACATATCTTTGATCCCCAACGACTCCCAACCTGTAAAGTTGAAAGTCATTCCATGACTAACTGAGCGTTTGCGCAAATCTTGCTCAAACTTCTCTTTACACTCTTGATTCCAAAATTCCATGGTGCTGTCCAGCTAACCGATCTACTTAATTCAGCATCCATCGTTGTTGCTAAAAAAAAATTAAAACAAAGTTAATAAAATACAAAAGTTAAAACGTTGAAAGTACTGATCAGAATAATTCCCAGGAAAAATTGCTATTGACAATCTCCTTAGACATAATTTTCTTTTCAAGTAAGTTCCCAAGAAAGGCTAGAGGGTCACTAACGTTCCACTTTCCAGTCTCCTAGACATAACTTACTTACATAATACAATAACACCACTTACACAAATGAAATCCAATTAACTACAGTATAATAGATAAATAACTAATAAATAAATAAACTCCATACCTAGCTGGTGAACGTGGAGTAATATCACCGGAGAGAGTAAAAATCGGTCGCTTACATGGAGCAAAATATTAAATCATTAAACAAAAAATTAATTAAAATATCCATATTATGTTAAAATTCCTAAATTAAATGATAAAATAAAAAGAAAAACTTCATACCTAGCCGTTGAACGCGGAGAAATATCGCTGGAGAAAGAAACTAATAGAGAGAGTATTGAGAGATTTTGGTGTGAGTTGAAGAGGGGGATGAGGGGGTTTAAATAGGGGGATGGAGGTCGGCCGGTCCATTGGATCGGTCGGCCTCCCTATATAGAACAAACCTGTGACATTGTAACGGGTTTGTCTTTTGGATGGAGGCCGACCTCCACCGTTGGACCAGTCGGCCTCCATCCAAAAAGACAAAACCCGTGACGAGTTTTGCCAGTTATTCTGGGAGGCCGGCCGGTCTAGTTGAATATTTTGTGTATAAAAAAATAGAGGCAAACTGGTCCAATTAGACTGGTCGGCCTCCCTACGGCGGCCACTGCTCTGTCCGGATTAAAAAATTTGATTTGTTTATTTTTGAAACATTGAGGTTTTTTGTGATGAATAGTAAAATTTAAGGTTTTTTTAAAAAAAAATCTTAACTTTAAGGTTTAAATTAAAAAAAAAAAACCCAATTTTTTATTGAGTATCAAATAAATGGGAATCATATTCAGTAAATCTAGTTGAAAATTAAGAAGTAATAAAAGTTCGTACAATGTCAAAATAAATTAGGTTGGAACTTCTCTCTTGATCCGGAAACTTTCGTTCAAGAAAGCAACTTTTTAAAGTCAATTGAACCACGTAAGAACAGGGCTAACGGTGTGATATTCTTTTTCATTTTCAACTGCACTACAACCTTTGTCAAACTGTGCGATCAAGAATTCAATATGAATTAAATAAAGTTTGCTAATTTTTTTAAAAAAAATCATTATTCAATTCTCCTCCCTAGTCTTCTTCGCAGCTGTGAGAAAATCATCCAAGAATCTAACAGAAGAACCCTTAAAACCATTGATTGTATCGTCTTCGTACAAGTCTCTATAATCTCCTTCAATACACTTGCCTTCCTCCTCATCTCCTTCCCTTTCTCTGACTCTCCCATCAACATCTCAATCTTCTCAATCAAACCTTCATGGCTAAATTCATTTCTTCCCTCCCACAACTTCTCCTGTAAAAGAAACACGTTGAAAAGCTATTCCGCCGCCATGGGCTACCATATGATCGGGACGCCGTTGTTGAGAGCTTCTAGCATTGAGTTCCAACCGCAACGATTTATGAGAGAGAATTTGAATTCTGGACACCCATTCTTTCACGATCAAACCCTTGCCGTAAAGTCTGGTTCTTTTTTTGAATCCTTCCACCAGCCATTTTTCAGCATTGAAGTCGAGGCTCGTGTCAGTTCTGACGAGAGGCTCGACGACCCAAATGAAGTTTTGGGACATACATGTAAAAGAAACATACTTGTAATTTCAAATTAATGTTATGATTTCACGCAAAACCAAACAGAAATAATTGAAGTTTAATTAATCATATATATATAAACATTACCGTCCAAGGCCATGGCCAACTTCATCATCTCATAAGAAGAAATTGTATTCATCATTCCAAACGCTACGTAAAGAATTGGACCAACTTATTTTTTAGGGTTTTTTTTTAAAAAAACCCTGAACTAACAGTCAATAGTAAAAAAATCCCTAAAAATTACTGTTCATCGAAAAACACCTCCAACTATTGAAAACATTCGGCTTAAACCTGGCAGGGGGTGAGGAGTACGTACTCGCTCTCCGAGTACGGCCGGTCCAGATGGACCGGCCGTACTCGACTCGATTTGCAAATATTTGCAAATTTTAGAGACCGAGTACGGCCGGTCCAGCTGGACCGACCGTACTCAACGAGCGAGTACGGCCCATAGGAGGACCAGCCGTTCTCCTATGGGCAAAACCCGTGACAAAAGTCACGGGTTTTGTCCTGTAGTCCCTAGTACGGCCGGTCCAAATGGACCGGCCGTACTCTCACCACTAAAACCCGTGACAAAAGTCACGGGTTTTTGTCCGCTAGCGCCGAGTACGGCCGGTCCAAATGGACCGGCCGTACTCCCACCGCTAAAACCCGTGACTTCAGTCACGGGTTTTTTGTCCTCTAGTGCCGAGTACGGCCTGTCCATTTGGACCGGCCGTACTCGCACCGCAAATACCCGTGACTCAAGTCACGGGCCGCGTACTCTCCCTCGTCCTCTAGCAGGCCGAGTACGGCCGGTCCAGCTGGACCGGCCGTACTCGGCCTCCCTATATAAATCCAGCCCCTCGCATTTTAAATCACACTCCTCTCCCTCTCCTATTTTCAAGCTTATTACTCACAATCCTCTCCCTCTCTTAATCCCACAAATATTTCCCTTCCCTTCCAATTTTATTTTTCTCCACTTCGAGGTATTATTTTTTTAATTATGAATATGAATATTTTTATTATTTATATCACATATGTCAAACGGTATGCATTATGTTTTTATTATTTATATATATATATTTATTGTTTATGTCATTAAAGTATAATTATTTTATTTAGGATTATTTATTTAAATAATTTCGAATAATTCTAATACTTTAAATATTCAAATGTTTATTTATTTAAATTTAAATATTTTTAATATTTTTTTTCAATTATCGATAATTTTTTACTAATATTTTTTTTGACAGGATCTAACCCTGGAATTTTTGTCTCACTCCCACTAATATTGTCCCTTCCATTCCAATTTTATTTTCTCCACTTCCAGGATTATTTTTTAATTATTAATATGAATATTTTTATTATTTATATCACATATGTCAAACGGTATGCATTATGTTTGTTATTATTATATATATATATTATTGTTTATGTCAATTAAAGTATAATTATTTTATTTAGGATTATTTATTTAAATATTTCGAATAATTCTAATACTTCTTTAATACTTTTAAATTTTATAATGTTTATTTATTTAAATATTAAATATTTGTAATACTTTTTTCAATTATCGATAATTTTTTGCTAATACTTTTTTTGACAGGATCTTACCCTGGAATTTTGTCTCAAGATTGCCAAAGAATATTTGAGCAAGATCTGCGAAAACGCTCACTAAACTATTGCAGCATGTCGACTTTAGCGGTTGGGAGTCGTTGGCATTAAAGAGATGTTGGAGAACATCGGCCTAAACGGGATTAATGCATTGATAGGCGAGACATGCGAGAGAATAGTTCGCTTATTCTACGCCAACCTGAGAACGATCGGGACCGATGGAGTTTTAACAGGTTTCAGGGCGTACATTCTTGGGTTTGATTTTATGATACGGGCAGAGCAGGTGAATGACGTCCTGGGATTTAACATAGAAGGGGCGGAACGATATTACCATGCTTCCCGAGACTGCCCATTTTTTACATTGCCCGAGGGAGTAGAGTTCCTTCGCCAAATTCACTGCAACCCCAATATTGGGGTGTTCGTGAAGCCAAGAGCGCACGAGCTGAATGTTAAAGGTCGGGTTCTCCGAAACATGCTCGCCCACACTCTTCTGCTGCGAGAGGGTCATCGAAATCATGTCACTTGCATGGATCTCTATGTCATGGAGAAGCTATGCAACGGGAAGCTTTTTGACCCCGGTTTCTTGATTTTAAATCACATGCGTGAGATCGGGAGGGCACCCACCACTAATCTCTCATACGGGGCATTGATTATGAAGCTCGTCATGCGAGCTGGTATTCGCATACCGGTTGGAGAGCAGATAATCCCTCGTAGATCGACCGATGTATTTGACACGACCCAGTTGATACGAATGGGGATCGTCGAAGTCGATGGCGAGTGGGTGCTGAGAAGAAACCAGGGAGCATCCACCTCTCGGGCATCCACCTCTCGGGCAGTGCCGATGGATGAGACTACATCGCCACCAAACGCCCCCCAAGAGGATGAGAGAAGCGGCTGGGATACAAGGCAGTATCTACAACAGCTATATCAGATGCAAGAGACGCATCAACAGCAGTTGAATGATATGCACCAGCAACAGTACCAGCAACAGCAGCAGATAAATGAGATGCATCGAATGCACCACCACTGTAACACCCGGCATTTTTGCCATGTAATAGTTTTTCCCGGATCGTTTAAACGGGATTAATATTATATTAATACAATGAATATTTTGGTTAAAATGATGGAATGTTTGAGGGAAAACCAAACTAAGTGTAATCAAAACAAGCCAATTAGGTTAAAAGCTAATGGAAGGGTAAATGTGGAAGTGATTATGGTAGGTGGAAGCAAACCAATGGATGAGTGCCAAGTGGCAACTTGTTGAAGAAGATATGTCTTCTCTTCCTCCTACGTGAAGCTCACTTCTACCTCCCCTTTCTGTTTTCTCTCTTCCAGGCGATTGAAACAAAACTTCCACACTTTGTTTCTCCAGCATTTCTCCGTTTTTTTTTCAGCAAAGGTGACCGTCTTTTAACGCTAACAAGTTTGGACAAGTTTAAAGTGAGTTTTTACCGAAGTTTAGGGTTTCAGTTTTGGGTGAAAACTCACTGTTTTGGATGAAAACACGTTGGTGTGTTTTCTAAAGTGTTTTAAGTGTGTTTGCTGCGTTTCCAACGTGATATTAGTTAGCATTTGTAGCGTTTAAATTCTGTACATTCATGTTACAGATCCGAACTCTCCAGGGACGTTCGAGTACACTGCATTGCCGCAAACAGGTAAGTTCATAACTGAGAGTTGGCCCTTAAGGCCCTACATCACGGAGGTACTAGGTTTTCAGTCTCAGTCGGGTGGTTCTGGGTAGAAAAAGTATAGTTTATGTTCTGAGATGTCATAGTTTTGCTTCACAGTATAGTCTGTTATTTCTGTTGTCTGCTATATTAACTGTAAGCACTGTGAATGTTCATGCATACACGATTTTCTGAAAGCTCATGCAAAACTGTTTTCTGTACACTGTTTCCAACTAAACAAGATAAAATCTGACTGTCTGTAATGTATTGGTTAAGTGTGGGACGGGGACTGGCCCTCTGGTTTTATCCCTCCCTGGGAATCTGAAAATGAATTGTCCCTAGCAAGGACCCTCTAGTTTTATCCCTCCCTGGGAGACTGAAAATCTGCTGTGCCTGATAGTGCACCCTCTGTTGCCAGTTCCCCTATAAGCCCCACTTATACCCCTCTGCCACTGAAATGTAAAGTTCTGTTCTGTCACTGTATTCTGAAAACTGCATGCATAGCATTTTGCATCACTGCATCTGTATTATGTTCTTATTGAGTTTTAGACTCATAGGTGAACTCTCTGATGTAGGTACTGAACCCGAAACTGAGGACCTTGTTCCTCAAAATGACGATCTGATGTAGCTGGTGGTTTGAGCTCTCGGGGTGGTTGCTGCAGTCAGACATAGCTTTCTGTCTTGAGGTTTAAGTCTTTAAAGTAAAGATCATATCTGTAAACTCTTCTGGAATTCTGGTGTTTTGTTTTAAAACTCTGTTATAGTCCTGTGTTTTGTTTATAAACTCTGCTGGGATTTTTTTTTGTAATGTATTGGTTCTGTTGCTGATGTATTTAAAACCTCTGTATTTGACAGTTGAATTTATGTTCTGAAGTATTCTGGAATTGTTTGGAATATTTTCTGCTAGTCTGTGCATAGATAGTTTCTGGTTTTAGAGCTATTCATGTAGTGTGATCTTTCTTAAGTTTCTGTCATGTTTTCTGTTGTGTTCGAAAAATCAGGTTTTGAGCTGGTTTATGAGTTTGAGACTTTCATGTCTTCTGTTTTTACTCTCTCTGTTCGTATGTCTTCATGATAAAAGTTGTCAATTTTGTCTTTAAACTCTACATCCATCGTTCCCTTTGTTTAAAATACATCTACCGGTTACTGTTCACTTTTGTCTTATATACATCAACCGGTTTCGTCTTATGTACATCAACCGATTTCGTCTTATATCCATCTACCGGTACTGTTCACTTTTGTCTTATATACATCCACTGTTTTCGTCTTATTCACATCAACTGTTCTCTTTGTTTATTTACATCCGGCTTAAATGTGTTTTCCAGTTTCACTTCCAGAGAAGGTTTATACTCTCTGTTAAGGTTTTAAAAGTATAAAGTTTTACAAAAAAAAATAGTCCCCGTTTTCTGTTAACTGTCCCGGAGTGACGGCCTGATCCCGGACCCCGATCGGGTTCGGATTTGGGCTGTCACCACCAACAATACCAGCAACAGCGGCAAATATATGAGATGCAGCAAACACACCAGCAGCAGCTGCAGCAATTGCTGGAATCACAGCAAAGCCAGTAACGAGAGATGCAGCAACTGGTCTCTGCTCAGCATTATCTCAACGAGTCTTATAAAGAGATAAGCGAGACGTGGGCGACTTGGATGGCAAAAAACGACACGGACCCTGACGATGATGCCCTTCCTGTGTAGTCTGCTTAGTTGTTGTATGTAAATTTGCTGTACTTTATAATAAACTAAATTTTTACCATATGTAGAACAAATCATGAAAAGGTAATCTAAAAATTTTCGTGATTTTTTAACTCTAAAATAATTAATTAAAATTATAATAAATTTTAGGGTTTTGTTTAAAAAAAACCCTAAAGTATGGGTTGGTTTTAAAAAAACCCTTAAAATACATTGTTCATCGAGAAAAACATTAAACTATTGAAAATCCGCAATTTTTTGCGGCCGTACTGGACTCCCTTTGCAATTTTTTGCAAAAATAAAGTTGGAGGAGATATTCAATAATAGATCTCACTGTCATTTCGCTTGAGAGATTAGTGGAGATATTCAATAACAGATCTCATACAATTTTTTACATCTCTGGTTTATATTTTCTTCAGACTTCGTCAATGCCTTTCATCATTTCAAAGAACCAAAAAATGCACATTCGTAAATGGAAAAGTGTCATGATCATAAAAGAAATAATTATCTTCTGCTTTGGGAATGGAACGTATTTCTCATCAATACGCCTACTCTGCTTGGGCACTGTAAATATGTTTCTCTCTCTTACTCACCCACACAATTAGAGCAATTCAGGACGTCAATTCTGACTTCAACCCTGCTAATTTTCTTGTTGGTAACTCGTGGGGGAGAGAGAAGAGAGAAATTAATCTCTATTTTATGATTAAATTGATGACGTGTGCTTTTAATTCTCCTCTATTTGACCCAGAGTTTTGTCATCTCTTAGATAGGTGTATTAAAATTTTCTATTTACTTTAATTTTAGATGGAAAAAAACATCAACTCCGCTGATGCCATAGTTCGGAGCATCGTCTTCTCAGAGCTCCAGAAGCGTCGCCTTCAAAATGAATGACTTGAAGCTCTATATTTGTAGGCAAAAATATGTACGAAAATAAAGAGAAAAATGACATGAAGAGCAAAGAAATTTATACTAAATCAAAAACTTTACAAAACTCTGGGTAAAATAGAGAAGAATTAAAATCACACGTCATCAATTTAATTTACAATAAATCTGGAGCCTGTTTATGCAGCACTACAACCTAAAAAAACTTCAAAATTTCTTCTTTCTTGAATGAAGAAATCAATCCATACGTAGCCAGAAATCGCACGAAACTCACTAATGAATCCTCATGTTGTCTTGTAATCTTCACATTCCACTCAATTGCCAGTTCCATCGCATCCTTTTTTACCTGAGGGTTAATATTAGGTGATATTTTAGCCAATTGCTCCAGCATGTAACTCCTCGCGACACATTCTTCAATATCACTTTCTTCCTTCTTCCACTGTTGAGAAAAATACCCTTGAAACACATCCAAAACAAGCTTTGCTGGATCCAATGACATTTGAAGAGTAGCTGAAATTTCATGGGACGTCAAATCATGCCTAGACTTGGTACTCAACACTTTTTTTACAAGTACAGAGTTAAAGGCAGTGTTTGCCTACAAAGCTTCAAGTTGCTCCATTTTAACCGAGTCAAAAGTGGCACTTATTGGTGATATAGCAATAATACCAAGAACCTGCTGTAAGTATGCAGCTTGTTTACAATCAGAAAGAGAATTCAAAAGACTTCCATAGTTCAGTAATCGGTGCAGGAATCCCAACGCCTCTAAAGAATTTTCGTATGTCCATTTCATTGACCCTCAGGTAAAAAAGGATGCGATGGAACTGGCAATTGAGTGGAATGTGAAGATTACAAGACAACATGAGGATTCATTAGTGAGTTTCTTGCGATTTCTGGCTACGTATGGATTGATTTCTTCATTCAAGAAAGAAGAAATTTTGAAGTTTTTTTAGGTTGTAGTGCTGCATAAACAGGCTCCAGATTTGTTCCAATTGCTCGGTTTTACACACCAGATTTTTGATTTAGTAAATGCCAAAAACCCATCAAATGATATACACTGAATAAACAATACGATTAAAAAAATTAATACATGGTATATTAAAAATATTTACAAATTCCTGCCACGGCCGCGTGTCGAAGATTCCTGCGTCCCATCAAATGTGTTAAAGCCCATGAATGTGTCATGCGAAGCAGCGCCTGAAGTTGATCCCTGGTTAGGACAAGTGCGAGTATTATGCCCCTGCTGCCGACATATACCACAATGCACGGTTGAGTTCCTCTTACTGACTCTCGAGCTTGACGGCTCTTCGGGATCTCGCACTCTTGTCTTCTTCGGCCTACCAGGTTGACGTCGTCTTTTTGGCGGGAGGATTTCGTTCATATCTTGTACGATCGGCCACATTATTGGTTCACTGATCGGACGAATATAGTGTGAGTATATCTGCAGGTATCTTCCCCTGTAATAGCATGCATGCACGTAGTCTTCTGGCGCGACTCTCATCCAGTACATGCAAGAAATGGAATGGACACACGGGTTTCTTGTACACTCCCACCGAGTGTAGTTGCACACACCCAAAGTCATGTCCACCTCGAATTAGTCGTAACCATTGCTGACTTGAAATCGTGTAGCTCCCGAAAACGTTGCATGCCAGTTTCCAGATGCACTCTTAAGCTTGTCAAGCTTTGCTTGGATCTTGGGACACAGGATCTCATTTGAATCAAACTGCTTCTCATATTTCTTGACGATGCGAGTCATCAAGCGTGTTCGGATCATCTCGAACATGGTCAGGATCGGTTTGTCCCTGACTGGCAAAAGAAGTGCATTGAATGACTCGCTCAAGTTATTCAATCCCAGATCGCACTTGGGATTCGCAGAGAAGGCATGACTAGCCCAAAATTTCGGCTCTTCTGCTCTAAGCCATTCGTGGGCTTCCGGACATAGCCGGTGTAGTTTCCGCATTTCTTGCTCGAAATGGGCCTTAGTGGGTGCTCTGGCTGCATTCCACATCGCATCTCTGTATGCTTTGCCCCGAAAGCGATTTTTGAAATTCGCATACATATGCCGGAGGCAGAAGCGGTGTTCAGCATATGGGAATTGATCTCGAATAGCTCTCTGTAACCCCTGATATATGCACAAACAATGACGTTAATAAAACAATATTAATAAGCCAAAGCCACAAAATTTTAAATAAACTTATAGAAATACATCATACCTTTTGTCGATCTGAAATAAGTGTCCAACCATAGCCATGCTGAGTGTTGAGGTCTTCCTTTAATATACCCAAAAACCATGTCCATGAGTCTGCACACTCAGACTCGACGTTGGCAACAGCAACAGGGTAGATTCCATCATTTCCATCGATGCTGACGGCTGTGAGTAGTTGGCCAGCACACGACCCCTTTAGATGACAGCCATCTAAGCAGATAACGGGTCTCCCGTACTCCAGCAACCCAGTCTTGCAAGCAGCCATGCACATATAGAATCTTTGGAATCCCAATTGATTACGGCCCACTGGATTTCCATCAATTTTCACTGTGCTGCCTGGATTTGATCTGAATATTTCGGCCGCGTACGACCACAGCTGCCCGTACTGTTCGTCGCACTTCCCTTCATTGAGGGTTCGAGCTATGCTTCTTGCTCTTGTGGCAAGACTGGATGAAATGTCGACGGTGAAGTCATTCCTCACTGTCTCCATAATAGATGAGATGTTCCAGGTAGGGTGACTTTTGAACCTATCCAGGTAATGGTTTGCCAGCCATTTTGCTGAAGCGCGTCGATTTTCAACTTGCCTCGAACAGCAGTGAGAGTCGATCAAGCTCTTTATTTGGAACGTTCGCTCATTTTGCATCAATGAAGCATGCAATCGCCACCCACATCCATCTCCACATTCAGCCGTCAATCGACTTCTTTCACATTTCTTGTATGTAATACCATAACCATTTTCTATGGAATATTGGTCTATCTCGTTTTTCAGTTCCTGCAAAGAATCATATTTTTTACCCTTATGAAATCCCATTGAGATTTGTTCTCTTACCGGTATGCTTTCCACCTCGTCGTCATCTGAGCTGACCGGTGTTCGAAGCTCATCGTCTAGCGATTTGGAGTTCGAATAGACATATATTTCTTCATTTGCCAGTGGGTTATCGAATGCTCGTACATCACCATATTCCGGCGTGTTGTCCAAATCCCAATCCATTTCGGCATCACCACTTGATCGCTCATCTAAATCAATCGATGTACTTGAGTCGGAATCCATTTTCGTTGCTAATAAAACCTTCGTTAAAAAAAATAGATACAAGTCAATTATTTACAGTACTAGAAATATTTATTAAAAAAATATATGGTAAATGATAAAATTGAAAAAAAAAGTAATAGAAATATTCATCAATAATCAAGAAAATAACATTATAAATATTTAAATAAAAAAACTCAAATACAAATTAAAATACTTAAACAAAATCTAAATACCTGTACATAAAGCCGGAAGAATATGGTCGAAATAAGAAATTGAAATTAGAAATGAGTGAGAGATTTGAGAGAGTGAGAGAGCTTTGAGAGAATTGAGAGGGGTAAGGGAGGGAGGGTGTGTAGAGAATTGAGAGGGGTAAGGGAGGGGGGCGTGTGTTATTTTCAAAACCCAAATTGGGGTTTTTATAGGGGGTCGAGTACGGCCGGTCCAACTGGACCGGCCGTACTCGATCAGACACGGGTTTTGTTTTTTTGTGAAGTGAGTACAGCTGGTGCAAATGGACCAGCTGTACTCACCCACAAAAAAACAAAAACCCGTGACTGATGTCATGGGTTTTTACGGTGCGAGTACGGCCGGTCCATTTGGACCAGCCGTACTCTGCACTAGAGGACAAAAAACCCGTGACAAAAGTCACGGGTATTTGCCCGCAGAGTACGGCCGGTCCATTTGGACCGGCCGTACTCGGCGCTAGCGGACAAAAACCTGTGACTTTTGTCACGGGTTTTAGCGGTGAGAGTACGGCCGGTCCATTTGGACCGGCCGTACTCGGGACTACAGGACAAAACCCGTGACAAAAGTCACGGGTTTTACCCATAGGAGGACGGCTGGTCCTCCTATGGGCCGTACTCGCTCGTTGAGTACGGCCGGTCCAGCTGGACCGGCCGTACTCGGTCTCTAAAATTTGCAAATATTTGCAAATCGAGTCGAGTACGGCCGATCCATCTGGACCGGCCGTACTCGGAGAGCGAGTACGTACTCCTCACCCCCCCTGCCAGGTTTAAGCCGAATGTTTTCAATAGTTGGAGGTGTTTTTCGATGAACAGTAACTTTTAGGGGTTTTTTTACTGTTGATCGTTAGTTCAGGGTTTTTTTTAAAAAAAACCCTATTTTTTATCCAGCCATTTCTTACAAGCTTCTAGTGCAATTCCGCTCTTTCTACCGGCGCGAGCTCCATGTTCCATTTCCCAAACAACTGGCCTAATCGACCATACTTGTTGACCAATCTTTCGTTTAAAATACTTCAAATAATTTTTCCACTGTCTTGAATAACACTCCGTTTGAATCTACCAAAGCAGCAACATTTTCCCCCATAAAACCCGACCATGAATCCATTCTGGTGCCCTCCGAAGTGTTGGGCGACAACTGGGCTATGAGGATTTCTGAAGCTTTTAGGAAATTCCGTCCGAAGAAGTCGTTGGAGGTGGATTTATGGGGGGGGAGAGTACTTCTCTCTATATTTAGGTTCCGCAAATGAGATTCGAGTGTCACGGTTGGCACCCCGAATCTCATCGAGTGGTATCAGAGCCGAATGGCTCCTATGTGTTTTGTTATCTCTGTTTTCATCCTCTGCATCTGTATTTTTGTTTTCTATGTTTACAGCAAGTTTATATTGATCCGAAGACTCAATATCTACTATAGTTTCGTGTCATTGTCATCAGTATGTTTGTGGTGTATTTTGTGTTCTGTTTTCATTTTGTTGTTCACAGCAAAGTATCTCAACTTAACCTGGACATTGGGGATAAAACAAACCAGCATCATATAGATCGTTTGTTTGTTGTTGATCTTGTTCTTTTAATGCTGTTGTGAAATGATATTATGTTTTAAAGTATAAGCTGAGAAACTGTTTTGTACTGTTATTTGCTGCTGTTTTTTTTATCTTGTTGAAGCATTATATATTTCACCCATGCCTGAAACTTTAAGATAAAGTAACCAGTATTATAAACTGCTGTCTATTGTTTGTTTGTTTTTTTTTACTCATGCTATAAATTTTTACAGCAAGTGTTCTGCTATTAAATCATCGAACTTGAGTAATAAATCTGCTGTTAAGTTTCATTAATCTGATTTTAAGAATAACCGAAGAAGAAGATTTTTGGATTCCTAAATACCAACTTGAACTAATCTGTTTTGGGTTACTAATACTGAAGCATTTTACAGCAGAACCTCACAACGTAACTCAGCATCTAAGGACCAAACCCGCATCTTATATTGTGTCTAATATTTGTTATCTTAATTGCGAACCAAGTGGATAATCGGGTATCTTGTTGTTTTTCTTAGAAGTGTTGTAGCTGTTTTAATGTTTGTTTTGTAATCTGTTTTTCTGGTTTTATCCGAGAATAGAATGATATAAGTCTGAAATTCATCAAGATGTTACTGCTAGCACTATCACTATTGCTGCATAAAAACTGTTATCTCGATTTAAACTGCTACTAAATATGTCATGCCCCAAAACTAAGGATATTTTTTTTTGAAAACTCGTGGACATTCAACTTAGGCAATATAACTCAGTCATTTAAATCTTAGAACAGCCACTTGTAAATTTTATAAATAAAACTAGACTCGTGGACGTTAAAAAAAACATCCAACTGAAAACTTTAAATTCTTAAAACTCGACTTTTTCATATGTTTGTCGGCGAACTCATCCACAGAGTCGAACGACATAACTCGGGTAACAATCTTGACCACTAAATCGATCGACATAATTACCCACAGATTACTTTGGCATTTTCGTCCACTGACTGTTAAACATTGTTGCTCTTTGTTCACGTGACTCCATCATCCACAGACTAACGTCTATAGACTTACTTAAATTTACCGTCCACGGGCCACGTGACTTTATCGTCACAGTCCACGTGACTTATTTACTCACGGGTTACATAGACTCATTGTCCACAGACCATCGTCCATAGACTTATTTAAACTTATTCGTCCACAGACTCCAGCGTCCACAGACCACTTATACTTATTCGTCCACAGACTCTGTTGTCCACAGACTACTTAAACTTTTTCGTCCACAGACTCCTGCGTCCACAGACTACTTAGACTTATTCGTCCATAGACTACTCAAACTTTTTCGTCCACAGATTCCATTGTCCACAGACTACTTAAACTTTTTCGTCTACAGACTCCAGCGTCCACAGACTACTTAAAATTTTTCGTCTACCGACTCCAGCGTCCACAGACTACTTAAACCTTTTCGTCCATAGACTCCATTGTCCACAGACTACTTAAACTTTTTCATCTACAGACTCCAGCGTCCACAGACTACTTAAACTTTTTCGTCTACCGACTCTAGCGTCCACAGACTATTTAAACTTTTTCACGTCTCATTTCAAATGGGAACCATTTTTACTCATAAATCTTAATCATGCGTAGCGGAAGACTTAAAGAAAAACAGATAACCTTAAATCTTAAAATCTTCTTTAAACACGAAGTCGTATCAGACAATCCCAGCATTCATCAACATAAAAGATCTTATCTTAATTATACTTCAGTATCTTAGTTTTTACTAAAACATGCTAAGAGCAACAATCCACGGGTCAGAATCGCTTCCCAGCCACAAATTCCACCATAAGCACTTCCAACAACTCGACTTAGACTTCATCATTAGGTTTGAGATCCTCACCTTCAAATTCGTCGCCTACATCATAAGGTTTAAGCTATAAGCCTAATGCTTAGTAAGAAGTGCAACATACACATAAATACTCATGAATGCATACTTATTAAAAATTCATGTTCACATTCTTTATTCGGATCATGAGAGTCATATTTATGTTCTTATCTCATACATTACATGACATATACATGTTCTTTCTTGTTGTTTCATTTGTGTGCGTGTACTTGGTTCTCTCGGACAGCATCCTTGGTCCTCTCAGACAGCATCCTTGGTCCATTGCATGGACAGTGACATAAAAGTAATTTACTTATTTGTTCTTTTAATCATGCACGTAAACACTTTCCCATGCTTTTAGAGAACAATCATAATGCACAAATGCACTTAAATCATCAACTATGGAAAGAATCACACATCAGGTGACATATCATAACACTAACCCAAACATCATACCAGAACAGACAATTTCATAAACTCTATCAGGACACTTCGTAACATAACTCTCAGTCATCCATAAAGCGTCAAGCAATATCAGTACAGATTTCCTAGTACCCTTGTGATGTAGGGTCCTAAATGCCAGAAATCTAGCACACTTACTTACCTGGACTCTTTTGCTATGCCGTGCCTTCACTTGAATCCTTCTCCACCTAACATTTCATACTTCGATGTTAAATATGTCCTGAATAATCTAAACTCAGAGCTGGTAAAATGTTAGCTAAAAAAATCATCCTAGATTATAGTTTGAACCTCTAAAGCATTTCGCTGAGCACTTAGTGTGCAGAGCTTAACTTTCAAAACATTAATGACATTGTCGCCTAAACTGCCAGATTCATATAGATTTTAGATTCTCAAACTAAAACATCAACAACGTCCAGGATTCTATACCAATGCCATTACATAAGACTCAAAATACCGTCATTATTCAAACATTGTCCTATTCTAAGTCTTTAAACACCAACTTGTAATCATCATTGATCAAAAGCTTAATGAGTGAATCACCTAAACCTCACCTGAGCTTTGAATCGTCGAAGAAAGAGGAGGAAGAAATCGGTTGCCAAAGGAGGAAATCGACAGAAGAGGAAAGTCGGCTACAGGATGGTTTAAATGAGATTTTAGGCTTTCCTCTTTCAATTTATATCGATCCAGCTCACAGTAATTAAAACCGCTTGCCATTAAACCTACTTTCATTTATAATCTCCTTATTACATAATTCACACCATAATAATCGCGGGAAAAGTACCTGACCAAGGTGCTGGTTGTTACAAAATATATTTCCAGTAACTCTGTCTAACATTTCTTGAAATTTTAAGGATCAAACATATGCGTTTATCTCATATAACTTTGTTGCTAAAGTTGCTTTGTAATCGGTTTAAAGTGTTTAACCAAAAATAATTATTTTAACAAAACTGTTCTGTTTTATGTTAACCTTTTTATAGCAAGTTTTCCCTAAAGTTTCCTAAAACTTTAAGCGTATTATTAGTCTTACCTACAGCAAGCTCTTGTAACCTTTTCGCAAACTTAAAGAGTAAGTAAGATTAAGAAATGAAGACTAAAAATGGATTGCTAAACTGAAATCGCCAAATCTAAAAGCCGAAAAGTAGAAAATGGATGTTAGTCATTGTTGAGTTATTTGTGTTGGCTGAGTGAATGCATCATTTTGTATTAACTCCTAATGATTAACATCTCTTGTGAATTGCTGAGCATGAATTAGAAATGATTAAGATTAATTTTTGTTTTCGGAAAAAGTTCAAATGTTGGTTTGTCACTGTTTTAGTATGGTTATTTTGCTCTCTCTAGAAATTGTTTAGGAGTAAAACTTGTTTATGTTTTGATGAGTCTTAGGATGTTTTTTCTATATGTTTCTCATTGTTTTTAGTGTCTTTAGATCTGTTTAGAGTCCTAATTGATGCTTTGATTTAAATTCTAAGAATGTCAAACATGAAACAAATTACATGTAAAATGGAAATAGGAAATTCTGTTTTAAACATGATACATTTTGTTTTATGTTCTAATGACTAAATTAAGAATTGTTAGGATGATAGACTTGAAACAAATTGCATGTTTAAAAATGGAGTTAGAAAAAATTAGAGCTATTCTCTGTGAAATGATGTGGGATAAGTAGCGTTTCCTACAACGAGTTTTAAAAGGGACTAGCTATTCTCTGTGAAATGGTGTGAGATAAGTGGCGTTCCTACAACTCGTTCTAGAAGGGACTAACTATTCTCTGTGAAATGATGTGGGATAAGTGGCATTTCCTACAACGAGTTCTAGAAGGGACTAGTTATTCTCTGTGAAATGGTGTGGGATAAGTGACGTTTCCTACAATGAGTTCTAGAAGGGACTCTCTTATGCTCTTAGATCTTATTATACCCATGCTTTATGATTCTGTTTTGTTCCTAATGTTAATGCATCAATACCCATGCTGAATTCTCCCTTCCTGCCTCTGCTGGGTTCTGCTATTGTTAGGAATATATTAGTAAAAGGTAGATTAGGAAGTATTAGTAAGGTTGTTATGAATTTGTTATTTTGTGGATTATAAATGTAGGGGGAGGGGAGTGTTACGGTGGTGGAAAAACTTAGGGAAAAGGGGAGAGTGCGAGGCTCTAGAATTCCTCTGCAAAGGGAGAGAGAAAGGCTCTAGAATTTCCTTCAATATTGTTCGGAGTTTTATGGCTAAGTAGGTTGGCTTATTTCTTGCTGTGTGTGTTGTCTGGATTTGGAAAAACTACAGGAACCCTATGACAATGTGCACGGCCAAACCTTGTGTGTTTTGTTTTGTTTTCTTAGGAGTTAGTCTATTCAAGTCTAGTGGATCAATTTGAAAATTTGTACTAGGCCAAGAACCACGATTCTAAATTAATGTCTAAACTTTTTGGTAGTGAATTGTTGCTAATTAAATCTGTTATCAGTTAAGAAATAAGGTTCTATTTTGAAAAAAAAAACTGTGAATTATGATTTCCCTTGAATATTTTTTGTTCTATCTATTGGGTGGTAATTAAGCTGAGATGTTGCAAATCAGAAATTTTAAGGTACATTCTATTTCCATTATGAATTTTAATTTCTGGGTATTGACTAATCTGTTCAAATGCTCAGCATACTTGCTGATATATTTTGGACAAACTGTTTTCTGGCGTGGCCGAGAAGAGCTTAGTATAACTCTTAACATTTATATCAAAATGTGTTACTGCTTCTTACCCTTTTATTTTACTGCTGACATTGAAGTTTAAATACTATTGATTATAATGTAAAACATGGTTATTTATTCTGCTCTATTAATCGTTATTAAATGTCCATGAAAACTATTCCTTTTGTGATTTTTCTGCTATTTTATCTAAAATTGTTTTGGTTGAGTTAAACGATCTAGTTGGAAATCCTAGTTCTAATTGTGAAAGGACCTACTCTGGGGATAGTCAACTGTTAAGATTTGAGGTCAAATCTTCAATTACCTAGAAAGAATGATGTGTCTACGATCTCAAACCATCGGGCACTAACCAAGGTATGTATTTTAATTACTATTATTTTATCTACTAATTGGTTTTATAAATTTTGTAGGTTAAAGACCCTTCTCAAAACTTAGAATGATTAAAGGAAGAGGCATTTAGTCGAGCACTAGGCGTGCACAAAACCGGTCAGCATCTTACAAGAACCAATCAACATAATACAAGAACCAGACACATAATAAACTAAACCAGGCAGCAGCCAACCAAACTGAGTAGCTGTTTGTGCACACAAGAAAAATCAGGCAGGCACGCAGATTGCGCGCATACGTGGCCGACACCAACGCCGCTCCAACAGCTAGATTTCCAGCAACGGTTGTCTTCGTTAATTTTGTGTATTCCTTTTCTGTTTTCATCATCGGCGTATCTCTGGTTATTTAAACCATTTGCTGAACAATTGTAAGTTTAGTTTTAACAATCAAATATTTGGAAGAAAAAAAAATGAGTGAAGTGTTCTTCATCTCCAGAGAGCCTCAGTGGGCTTCTCATCGGTGCTCTTCCACAGGTGGTGCTCGGCACTGGTGGAATCACCAGAATTGTGTTCCGAGTTTGGGTTACTTAGGAACTCTCTTAGTCGCTCCTTCATTCCTCGCTGTCCATGAGCGGTCACTAGGGGAGATGACGAAATATGTGCCCAAAGGCTGTTGTCTTCTCTTCGGGAAGACATGAGCTGAGAGCTACTGCATTCAACTCCTCAGCCAGCTTCGGGTTTTCAACACCCATCTTCATCGTCGTTTTCTTCTGTGGAAGAAACATTGAAATATGGCTTATTTCCGACGCTGGAGCTCATTCTGTGGGAAGAAGCTTTCTGACATAGCGCTAACCTAACATCTACTGGCCGGCAAGGACTCCCTTCAATCCAAACGGCGTTCTCTAAGTGTTATTCGACTCACCCACCTCCCACTTAAACTAGTATCATTTCTCACCATTACGCCATTTTTTTTGTTTATCTCCTCCGTTTTTGTCGTTTCTTCAGCGTACTTCTCTCCTCTGTGTTTAGCTTCTACAAATGAGATTCGAGTGTCACGGTTGGCACCCCGAATCCCATCAGTACTGCACCCGGCCCTTTTGAACGTCATTGGGGTATTTTCCAATACGATGGCTGGCCAAAGTTTTCGATGGACCTGAGCGGCAGAGGGCATGATGAGATGCTAGTGGGAGCAAAGGTGTTCAATATTTGGACAAAAGCTGGTGTGTAATGAGGAAAGATGCGAAAAATATGAGTGAGGCAGCATCTAAAATCAGCTACGCGTGTTCCTTGGCGGACTGTACTAGCCTCGACGATGGAGGGAGTTGCAATAGTTTTGATCCAAGAGGGAATATGTCATATGCATTTAACATGTATTATCAAATGCAAGATCAGAGTGTTGAGGCCTGTAATTTCAATGGATTTGCTGAGATTGTTCATCAAAATGATTCCATAGGCAGTTGCTTGTTCCCTATTCAGATAGTAAATACTGGAGATAGGCTTAGATTGGCTATGGGAGCAAGTGTTTTTGCTTCATTTCTCTTAAATTTGTTCATATTAATGTAAGCCTTTTTAGAATAAGTGTAATATAATCTCTTAATTTTTAGGGTCATTTGCAATTCTCATTTCTGAATTTTTCTTGAACAAATTGAATCTCGAATTTTTAATTGCCAACAGATAAAATATATGGTCATTATGATTTTTCTTAAATCCATCATGTGATCTAAGATATATAATGACAGTGTCGAACATTAGTAAATAATCTTTCTTGAGGTTTTCGTGGCGAATAAATTAGTCTTTGCTGATATACTTTCTGGTTGTTTTGTTTGATGAAAATAGAGGTTTCTGGTAATGCCCACCCAACGGAGTGCTTTAAAGATGCCAAGACAACCAACTAATCGAGCTGAACAATGTTATCCCATTGAGCTATCAAGTGGATTGCTTAGTTAAACTATTTAAATTGAATCAAACTAAATGTTAAAAAGTGTCCTCGTAAGATGAGTTAGATCCAAATTAAATGTCACACTCCTGATTAAGCACCGACCAAATTATCTATTAATTGCGTTGAAATATGTTGTAATAATTAATTTAAGATGAGTTCTATCGTGCTGTGTTGTTCAACAGTTTGTGGGTCCTATTAGAGTTGTCCTCCACTGTCGCTTTGCTTCCTTATACGCTCTTCCCCACTGACTCTTTTTTTTTTTGCTTCCTCCACTTTCACTAACTCTCCCACTCAAACTACCAACACCAAATTTATAAAAATATGAAGAATTTATTGTTGACATTCATTGTCGTCCAACCAACAACTATCTATCCACGAGATGCGATTATTTGGGAAGATTCCTCACGTGTGAATGGAGACTTTAAAGTCTCCTTTAACTATTCTTTTGACGGCTGCTTTCACTATTCCTTTGACGACTACATTTATTATTCATTTTGGGGCTAGAAGAAGAAGAATTTGTTTCTTCTTGTGTTTCCGTAGCCTCCATAAATAGAGGCTTAAGGAGAGAGTTCAAAGCATCTCATTTACAAAATCCAAACCTTTGTGAGAGAAAGTGTGATGACCCGGATGTGTACGTATGAGTACGACTGCGGGGCAAACCTCGGGTTACGGGGTGGATCCCGGACTCTAGTGTAGGCGAATATCGAGTCGTAAAGAGGGGGTTGTCACAATCGCACATTGCTTAGGGAAGTATATGAAAATGAAACATATGTAAGAAAACCCTCCCAAGATAGTAAGACGCGTTTTGGAGCACAATGGGCAACGGATCCCATAAGAACTCCGAAGTTAAAAGTGTTTCGCCGAGAGTAGTACCAGGTTGGGTGACCGACTGGGAAGTCCTAATCAAACAAAGCCGTGAGGGGAGGATATTGGGTTACGACCCAATCCCCAGAGCGGACAATATCTTACTGAGAAACAGGGTCATTACAAATGGTATCAGAGCCTGTACCCAACCAGAAATGTGGCCAACGAGGACGTTAGGCCCCCGAGGAGGAGTGATTGTGATGACCCGAATGTTTACGTATGAGTACGACTGCGGGACAAACCTCGGGTTGCGGGGAAAACCTCAGGGCCTAAGCCAAGTGTAGGCAAATCCCAGACTCGAGTGCAGTCGAATCCCGGGTCATAAGAAGGGGGTCGTCACAATCCCACATCGCCTGGGAAAGTATATGGAAACGAAACATATGTAATGAAACCCTCCCAAAATAGTAAGACGCATTTTGGAGCACAATTGACAACGGATTCCATAAGAACTTCGAAGTTAAAAGTGCTTCGGAGAGAGTAGTACCAGGTTGGGTGACCGACTGGGAAGTCATCGCCAAAAAAAACCGTGAGGGGAGGATATTGAGTTACAGCCTAATCCCCAGAGCGGACAATATCTTACTGAGAAAAAGGGTCGTCACAGAAAGTGAGTACAAGAAAATAAAGACAAAGTATTTTCCTTTTGTAGTGTTTTCTTATATGTGTGTTTCTTAATTGTGTTCAACAAAGTGGTATCAGAGCCCGAATGATTTCTTTAAATTTAGTATGTTCTGTGGTTGCGGTTTTTAACCGATCTTCTACACCAGAAATTTTTTTAGAGATTATTTGGAGAGTGTTTTTGTGTGTGAGTGGTAACAGATTCTAAAAGTTTAGAATCAAAAATTTGTTTGGTAGTATCGGAGTTTTGCCAAAACAATGAGTGACCTTCAAATTGTGGGAGGTATCAAGAAACTCACTAACACAAATTATAACACATAGGCAACGTGCATGGAGTCATACTTGCAAGGTCAGGATCTGTGGGACATCATTGGTGGTAATGAAACCACGGTCCCAACATATGAAAATACCGCCTGGAAGTGGAGGATTAAGGCAGGAAAGACCATGTTCGCGATGAAGAGCACAATAGATGAGGAAATGCTGGAGCACATTAGGCTAGCTGAAATGCCGAAATCAGCTTAGGACACTTTCAAAGCACTCTTCTCACGGAAAAATGACATGAGATTACAACTCCTCAAAAATGAATTGTTATCTATCAAGCAGCGTGATATGACGATCAATCAGTACTTTCACAAGGTAAAGACCTTGTGTCGGGAAATTTCTAAGCTGGATCCTAAAGCCAAAATCAAGGAACCAAGAATGAGAATAATCATCATTCATGGTTTGAATCCAAGGTATAGAGGCTTTGCTACTGCCATACAAGGGTGGCCTACTGACGCAGCGAGAATTGCAGAAAAATATCGAAACTCACAAAAGCTGTTGAACCGCGCATGATTACCAGCAGTTGTCTTCTACAATCTGTTGAGTCACGCACGATTACCAGATTAAAGGCATCAATTTCGAAACCCTAAAAGAGATCGGAAATTGGAGACAAGGCAAACTTTCATTCAATCCAAAAACTGTCTCAACCCTAAAGAAAAGAAACTATTTATATCGTCTTAGGAAAATTAAAAAAATAACGGAATTAAAAGATTTTAGAAGATAAAAGTTATGGGCTCCAGAAGTCGGGCCTTCGCAAAGCTCGATCTTGTTGCTCCAGAAAATCCAATGCGATTTGATCTACATCATTCTCCCCAGGGATGAAAAAATTTGACCGCGAATTGTCAGCAGCATCATCATCAGAAGAGTCACCATGAAAAGGAATCAAATGTTTGATGTTGAACACATCTGCAGTGCGAATATGGCTTGGCAACTTTAATCTGTAAGCATTGGGGTTGATCTTATCGACGATTTCTAACGGTCCAATCTTTTTGGAAGATAATTTGTTGTAATCCCCAACAGAGAAACGCTCCTTAGTGAGAACTGTCCATACAAAATCACCTACTTGAAATTCAATATGCCTCCGTTTCCGATCTGCCATGTAATACCCGGCTGTACGGAATCTAAATATTTTAATGTAAATGACATTTTTGTAAATATATCAAATCAAGCCCGTTTTACAAAAAGAAAGCGCTATATGAATCCTAATAATTAATATGGATTTTAAGAAAATTTCGAGAATTTTAGGAGTTGTAACGCTAATTTTACGAGAATTACGTTTCTCGTAATATAAAGGACGTTTTAGTAAAAATGGTAAACGAGGTCCGATTTGCAAACGGACAGTTTTAATGGAACCCTGATAATAAGTTAGAGCTATTGGAGAAAAAAGAGAATTAGGAGAAACCGAATCGTTAGCTAATTAACGTAACAAAGGACGAAACACATATAAAACAAAGGAAGGGCAAAATGGTAATTTGCAAAGTCAAAAATTATTAAAATCCACAATTTCTCTTCTTCCTCCAGCATTTCACGATTTCCTTCTTTTCTCTCCCCTGCGTTCTCCTGCGATTCGCTCACGGTGACTCCTCTCCGACGATTTCTCCTCCTCCGATCGACTTCCATTCTTCGTGTTTTCTCCTCCTCTCGCAACCCTAGGTATGATTCTATACTTTTGGAGCGTTATAGTTCAGTTTTCACGAAGTTTAATGGTTAGGGTTCCATTTAGGTTTTCGTTAAAAACGTGAATTAGGGTTTGAAATCGATAGGTTTGTCGTAGTTGTGAATATGATGAATGTATTGAGCGTTATTGGACGAAGTTAATCAATTTAGGACGAATATTAGAGATTGACGAATTTTTGAGTTTTGGGGAAAAACTCGTTAATGGTGGTTCGAGGTATCAGGCGTTATTTGTTCGTTAAAATGTCTCGATTATTTAAGTTAGAAATTTAGGAAAATTTCCTTAGTTAAGGTTTCGTTAAATTTGGACGTTTAACGGTTTAATCTCGTTTTAACGATAGCTGTTGTGTTTTGCCTCAGACGAACGACGCTCGTGGACGGAGCTCGAAGTCCAACGTCCACAAGGTAAGTTCTCGTGACTTAATCTGGCCGATTGGCCTACACCGTACGTCGATGTCGCGTCGAGGATTTGTAGTGAATTGGTTGTTTAATTTGTGTTGGTTGGGTAGTTAGGCTAGTCGTTTTATAGGTTATGTTTTTATCGTCTTGATGGTACGTATATTGGTTGTTTACTTTATGCATTTAACTGTTCATGCATCACGTCTTTTAAAATAGTATGAAAATGAATTTCTGCACATGTTTAAGAAAATGAAATGAACGATTGAAATGAATTTACGTAATCTGTATCTGGTTACGCGAGGTGGGGCTCAGGCACTGCTGTTTACGGATGTAAGCGTGTACACCCCCCCCTTGTTAGATGAAGAGGGCAGTCCAACCGCGAGATGTGTCCTCTCCATCTAATAGGCTGAGACCTCGGTGACATTTTGTCTGCGACGTAATGAAAAGAAAATGTTGCATGATTTTCTGAAACTCATACGCATAGCATGCATTGCATTTACGAAACTTGCTGAGCCTTTAACTCATAGTTGTCTGTATGGGGTAGGTGATATCGAAACAGGTGAGGACGACGTTCCTCCACCCGATGTACAAGATGGTTGAAGAAGAACGGCTGCGGTGGTGTGCATGGGCAGTCGACACGTATTTTGACCCGTGGGGGTAACGGTTAGGTATTTTGAGAGTTTTGGGGCGAAATGGGTTGATTGTGGATTATTGTATAGTTAGAAACATTTTAGGATGTTTGGTTCTGGATAGTTGATAGGTTTATGTTTTGAGTTTTTAAACGTTTTGGAAATGTATTTTGTAACTGCTTGGTAATCTATTTTATAGGGATATGTTCGGTTTTTAAACACATCCATGCAGTTCGTTTTCGTGAAAACGTATTTCGTGTTAAATGCGTCTCGAGTCGGTTTTGAATGAGGTTATGGAGGAGGTACGAGTATCGGGTGGTTTTGTGTCAAATTGTATTGTGAAGATGTTTGTGTGTTTAGTGATAGATGGGGGGAGGTAGAAGTATGAAGGGTAGTGATTTTGCTTGGAAAGAAGAAGGAAAGAAAGAGGAGGCAAGTCCTCTGGAATTCGGATTCCAGAGGACTTGGCGATCGATCGCCCCTCTTGGTCACGCCCTGGAAGAAATTCCAGGGCGTGTGCCGAGCGATCGCCAGGTGAAGGCGATCGCTTGGCAAGTTGTGATCGCCGAAGGGCGATCGATCGCCTGGAGAGGGGAGATCGATCGCCCCTCGTGTTTGGACGATTGCCTGTTGAGGCGATCGCTGGCGAATCAGGCGATCATCGAAGGGCAATCGATCGCCTATTTTGGGCGATCGATCGCCCCTTCATTTTATGGGGCGATTGCCCCTTCTGCCCCTGTTTTTGTCTTGTTTCACTGGCCGATTGTTTTTAACTTTTTATTATGTTTTTATTGTTTATTTAATTGGTTTTAAGGTTTGTTTAAACGGTTTTCTAAACGACTATAACAATTTCGATTTTAATTCCAATTTTTAAAGTTTTATTTCCGCTCGAACGTTAGGTTTAAAGTTTAATTTAAGTATATAAAAAAAAATAATACCGGAAAATAAGGGTACAGTGTTAGGGTCGCTACACGCCGCCTGTTTATATTTCTGACTTGCTTGTTGTAGGTTCCTATGAACTGTCTTGTGAACGTCCTGCAAGCTGTGCACAAAATTTTCCACTTTTCCTTGTATCGTTGACTTGTTGGGCAGTATCATTAAATCAAGGGGGCCCCTGGGTAAAATCGAATATACTATCTGAAAAGGGCTGAAGCTAGTGCTACGATTAACAGTATGGTTGTGGGTGAACTCAACTTGACACAACTTTTGATCCTAGCTCTTCACATGTTCTCCGACCAAACATCACAATAGGTTACCCAAGGACCCATTAACAACTTCACTTTGTCCATCTGTCTGAGGGTGGTATGCACTACTGAAGTTGAGCTGTGTGTTCACCATCTTCCATAAACTGCGCCAAAAATGACTAAAGAATCGAGTGTCTCTATCGGAAACGATAGAGGCAGGTAGGCCATGAAGTCGATAAATATCTCAAAAAAATAGTTGGGCAACATTAACAGCATCAGTAGTCTTTTTGCAGGGAATAAAATGAACCATCTTTGAAAAACGATCGACAACGACATAGATGGAATCATTACCTCTCTGTGGATGTACTTTTTCGATCATCCGAACTCCCAGCCCAGTCAGCATCACAATAACCAACAAGATTTGCATTAGTATCAAATGAATACCAAATTCCATAGTCAGCCGTCCCGCTAATATATTTAAGTATCTGCTTGACCGATATTAAATGTGATTCTCGGGGATTTGCTTGAAAACGAGCACACACTCCAACACTATAGCAAATATCCGGCCGACTAGCAGTTAAATACAGGAGACTACCAATCATGCTTCTATATAATCTAGTATCCACAGAAATTCCTTTCTCGTCTTTGAAAATTTTCTCATGTGTCCCAAGCGGTGTTCTATTGGGACGAGCATTCTCCAACTTGAATCATTTTAATAATTGTTTGGCATACTTGCTTTGAGAAATGAAGATACCATTATTACCTTGCTGAATCTGAAGACCAAGAAAATAATTGAGTTTGCCTACCATGCTCATTTCAAATTCACCGGTCATTTGAGCAATAAATGCATTCACCATGTCTTGTGACACCGAATCAAACACTATATCATCAACATAGATTTGGGCAAGTAAAAATTGACATTTTTCACGACGAATGAAAAGGGTTTTATCTACTCCCCCTCGCTCATATCCTTTTGACAATAAATACACGGTGAGTCTTTCATACCATGCCCGAGGAGCTTGTTTGAGCTCGTATAACGCCTTTTTCAATTTGTAGACATACTCGGGATGATGAGGATCTTCAAAACCCTTTGGTTGAGCAACATACACTTCTTCATTAAGAATTCTATTTAGAAAGGCACTCTTCACGTCCATTTGATATAATTTGAATCTCATAACACATGTCGTGGCTAATAATAGACGAATAGACTCAAGGCGAGCAACCGGAGCAAAAGTTTCATCAAAATCAACACCTTCAATCTGAGCATATCCTTGAGCAACTAATCGAGCCTTGTTCCGGGTAATATTACCAGCCTCATCACTTTTATTCTTATAAATCCACTTGGTACCAATGACATTCACATCGGGGGGGGCATGATACCAAGTCCCAAACCTGATTTCGTTTGAATTGATCAAGTTCCTCTTACATAGCACCAATCAAATATTCATCCAACAAGGCCTCTTTCAAATTTTTGGGCTCAATTGATGATGTAAAGCAAGCAAATTGAATCATTTCACGATAATTGACTCTCGGTTTGTCCCTGGTTCGAACACCATCATTTAGGCCTCCAATAATTTCATCTGCAGAATGATTTTTCTGGACACGTGTGGATGGTTGCCGTTGATCCGAGGTAGTTACTTCATCAATTTATGCATCCTGGTCCGTGAAACTACTCGTGACATCGCCTGTAATACTGGTTGAAACACCGAATTGTTCATCGTTTGAGATAGTAGTTACGTCTTCTATGAGAGTCTCAGTAGTTTTTAGAGAATCAACCACTTGAACATTGGCAGATTCCACGACATTGTGCGTTCTTTTATTGTATATGTAACACCCGGCATTTTGGCTGTGTAATAATCTGTTGAATTATTGTATGGATTTAAATTACCATAAATACAATAACTATTTTATTGTAAAATTTTGGAGCATTTAGTGAGGGGAGAACCAAACTAATGTGTAACTAAACAAAACACTAAGTTTAAAATCAATGGAAGGGCAAAGTAGGTAAACAATTAAGGTGGTTGGGAGAAAACCAATGGTTGAGTGACATCTGGCGACTTGATGAAGAAGCTAAGTTCTTCCTCCTGCGGAAAACCCTCACTTCTCATCTGTTTCTTCCCACTACTCCCTGTTCTTTCTTTCTGGCGATTTGTGAAAAAATACCAACACTTTGCTTTCCCAGTTTTTCTTCTGTTTCTTCCAACAAAGGTAACCATCCGCAAAAGTTATCAAGTTGAATAGGTTATAATGTGATTTCTTGTTGGAGTTAAAGATTTCGATAATATGGAATAAACTTACTGTTTTGGATAAAAACACGATAGACTGTGTTCTGAAGGATTGAGTAGAGTCTGCTGCGTATCTTACCAACTTATTAGTTAGCATTTGTAGCTGTTTAATTCCTTTACATGCATGCTATAGATCCGAGCGTTCCAGAGACATTCGTGCATCTTACATTGCAGCAAAAAGGTAAGTTCATATCCGTAGGATGGCCCTTAAGGCCCTACATCACGGAGACTCTAGGTTTTTCTTCTGTCGGGAGGTCTCGGGTAGAGAAAGTTAGAGTAAGTTCTGAGATATCTGTTTTCTCTCTAGATTCTGTTGTATTATTCTGATAACTGCTGTTTCAAGTTATGCACTGTGAAAGTTCATGCATACACGTTTTCACTGAAAGTTCATGCAAAACTGATTTCTGTACACTGTTTGAAACTAAGCAAGATAAAATCTGACTGAAATGTACTGGTTGAGTGTGGGACGGGGACTGGCCCTCTGGTTTTATCCCTCCCTGGGATTCTGAAAAAATTATCCTTGCTAAGGACCCTCTTGTTTTATCCCTCCCTGGGATTCTGAAAACTACTAAATATCTGAATGTGCCTGAAAGTGCACCTTACTGTTGCCAGTTCCCCTATAAGCCCCACTTATACCCCTCTGCAACTGAAACGTAATGTTCTGTACTGTCACAGTATTTCTGAAAGTTCATGCATAGCATTTTGCATCACTGCATATTTTATATGTTCTTACTGAGTTTTAGACTCATAGGTGAACTCCCTGATGTAGGTACTGAACCCGAACGTGAGGACTTTGTGCCTCAATCTGATGAATAGGTGGCTGGTGGCTGGTGGCTCGAGCTCTCGGGGGTGGTTGCTACAGTCAGACACAATTTTTGGTCCCGAGGTTTAAGTCTTAGTCTTTCAAGTAATGTTCATATCTGTAAACTCTTCTGGAATTCTGGTGTGTTTGTTTTAAATCTCTGTTGACAGTTGATAGTTGTTTCTTGTGAAATGTTTTGAAAACATTCTGGAACAGCTTGAGTTCTCCCTTTTCAGGTCATGCATGGATGGTCTCGAATTTTAGAGCTATCTATGCAGTTTGTTTTCTTGAAATCTGTCATTTGTAATGAAGGTCTGAAACCTGTATGCCTTCTGTTGTGCTCGAGAACCATGTTTTGAATTGGTTTGAGAATCTGAGACTTTCATGTTTTCTGTTCTTTAAGTTCTCTGTCTATATGTTTTTTTTTCTGTCAAACGTTGTCAAATTCTACCCCTTTTAAACTGCATCTTCCGATCACGTTTAATGCATCCACCGATAGTCACTGTTCACATTTTGTCTTATTCCATCCACCGGAGAAAAATGCAAATTTCGTCTATTGTAAAATTGCATCTACCGGTTGACGTCATCCATCTTCCGGCTAACGTCATCACTTTCTGCCGATTCCGTTTATTGCCTGTATCTTCCGGTTGACGTCATCCATCTTCCTGCTGACGTCATCACATCTTCCGCCCGATTTACTTTTAGTTTCTGCCTATATCTTTCGGTTGACGTCATCCATCTTCCGGCTGACGTCATCACCGTCTGCCGATTATGTTTAATGCCTACATCTACCGTATGACGTCATCTCCTCTTCCGATGATGTCATCCACTGTTTTCTTCTCCTGCCGATTATATTAAATGTCTGCACCTTCCGGTGACGTCACTTATTTGGTCGTATCAGCGTCCACCGATAGCTTTTACCTTCCACCCAGTTTTACTCAGCATCTACCGACTGACGTCATCCCTATTTCTGTCTTTGCAAATGCATCTTCCGCCAGTCTTCCGCCCAGTTTAATTATTCTTCCCGCCCCATTTTAAATATATCTTTTGCCTTACCTTTTTCGGTCCGGTCCATTTATATTTCCTGCTCACTTCTTCTCCAGTTTAAGTTCTCTTTAATGTCGCTATCTTCCTGCATTTCGGTTCCTTCTGCTATCCATTATCAAAACCTGTTTTGCTTTCAACTCCAGAGAACTCTCTCTCTGTCAATGTTTTAAAAGTATAATGTACAAAAAAATATAGTCTCTGTTTTTTGTTAACTGTCCCGGAGTGATGGCTCCGATCCCGGACCCCGATCGGGTTTGGTTTCGGGCCGTCCCAGTTATGGTATCAGAGAGACAAGGTTTCAAAACCGATTCTGTGAAATGTCTGACTGCGCAACCCGCCACGTGAGATCGCTCCACCAACTGTAAGTGTTTAAAAATTTCTGTAAAAGTTCTGTTTATTAAGTTAGGTTATTCTGTTTATAGGGTTTATTAGAAATGGTGAGAGGACATCAAGAAGAGTCAAGCGAAAGCTCTCGAGCCATTGACCGACTAACCGAACTGGTGGGTGCACTGTCACGCATGGTTGAACGCATGATGGCCAGAGAAGATGATAGAAACAATAACCATGGGAATAACAATCGTGATAATGCGCCGCGAGACAACAGTGGAGACAGATTCCGGCGACTCCAGCCGCCTTCATTTGATGGACTGTCTACAGACCCGACCCGTGCTGAAACCTGGATTCGAACAATGGAAAAGATGTTCAGATATGCAGAAGTAGAAGACAACAAGAAGGTTAATTGCGCCACATTCTATCTCACCGAAAGTGTTGGATTTTGGTGGGACACAGTGCAGTCCACTACCATGGCATTAAGCTGGGAAGGATTTACGAAAATCTTCTACGAAAAGTACTTTGACTGGGGAATGAGGAAGGAAAAGTTACTCGAATTTTCTCGGCTGCGACAGTATGGGTCAGTGGCCGAATATGTTCAGAAATTTGAGTCATTATCCCGATATGCAACACACCTGGTGGCCACCGATGAGAACAAAGTGCACCAGTTCATTCAAGGGTTGAAGATGGACCTTTTGCGAGGAATCACAATTGGAGGGTTCGATGAGGCACCGTATGTGAAGGTGGTGGCCAAGGCTTATCAGTTAGAGGCCTTAGAAATAAAGTCCCAGAGACAAAGAGATTCACCAAGAGGGATTATTCGACATGTTCCTCAACAGCAACAGCAACAACAGCAAAGGGGCCAAAATTTACAACCTCAACAGCAACAAAACAGGGGCATTAAAAGGCCCAATGAAGCCATCCTTTATCAAGACAAAGGAAAGAGACCAATGGGAGCTCCTCAACTTTCAGTATGCCCGCGGAGCCAGAAGCCTCACAAAGGAGAATGCAGGCTTGCTACCGGGCAATGTTTCCGATGTGGCAAAGGAGGCCATCTTGTTCGGGATTGCCCAATGCCCGACACCATAACAGGTCAAGCCGTGCCGAGAGTGTTTACAATGATGGAAGACGTTGATGATGCTGATCTGCACACGGCAATTACCGGTACACTTATAATATGTGATACACCTGCTTATACCTTGCGGGACACGGGGGCCACACATTCGTTTATGGCAGGGGACTTCGTAGTTAGACAGAAGGTTAATTGTACGTCGTCAGATCAGCCCTACAGCATTAGGCTACCGTCCGGAGAGTTTATGCACTCCGAGCAGGTGGTACGGGGTGATATAGTGTCAGTAAGAAACCAGAAGTTGTACGCCGACCTTATCGTCATCGGTATGAAAGGGTACGATGTCATTCTGGGGATGGACTGGCTGTTTAGACATCATGCCAACATAAACTATAGGTCCAGGCTAGTGTCGTTTAAACGCCCAAATGAAGTAGAATTCTCTTATCAGGCAGTACCGAAGAAACACCGTCGGCCTGTTATATCTTCCCTGAAAGCTCAACGGCTAATGAGGTCAGGATGCATCAGATTTCTTGCCCACGTAGTGGATGTTCAAAGGCAAAGTGAGGTTGGACTTCAAAATATTCTGGTAGTCCGAGACTTCTCAGAGGTTTTCTTAGATGACCTACCGGGATTGCCACCTGATCGCGAAATTGAGTTTGAAATTGACGTATATCCAAGTGCGGAACCAGTATCAAAGAATCCTTATCGTATGGCACCAATTGAGCTGAAGGAATTGAAGGCTCAGCTGAAAGAGTTGGTGGATAAGGGTTTTGTGCGCCCAAGTTTCTCTCCGTGGGGTGCTCCCGTCTTGTTTGTCAAGAAGAAGGATGGGTCCCTACGGATGTGTATTGACTACCGTGAGCTGAACAAGTTGACGGTCAAGAATAAGTACCCGTTGCCAAGAATCGATGATTTATTCGACCAGCTATAAGGGGCTCGGGTATTTTCTAAGATTGACTTGCGCTCCGGTTATTACCAGTTGAAGGTCAGAGCTGATGACATCCCAAAGACCGCCTTCAAGACCCGGTACGGGCATTACGAGTTCTTGGTGATGTCGTTCGGGTTAACTAATGCCCCGGCAGCATTTATGGACTTGATGAACAGGATATTCCAAGACTTCTTGGATAAATTTGTGATCGTGTTTATCGACGACATTCTGGTTTATTTTAGGAGTGAAGCTGAGCATGAGGAGCACTTGACAATTGTGCTAAAAACTCTGAAACAACACTAATTATATGCCAAACTATCGAAGTGTGAATTCTGGTTGAGCAGGATTAACTTCCTAGGCCATGTGGTGTCTGCAGAAGGAGTTTCAGTGGATCCGGCCAAGATTTAGGCTGTGAAAGACTGGCCAAGACCGAGGAATGCCAGTGAAGTGCGAAGCTTTATCGGACTAGCTGGTTATTACAAGAAATTCATCAAGGGATTTTTGGTGATAGCGAAGCCTATGACCAGCTTAACGAGGAAGGAAATCAAGTTCAAGTGGTCTGAGGCATGTGAGGTGAGCTTTCAGACACTTAAGCAGAAATTAACCACTGCTCCTCTGTTAGTATTGCCAGTTGAAGACGGCAAATTCAGCGTGTATTGTGATGCTTCCAAGATTGGATTGGGGTGTGTACTAATGCAAGAAGGGAAAGTAGTGGCATACGCATCCCGACAATTGAAGAACCATGAGCAAAACTACCCTACTCACGACCTCGAGTTAGCGGCGGTTGTATTTGCACTGAAGGTATGGAGACACCACTTGTATGGCCAATCATGTGAGGTGTTTTCAGATCACAAAAGTTTGAAGTACATCTTTACTCAGAAAGAGTTAAATATGAGGCAAAGACGGTGGTTAGAATTTGTAAAAGATTATGACATTGAGATTAAATACCATCCTGGTAAGGCTAACGTGGTAGCTGATGCACTGAGCAGGATGCCAGCTACAATGGAACCAGTAATGTCGGCCGTATCAATGCCTTTGAGGACGGAGATACAAAAGTTCGATATTGAGATAGTTTCTGGGCTATCGGCCATACTAGCAGACTTGACACTGCGGCCCACTGTCCTGGACAGAATTAAGGAAGCCCAGGAGACCAATTCAAAGGAGATGGCTGATATGGTGAGCAAAGTACCAATGGCTTCTTCCGATTTCAATTATTCGGGAGATGGAGTTCTGAAGTTCAAAGATAGATGGTATGTTTCGAAAGATGAAGAGCTACGAAAGAACATCTTGTCGGAAGCCCACTCGTCTTTTTTCTCTGTGCATCCTGGAAGCACAAAAATGTATCAGGACTTAAAACTTCACTTTTGGTGGCCGAATATGAAGAATGAAGTGGCCAAGTATGTGGAGTCCTGTATGGTATGTCAACAGGTCAAAGCTGAACATCAACGACCAAGTGGGACGCTTCAGCCTCTACCGATTCCCGAATGGAAGTGGGAAAACATCACAATGGACTTTGTTGTTGGCCTTCCAAGGACAGTAAAAGGCCATAATAGCATATGGGTCATAGTGGATAGATTGACGAAGTCGGCCCATTTTCTACCTGTGAAGACGACATTCTCCATGGATCAGTATGCTGAGCTATATATTAACGAGATTATTAAGCTACATGGCATTCCTGTGTCGATTGTCTCAGACCGGGATCCCAGGTTCACTTCCAGATTTTGGAAAAGCTTGCAAAGCTCCTTGGGCACTAGATTGGACTTCAGCACGACATTTCATCCACAAACGGACGGGCAATCTGAGAGAACGATTCAGACATTGGAGGATATGTTAAGGGCGTGTGTGCTGGAATTTAATACTCCTTGGAGTAGATATCTGCCACTTATGGAATTTGCTTACAATAATAGCTACCAGGCTTCAATTGGCATGGCTCCTTATGCGGCCCTTTACGGCAGAAAGTGTAGATCCCCATTGTGTTGGGATGAGGTCGGAGAAACCAAGCTTATCGGCCCTGAGATATTACAGCAGATGTCTGAGGTGATAGCTGCTATCAAACAACGAATAAAAATTGCTCAGAGTCGACAGAAGAGTTATGCGGACCATAGAAGAAGAGACTTAGAGTTCGCTGAAGGTGATGAAGTGTTCTTGAAAGTGTCACCTTTCAAAGGTGTGATGAGATTTGGCAAGAAAGGGAAGCTAAGCCCAAGGTTTGTTGGGCCTTTTCCCATTTTGAGGAGAATTGGGAGCATGGCCTACAGGCTACAGCTACCATCGTCAATGGATTGTGTTCATGATGTTTTCCATGTGTCAATGCTGAGAAAATGTGTACGAGATCCAACTCAGATCGTGGAACACGTGGACCTTGATATCATGCCGACACTGACATATGAAGAGAGGCGAGGCCCATACAGATTTTGGATACCTCAGTCAAAGTATTACGCAAAACACTGGTCCCATTGGTGAAAGTTTTATGGCGCAATCATAATGTAGAGGAAGCCACATGGGAAAGACAAGAGGATGTCAGAGCCCAATATCCGGACCTCTTTGCTTAGGCAAATTTTGGGGACAAAATTTTTTTTAAGGTGGGTGAAATGTAACACCCGCCATTTTGGCCGTGTAATAATCTGTTGAATTATTGTATGGATTTAAATTGCCATAAATACAATAACTATTTTATTGTAAAATTTTGGAGCATTTAGTGAGGGGAGAACCAAACTAATGTGTAACTAAACAAAACACTAAGTTTAAAATCAATGGAAGGGCAAAGTAGGTAAACAACTAAGGTGGTTGGGAGAAAACCAATGGTTGAGTGACATCTGGCGACTTGATGAAGAAGCTAAGTTTTTCCTCCTACGTGAAACCCTCACTTCTCATCTGTTTCTTCCCACTACTCCCTGTTCTTTCTTTCTGGCGATTTGTGACAAAATACCAACACTTTGCTTTCCTAGTTTTTCTTCTGTTTCTTCCAACAAAGGTAACCATCCACAAAAGTTATCAAGTTGAATAGGTTATAATGTGATTTCTTGTTGGAGTTAAAGATTTCGATAATATGGAATAAACTTACTGTTTTGGATAAAAACACGATAGACTGTGTTCTGAAGGATTGAGTAGAGTCTGCTGCGTATCTTACCAACTTATTAGTTAGCATTTGCAGCTGTTTAATTCCTTTACATGCATGCTACAGATCCGAGCGTTCCAGAGACATTCGTGCATCTTACATTGCAGCAAACAGGTAAGTTCATATCCGTAGGATGGCCCTTAAGGCCCTACATCACGGAGACTCTAGGTTTTTCTTCTGTCGGGAGGTCTCGGGTAGAGAAAGTTAGAGTTAAGTTTTTAGATATCTGTTTTCTCTCTAGATTCTGTTGTATTATTCTGATAACTGTTGTTTCAAGTTATGCACTGTGAAAGTTCATGCATACACGTTTTCACTGAAAGTTCATGCAAAACCGATTTCTGTACATTGTTTGAAACTAAGCAAGATAAAATATGACTGAAATGTACTGGTTGAGTGTGGGACGGGGACTGGCCCTCTAGTTTTATCCCTCCCTGGAATGCTGAAAAAATTGTCCTTGCTAAGGACCCTCTAGTTTTATCCCTCCCTGGGATTCTGAAAACTACTGAATATCTAAATGTGCCTGAAAGTGCACCTTACTGTTGCCAGTTCCCCTATAAGCCCCACTTATACCCCTCTGCCACTAAAACGTAATGTTTTGTACTGTCACAGTATTTCTGAAAGTTCATGCATAGCATTTTGCATCACTGCATATTTTATATGTTCTTACTGAGTTTTAGACTCATAGGTGAACTCCCTGATGTAGGTACTGAACCCGAACGTGAGGACTTTGTGCCTCAATATGATGAATAGGTGGCTGGTGGCTCGAGTTCTCGGGGGTGGTTGCTGCAGTCAGACACAATTTTTTGTCTCGAGGTTTAAGTCTTAGTCCTTCAAGTAATGTTCATATCTGTAAACTCTTCTGGAATTCTGGTGTGTTTGTTTTAAATCTCTGTTGACAGTTGATAGTTGTTTCCTGTGAAATGTTTTGAAAACATTCTGGAACTGCTTGAGTTCTCCCTTTTCAGGTCATGCATGGATGGTCTCGAATTTTAGAACTATCCATGCAGTTTGTTTTCTTGAAATCTGTCATTTGTAATGAAGGTCTGAAACCTGTATGCCTTCTGTTGTGCTCGAGAACCATATTTTGAATTGGTTTGAGAATCTGAGACTTTCATGTTTTATGTTCTTTAAACTCTCTGTCTATATGTTTTTCTTTTTGTCAAACGTTGTCAAATTCTGCCCATTTTAAACTGCATCTTCCGATCACGTTTAATGCATCCACCGATAGTCACTGTTCACATTTTGTCTTATTCAATCCACCGGAGAAAAATGCAAATTTCGTCTGTTGTAAAATTGCATCTACCGATTGACGTCATCCATCTTCCGGCTAACGTCATCACTTTCTGTCGATTCCGTTTATTGCCTGTATCTTCCGGTTGACGTCATCCATCTTCCGGCTGACGTCATCACATCTTCCGCCCGGTTTACTTTTAGTTTCTGCCTATATCTTCCGGTTGACGTCATCCATCTTCCAGCTGACGTCATCACCTTCTGCCGATTTCATTTATTGCCTGTATCTTCTGGTTGACGTCATCCATCTTCCGGCTGACGTCATCACCGTCTGCCGATTATGTTTAATGCCTGCATCTACCGTCTGACGTCATCTCCTCTTCTGATGACGTCATCCACTGTTTTCTTCTCCTGCCGATTACATTTAATGTCTGCACCTTCCGGTGACGTCACCTATTTTGTCGTATCTGCATCCACCGATAGCTTTTACCTTCCACCAAGTTTTACTCAGCATCTACCGACTGACGTCATCCCTACTTCTTTCTTTGCAAATGCATCTTCCGCCTGACGTCAGCTCACATCTTCCGCCAGTCTTCCGCCCAGTTTAATTATTCTTCCCGCCCCGTTTTAAATACATCTTTTGCCTTACCTTTTCCGGTCCGGTCCATTTATATTTCCTGCTCACTTCTTCTCCAGTTTAAGTTCTCTTTAATGTCCCTGTCTTCCTGCATTTCGGTTCCTTCTGCTATCCATTATCAAAACCTGTTTTGCTTTCAACTCCAGAGAACTCTTTCTCTGTCAATGTTTTAAAAGTATAATGTACAAAAAAAAATATAGTCTCTGTTTTCTGTTAACTGTCCCGGAGTGATGGCTCCGATCCCAGACCCCGATCGGGTTTGGTTTCGGGCCGTCACAGTTATGGTATCATAGAGACAAGGTTTTAAAACCGATTCTGTGAAATGTCTGACTGCGCAACCCGCCACGTGAGATCGCTCCACCAACTATAAGTGTTCAAAAATTTCTGTAAAAGTTCTGTTTATTAAGTTAGGTTATTCTATTTATAGGGTTTATTAGAAATGGTGAGAGGACATCAAGAAGAGTCAAGCGAAAGCTCTCGAGCCATTGACCGACTAACCGAACTGGTGGGTGCACAGTCACGCATGGTTGAACGCATGATGGCCAGAGAAGATGATAGAAACAATAACCATGGGAATAACAATCGTGATAATGCGCCGCGAGACAACAGTGGAGACAGATTCCGGCGACTCCAGCCGCCTTCATTTGATGGACTGTCTACAGACCCGACCCGTGCTGAAACCTGGATTCGAACAATGGAAAAGATGTTCAGATATGCAGAAGTAGAAGACAACAAGAAGGTTAATTGCGCCACATTCTATCTCACCGAAAGTGCTGGATTTTGGTGGGACACAGTGCAGTCCACTACTGTGGCATTAAGCTGGGAAGTATTTTCGAAAATCTTCTACGAAAAGTACTTTGACCGGGGAGTGAGGAAGGAAAAGTTGCTCGAATTTTCTCGGCTGCGACAGTATGGGTCAGTGGCCGAATATGTTCAGAAATTTGAGTCATTATCCCGATATGCAACACACCTGGTGGCCACCGATGAGAACAAAGTGCACCAGTTCATTCAAGGGTTGAAGATGGACCTTTTGCCAGGAATCACAACTGGAGGGTTCGATGAGGCACCGTATGTGAAGGTGGTGGCCAAGGCTTATCAGTTAGAGGCCTTAGAAATAAAGTCCCAGAGACAAAGAGATTCACCAAGAGGGATTATTCGACATGTTCCTCAACAGCAACAGCAACAAAGGGGCCAAAATTTACAACCTCAACAGCAACAAAACAAGGGCATTAAAAGGCCCAATGAAGCCATCTTTTATCAAGACAAAGGAAAGAGACCAATGAGGGCTCCTCAACTTTCAGTATGCCCGCGGTGCCAGAAGCCTCACAAAGGAGAATGCAGGCTTGCTACCGGGCAATGTTTCCGATGTGGCAAAGGAGGCCATCTTGTTCGGGATTGCCCAATGCCCGACACCATAACAGGTCAAGCCGTGCCGAGAGTGTTTGCAATGATGGAAGATGTTGATGATGTTGATCTGCACACGGCAATTACCGGTACAATTATAATATGTGATACACCTGCTTATACCTTATGGGACACGAGGGCCACACATTCGTTTATGGCAGGGGACTTCGTAGTTAGACAGAAGGTTAATTGTACGTCGTCAGATCAGCCCTACAGCATTATGCTACCGTCCGGAGAGTTTATGCACTCTGAGCAGGTGGTACGGGGTGATATAGTGTCAGTAGGAAACCAGAAGTTATACGCCGATCTTATCGTCATCGGTATGAAAGGGTACGATGTCATTCTGGGGATGGACTGGCTGTTTAGACATCATGCCAACATAAACTATAGGTCCAGGCTAGTGTCGTTTAAACGCCCAAATGAAGTAGAATTCTCTTATCAGGCAGTACCGAAGAAACACCGTCGGCCTGTTATATCTTCCCTGAAAGCTCAACGGCTAATGAGGTCAGGATGCATCAGATTTCTTGCCCACGTAGTGGATGTTCAAAGGCAAAGTGAGGTTGGACTTCAAAATATTCTGGTAGTCCGAGACTTCTCAGAGGTTTTCTTAGATGACCTACCGGGATTGCCACCTGATCGCGAAATTGAGTTTGAAATTGACGTATATCCAAGTGCGGAACCAGTATCAAAGAATCCTTATCGTATGGCACCAATTGAGCTGAAGGAATTGAAGGCTCAGCTGAAAGAGTTGGTGGATAAGGGTTTTGTGCGCCCAAGTTTCTCTCCGTGGGGTGCTCCCGTCTTGTTTGTCAAGAAGAAGGATGGGTCCCTACGGATGTGTATTGACTACCGTGAGCTGAACAGGTTGACGGTCAAGAATAAGTACCCGTTGCCGAGAATCGATGATTTATTCGACCAGCTACAAGGGGCTCGGGTATTTTCTAAGATTGACTTGTGCTCCGGTTATTACCAGTTGAAGGTCAGAGCTGATGACATCCCAAAGACCACCTTCAGGACCCGGTACGGGCATTACGAGTTCTTGGTGATGTCGTTCGGGTTAACTAATGCCCCGGCAGCATTTATGGACTTGATGAACAGGATATTCCAGGACTTCCTGGATAAATTTGTGATCGTGTTTATCGACGACATTCTGGTTTATTCTAGGAGTGAAGCTGAGCATGAGGAGCACTTGACAATTGTGCTAACAACTCTGAAACAACACCAATTATATGCCAAACTATCGAAGTGTGAATTCTGGTTGAGCAGGATTAACTTCCTAGGCCATGTGGTGTCTGCAGAAGGAGTTTCAGTGGATCCGGCCAAGATTCAGGCTGTGAAAGACTGGCCAAGACCGAGGAATACCAGTGAAGTGCGAAGCTTTATCGGACTAGCTGGTTATTACAAGAAATTCATCAAGGGATTTTCTGTGATAGCGAAGCCTATGACCAGCTTAACGAGGAAGGAAATCAAGTTCAAGTGGTCTGAGGCATGTGAGGTGAGCTTTCAGACACTTAAGCAGAAATTAACCACTGCTCCTCTGTTAGTATTGCCAGTTGAAGACGGCAAATTCAGCGTGTATTGTGATGCTTCCAAGATTAGATTGGGGTGTGTACTAATGCAAGAAGGGAAAGTAGTGGCATACGCATCCCGACAATTGAAGAACCATGAGCAAAACTACCCTACTCATGACCTCGAGTTAGCGGCGGTTGTATTTGCACTGAAGGTATGGAGACACCACTTGTATGGCCAATCATGTGAGGTGTTTTCAGATCACAAAAGTTTGAAGTACATCTTTACTCAGAAAGAGTTAAATATGAGGCAAAGACGGTGGTTAGAATTTGTAAAAGATTATGACATTGAGATTAAATACCATCCTGGTAAGGCTAACGTGGTAGCTGATGCACTGAGCAGGATGCCAGCTACAATGGAACCAGTAATGTCGGCCGTATCAATGCCTTTGAGGATGGAGATACAGAAGTTCGATATTGAGATAGTTTCTGGGCTATCGGCCATACTAGCAGACTTGACACTGTGGCCCACTGTCCTGGACCGAATTAAGGAAGCCCAGAAGACCAATTCAAAGGAGATGGCTGATATGGTGAGCAAAGTACCAATGGCTTCTTCCGATTTCAATTATTCGGGAGATGGAGTTCTGAAGTTCAAAGATAGATGGTATGTTCCAAAAGATGAAGAGCTACGAAAGAACATCTTGTCGGAAGCCCACTCGTCTTCTTTCTCTGTGCATCCTGGAAGCACAAAAATGTATCAGGACTTGAAACTTCACTTCTGGTGGCCGAATATGAAGAATGAAGTGGCCAAGTATGTGGAGTCCTGTATGGTATGTCAACAGGTCAAAGCTGAACATCAACGACCAAGTGGGACGCTTCAGCCTCTACCGATTCCCGAATGGAAGTGGGAGAACATCACAATGGACTTTGTTGTTGGCCTTCCAAGGACAGTAAAAGGCCATAATAGCATATGGGTCATAGTGGATAGATTGACGAAGTCGGCCCATTTTCTACCTGTGAAGACGACATTCTCCATGGATCAGTATGCTGAGCTATATATTAACGAGATTATTAAGCTACATGGCATTCCTGTGTCGATTGTCTCAGACCGGGATCCCAGGTTCACTTCCAGATTTTGGAAAAGCTTGCAAAGCTCCTTGGGCACTAGATTGGACTTCAGCACGGCATTTCATCCACAAACAGACGGGCAATCCGAGAGAATGATTCAGACATTGGAGGATATGTTAAGGGCGTTCGTGCTGGAATTTAATGCTCCTTGGAGTAGAAATCTGCCACTTGTGGAATTTGCTTACAATAATAGCTACCGGGCTTCAATTGGCATGGCTCCTTATGCGGCCCTTTACGGCAGAAAGTGTAGATCCCCATTGTGTTGGGATGAGGTCGGAGAAACCAAGCTTATCGGCCCTGAGATATTACAGCAGATGTCTGAGGTGATAGCTGCTATCAAACAACGAATAAAAATTGCTCAGAGTCGACAGAAGAGTTATGCGGACCATAGAAGAAGAGACTTAGAGTTCGTTGAAGGTGATGAAGTGTTCTTGAAAGTGTCACCTGTCAAAGGTGTGATGAGATTTGGCAAGAAAGGGAAGCTAAGCCCAAGGTTTGTTGGGTCTTTTCCCATTTTGAGGAGAATTGGGAGCATGGCCTACAGGCTACAGCTACCAGCGTCAATGGATGGTGTTCATGATGTTTTCTATGTGTCAATGCTGAGAAAATGTGTACGAGATCCAACTCAGATCGTGGAACACGTGGACCTCGATATCATGCCGACACTGACATATGAAGAGAGGCCCATACAGATTCTGGATACCTCAGTCAAAGTATTGCGCAACAAAGTCGTCCCATTGGTGAAAGTTTTATGGCGCAATCATAATGTAGAGGAAGCCACATGGGAAAGACAAGAGGATGTCAGAGCCCAATATCTGGACCTCTTTGCTTAGGCAAATTTTGGGGACAAAATTTCTGTTAAGGTGGGTGGAATGTAACACCCGGCATTTTGGCCGTGTAATAATCTGTTGAATTATTGTATGGATTTAAATTGCCATAAATACAATAACTATATATTGTAAAATTTTGGAGCATTTAGTGAGGGGAGAACCAAACTAATGTGTAACTAAACAAAACACTAAGTTTAAAATCAATGGAAGGGCAAAGTAGGTAAACAATTAAGGTGGTTGGGAGAAAACCAATGGTTGAGTGACATCTGGCGACTTGATGAAGAAGCTAAGTTCTTCCTCCTACGTGAAACCCTCACTTCTCATCTGTTTCTTCCCACTACTCCCTGTTCTTTCTTTCTGGCGATTTGTGACAAAATACCAACACTTTGCTTTCCTAGTTTTTCTTCTGTTTCTTCCAACAAAGGTAACCATCCACAAAAGTTATCAAGTTGAATAGGTTATAATGTGATTTCTTGTTGGAGTTAAATATTTCGATAATATGGAATAAACTTACTGTTTTGGATAAAAACACGATAGACTGTGTTCTGAAGGATTGAGTAGAGTCTGCTGCGTATCTTACCAACTTATTAGTTAGCATTTGCAGCTGTTTAATTCCTTTACATGCATGCTACAGATCCGAGCGTTCCAGAGACATTCATGCATCTTACATTGCAGCAAACAGGTAAGTTTATATCCGTAGGATGGCCCTTAAGGCCCTACAACACGGAGACTCTAGGTTTTTCTTCTGTCGGGAGGTCTCAGGTAGAGAAAGTTAGAGTTAAGTTCTTAGATATCTGTTTTCTCTCTAGATTCTGTTGTATTATTCTGATAACTGCTGTTTCAAGTTATGCACTGTGAAAGTTCATGCATACATGTTTTCACTGAAAGTTCATGCAAAACCGATTTCTGTACACTGTTTGAAACTAAGCAAGATAAAATCTGACTGAAATGTACTGGTTGAGTGTGGGACGGGGACTGGCCCTCTGGTTTTATCCCTTCCTGGGATTCTGAAAAAATTATCCTTGCTAAGGACCCTCTGATTTTATCCCTCCCTGGGATTCTGAAAACTACTGAATATCTAAATGTGCCTGAAAGTGCACCTTACTGTTGCCAATTCCCCTATAAGCCCCACTTATACCCCTCTGCCACTAAAACGTAATGTTCTGTACTGTCACAGTATTTCTGAAAGTTCATGCATAGCATTTTGCATCACTGCATATTTTATATGTTCTTACTGAGTTTTAGACTCATAGGTGAACTCCCTGATGTAGGTACTGAACCCGAACGTGAGGACTTTGTGCCTCAATCTGATGAATAGGTGGCTGGTGGCTCGAGTTCTCGGGGGTGGTTGCTGCAGTCAGACACAATTTTTTGTCCCGAGGTTTAAGTCTTAGCCCTTCAAGTAATGTTCATATCTGTAAACTCTTCTGGAATTCTGGTGTGTTTGTTTTAAATCTCTGTTGACAGTTGATAGTTGTTTCCTGTGAAATGTTTTGAAAACATTCTGGAACTGCTTGAGTTCTCCCTTTTCAGGTCATGCATGGATGGTCTCGAATTTTAGAACTATCCATGCAGTTTGTTTTCTTGAAATCTGTCATTTGTAATGAAGGTCTGAAACCTGTATGCCTTCTGTTGTGCTCGAGAACCATATTTTGAATTGGTTTGAGAATCTGAGACTTTCATGTTTTATGTTCTTTAAACTCTCTGTCTATATGTTTTTTTTTTGTCAAACGTTGTCAAATTCTGCCCATTTTAAACTGCATCTTTCGATCACGTTTAATGCATCCACCGATAGTCACTGTTCACATTTTGTCTTATTCAATCCACCGGAGAAAAATGCAAATTTCGTCTGTTGTAAAATTGCATCTACCGGTTGACGTCATCCATCTTTCGGCTAACGTCATCACTTTCTGCCGATTCTGTTTATTGCCTGTATCTTCCGATTGACGTCATCCATCTTCCGACTGACGTCATCACATCTTCTCCCCGGTTTACTTTTAGTTTCTGCCTATATCTTCCGGTTGACGTCATCCATCTTCCGGCTGACGTCATCACCTTCTGCCGATTTCGTTAATTGCCTGTATCTTTCGGTTGACGTCATCCATCTTCCGGCTGACGTCATCACCGTCTGCCGATTATGTTTAATGCCTGCATCTACCGTCTGACGTCATCTCCTCTTCCGATGACGTCATCCACTGTTTTCTTCTCCTGCCGATTACATTTAATGTCTGCACCTTCCGGTGACGTCACCTATTTTGTCGTATCTGCATCCACCGATAGCTTTTACCTTCCACCCAGTTTTACTCAGCATCTACCGACTGACGTCATCCCTACTTCTGTCTTTTCAAATGCATCTTCCGCCTGACGTTAGCTCACATCTTCCGCCAGTCTTCCGCCCAGTTTAATTATTCTTCCCGCCCCGTTTTAAATACATCTTTTGCCTTACCTTTTGATGTCCGGTCCATTTATATTTTCTGCTCACTTCTTCTCCAGTTTAAGTTCTCTTTAATGTCCCTGTCTTCCTGCATTTCGGTTCCTTCTGCTATCCATTATCGAAACCTGTTTTGCTTTCAACTCCAGAGAACTCTCTCTCTGTCAATGTTTTAAAAGTATAATGTACAAAAAAAAAATATAGTCTCTGTTTTCTGTTAACTGTCCCGGAGTGATGGCTCCGATCCCGGACCCCGATCGGGTTTGGTTTCGGGCCGTCACAGTATACACGATAAGCACGGCTATTTGTGGCATAACTCAAGAAAATAGCTTCATCACTCTTGGGGTCCGGTTTCCCCCTATGTTCCCTGTCATTCAATACATGGCAAGTACTGCCGAAAGGATGAAAGTAATTAAGATTTGGAATTTTACCTTTCCATATCTCGTAGGGTGTCATTGAAGTGCCTCCACGAAGATACACTCGATTGATATTATAACAGGCAGTGTTCATAGATTCAGCCCAGAGTTTTTGTGGAATATTCTTCTCGTGTAACATTACTCGTGACATCTCCGCAATATTTTGATTTTTTCTTTCGACCACTCCATTTTGTTGAGGAGTTTTAGGTGCTGAGAACTCATGAAATATTCCAAGCTGATTATAGTAATTTGAGATTTCAGAGTTTTCAAATTCCCTTCCATGATCACTGCGGATGCGAATAATCTTCATAATGATACTATCTTTTTCACGTTGGAGACGGATACACAAAGATTTGAAAGCTTTAAAGGTGTCGGATTTTTCTCTAAGAAATTCCACCCATGTGTACCGAGAGAAATCATCCACAGTAACATAAGCATATCATTTACCTCCAATACTTTCCACAGCCATTGGACCCATTAGATCTATGTAAAGCAGCTCAAGTAGACAAGTTGTTGCTGGTGTCGACGACACTGGATGTGACACCTTGGTTTGCTTCCCAATCTAACATGGTCCACATATTCTTCCTTCATCGAAATTTATCTTGGGAACCCCACGGACTGCTCCCTTTGTTATAGTCAGCTTTAGCATTCGATTATTTACATGTCCCAACTTTCTATGCCATAAAATAGGATCTTCCATGCTTGAACGAAAACAAGTCGAAGATGAGTAGATAAGATAACGGTTGTCAGAAGAACTTAATCCCTCCATGATGCAATTTCTGTCATGATCGGACACCACACACTTTCCACTAGTGAATTGAACATTTAGATCTTGATCACACAGTTGACTAATACTAATTAAATTAGCCTTTAAACCATCAACCAGAAGAACATTTTCTAATTTTGGTAGTCCTGGAACATTTAGTGTACCTCTTCCCATGACACTGGACCTGACACCGTTGCCAAAAGTCACTTTTCCCTCGCTTTCAGATATGATGTCCTATAAGAACTTCTTTTCACCAGTCATGTGTCTAGAGCAGCCACTGTCAAAGTACCAAGCATTGGTTGTAGTGGCCTTTAGAGAGATTTGCGTAGCATTACATGTCAAATTTGATTTAATCACCCATCTTTGTTGAGAAAATCTGCGAGAAGAGGAATTTTTAGCAGTACCTTGTCTTAAGTCAGCGAGATATGTAAAACATCTAGGACGAATATGACTACGTCGGTTGCAATAGTGACAAATAGTAGTAAGTCTGTTACCTTTATTTATGGGAACATGGTGAGACTTTTCTTTCTGCTCAGTTCTAGTAGTGCTTATTGCAACTTGCTTCCCTCTGTATTCAAAAATATTTTCTGACAATTTTGGTGATATAAAGTTTGATACTGATGATGACACTCCATGCGACACTGGCTGTGAGACCGAGCTTTCTCCTTTGAACCCGAGTCCAGAACGATCACCACTTAATTTACTAATTTTTATAATATCATCCAGCTTGGAGGAACCTGTATTTAGCATCTTGACATTTTTCTTCATGTGATTCAGCTCGTTAAATAGTTTCATCGAATCATCCCGACTTATTTTCAATTTGGCTTCCAAGTCAGCAACAGAATTTTGCAGATTTATCTTCTCAGCTTTCAAGTCTTTATTCTGAATGCGAAGACACTGATTTATTCTAGCTAGGTAGGTCCATTTTTCATGAAGAAATTTGTAATCCATAATGAGATCTTCTTTCGTATCTTCATCACCATAATCTGATATATCCTCTGTAACATCTTGCAATACACTATCATTATCTGTGTGTTTAGAATTGGCAACCAGAGCCACATGGTTGTTCTGGAATTCATCTTCTTTTTCGGACTCATCCTCACTCCACGTTGTGTTGAGTGAATTTTTCTTTTTCTTCAGAGTATTAGCACATTCTACCTGAATATGTCCAAAACCATCACATTCTCTGCACTGAATTCCTCTGCTCTTGATATGTTGATCAGAAATATGTTTTTCATCTCTGTATTTTGTATTGCTCGAAGAACCATTCCTGTTGTTCGTGACACTGGACTTGACACCTCTATTATTTCTTCCAAATCTCTTCATAACCCTGCTAAAATTTTTCGATAACAGAGCTAATGATTCCTCAAGGTCATCTTCACTATGATCACTCATAATCTGAGTATCGGCTTTTAAAGCGAATCTTTTTATCCTCTTTGTTTCGGTGTCAACTCCGAGATTCATTTCGAAAGTTCTAAGAGATCCCATTAATTCTTCTAGTTTCATTTTTGAGACATCATTGGCTTCTTCAATAGCTATGACTTTATATGCAAAACGTTGAGGTAGAGATCGTAGAGTCTTCCTTACTAGTCTTTCTTCAGAAAATGTCTCACCAAGAGCAAATGCCTCATTGGCTATGTCACAAAGTTTAGCATTGAATTCAGCAATATTTTCGTCTTCATGCATCTTCAGATTCTCGAATCTTGTAGTAATCATCTGCATTTTGGATAATTTCACAGCCGATGTCCCTTCATATGTGATCTGAAGAATTTGCCATGCCCTTTTGGCGGACTCACAAGTGGAAATAAGTCTGAACTTAGTAGGATTAACACCGTTGAAAATAGCATTCAGAGCCTTTGAGTTACTGTTGGCCATTGTATCTTCAGAAGGAGACCAACTTTCTTCATTCTTGAGAGTTGTAACACCTTCTTTGTCAGTATTAGTCGGAGGATCCCATCCTATCAAAATAAATTTCCAAGCCTTCTCATCAATAGCTTTAATAAAAGCCCTCATTCTGGCCTTCCAATAAGCATAGTTGCCTCCGTCCAATAGCGGTGGACGCATTGTTGAACCTCCTTCTTTCATAGAGTCCATTGTACAGAATAAAACACGATCAAATCCTGCGGATCCCTCTTAAGAAACACAAGCATCCCGCTCTAATACAAATTGAAATCGTGATTAGATATGTGGTGTCGTAACACTGCTTGTGACACCAACAGTAAACAGTTATAATGAACAATAAAGAAATACGTAAAGAAGGAGACACAAGATTGGTAATGTAGTTCGACAAATTGCCTACGTCTGCGAGGCCACGCCCAGATTTAAAAACATTTCAGAGAGTTCACAAAGTTACAAGATAACGGAACTTATACAAATAAAGACTCCCTCTTTTGTTTGTCGCCGACTCTAGCTAACTTCCCCAAAGAAACTGTTTTTGCGAGCTCCCCTCGACTTTGAGACGATCTCTCCCGAGATCTAAATGCGACAAGCTCCCCTTATCGATAATGATTCCTCCCGGAATCCGTGTAAGGCAAGATCCCCTTACCCACGAACAGAAAGACAAGCTCCCTTGTCAATCAATAGAACTCCTCCCGAGTTCCAGTGAAGTCTCCTCCCGAGACTAATCTTTAATGAAGAATAAAGAAGAGCACTCCTATGACACCAATCGTTGTCTTAGGATGCACACCACCACACTCGTTGAACAATGAACGCCACCAAAGGTAGAGTGTGGAAAACAGTCAACATAGACTGAAACAATCAATAACAACCCAAAACGCAGAAACGTGAGGGAGGAAAATAATAACAACTTGCGGCACAAGAAATATTAGAGAGTAATAAATAATCCGCGCACGTCTTCTGTGAAAGGTAGATGCTTAAATAAATCTGCAACAAGTTTTCGTTCCAAAACAGAAAGCACAGAATCAGGAAATGCAATCACAGAAAATCAGATTCGTGACACCCTTTGCGACATATATGGAAAGTATCAGAATATAACATATTTGAATCCCTGAATAGTTGGATCACGAATCTTGCTCTGTATTATGATATCCAGAATTCGTCAACTTCAAATCGCCCTTTCATAGATAAATATAATTGATAACTTGATTTCCAAGTAACTAACTTTCCTTTTTTTTCAAGGTTTCCTAAATCAAATATTCTGCATATATTTGATAGATAAATCTCCACAAAATCTGCATGCCTTGCAACTGAATAATATTGCAATCAATATATAATTTCCAAGATAAATTAAATACCCACTTTAATTAATTTTGCCAAACAAATCTATGCCAACACAAATTAATATTAACAGATTCAAATGAGTTAATTTGAGTAGATTCCATTTGTTGAAGTTGCTTTTCTCAAAAAAATTATTAAATGTGAATATGATTTGCTCAAAAATGTCACTTTCAAATTACAATAGAAAATCGATTAGACGGGTTTGAAATCGAAGTTTTGTCCTGAGTTTAGGGTTTAGGTTCAAACCTCGATTGAAGTTTATTTTTATGGCCCAATTTCAAGGCACATAAAACAACACATTGTTTGATAAATTTACAACTATGTAGATTTGTACATTAAATTTTATTTTAGTAGCTCAAATATAAGATAAAAAGTATAAAAAACATGATTATGAGCCGATTATTTTGTTGGATTAGAGTTTAAGTGATTCAAATGGGTTAATTTGAGTCGATTCCATCAATTGAAGTTGCTTTTCTCACCGCCAAAAACCCATTGAAATATAACTAAGTTCTCCGACGCGACAATCGACTCAATTCTGGTTCTAGATACATTTATTGATTGGCACCAAGCAAGTCTCTTGTTTTGGAACTCTCTAATTACCCACCTACTAGCTAGGGGTGGGCAGAACCGGATAAGATCGTTCGGTCTGGTTTTGGTCGGTACTAAACGCATCACGGTCTGAGACCGATTTTAAAACAACAGAACCAATGGGCGACGGTCTGGTCCACGGTCCGGATACTATAAACCCAAAAAATCGTGGAAAAACAAACAAGAACATTGTTCTTGGAAAACCGGTTTCGATCAAATTAAGAAAGCTGCTGTCCTTCCCTTCGCATTGCTGCCCTTTCCTTCGCATTTTGCACTTCGCACTTCGCACTTCGCATTTATCAAACTAAAAGATGGACCCTATGAAACCTTTAGACCAATTTTGAAGAGTGATTGGAGAGGGTTTTCGACACTGACGAGAAGACTGAAATATGTGTTACAATATTATAGTGACATATAAAGACTAATATTCTCTTATATTTCTTCTTTTGTTTGATTTCATTATGTTCAACAAGTGTCTAGAGAGAGAGAGTTTAATAAATTAAATATTTTTGTTTATAAATAATTGTTTAATTAAAGAATAGTGGTTTGACAAATAATATAAAAAATATTTGTAAAATCAATCCTATGATTCTTCTATTTTTTAGTTATTTATTTTAGTCCAACTTTCAAAAGTATATTTTTAATTTTTCAGATAAAATTTGAGTTAGTCAAAACAATACTTAGTGAAAATAATAATCCACATATTTCCTATAGATTCGATGACCCTATTTATCATTAACTATAAAACTTCGCAACGTGCACTTGTAGTAATTATATCACCATATTTTCTCTAATAATATACAACTTAGTATCATGTAGGAAAAATACGCTAACTTCAAAATACTTCTTTTTAAAACTCAAGAAATAATCCCAAAATAAATCAATTATTTTTTTAAAAATGGAAACAAATTACTGGTCTTGCTGAGGAAATGCTTCAGAGAAAGAAGAGATTTTGTAATAATTAATTATTTTCTTAAATTTCATTAACTATTTTCTTCCAAATAATGTGGACTAAGAATAAGACTAATGCTCATGGGCTGTCTCCTTCCCTTAAGGACCACATGCCAACAAATAGCATGTAAAATTCTTTATACATTTTAATAACTTTTTCAATAAAACATTGCTACTAATTTACGAAGATTGGATACAGGTGTCAGGCCAGTTGGAAACTTGGAAGCTGGAAAGGCCAAAACTGCAGTCTATAATCGACAAGAATTATGCTTATCTCTTCACTCAATCTCCTTTCCCTTTTTCAGTAACTCATTGGCCATGGCTGTCGATTTCCTCAAAATATTATCTTGTTGTCTTTACTAAAATGATTATAGATAGTTATATTAGCGGATGACTTTTAACCTACAGCAATTAATTAAAGACGCGTAAACGATGTATCGAGCTATAATATTGAAATGTAAAATTAATGTATAATATCTATAGTTATATGTCCATTATTGAAACTCTGTTATTCAAAAATTAATTGAAATCATTTTTTGAAAACATTCGACGTCTTAAAATTACACGTTCAATCTTTGTAATGATTTTTCTCGTTTTGGGTTTTGAGGTTTTCAAAAAGTGTTGTCTTTGAGAACATGTTTTAATTTCTTTAAAGTTTGTAATTTCAATCCTATTTTTATTCATCCATCAAAGATATACTACAAGTCACTATCTAGATTTTAGATAATAACATAGATTTTAACAAATCATCCCATGTATCTCTTTGTAACCCTTACTTTCATCCCATGCTTCATGTTAAGAATGATAGAAGCACTTGGAGTCACTGGATGCCCTTTAAGAAGCTCAATCTCATAATTGTGGATAATAGAAGCGGCCACCATTTTTAGTTGAGTAAACGCCACCTGCTTACCGAGGCACGTCCTCGGCCCAGCGTTGAAAGCCATGAACTTGTACGACGGCTCGTGCTTCACTTTCCTCGATTTCTCTGAAATCCATCTCTCTGGCCTAAATTCCACGCTATCTTCACCCCATACTGACTTCAACCTTCCCAATGTGTAAAGCGAGAACAAAATCTATTGACAAAATTCAAACAATTGAATAAATATCAAGACATAAATTCAAAGTTCAAACTTTTATCTTGTCATTTTATAATAATTCAGGATCGATGATCAATGCTTAAATTTTTATAAAAATTCTCACATGTATGCTTTCTTTGTCCCTTGATTATTCATTTGTTATTATAATAATTTCTTTTTATCAAAATATGAAAACTAAAAAGTGATTGACGTGTCAGTCAACAAGGATGAACTCGATAACAAGGTGTCCAGAGATTAATCAAGTGGAGCAAGTAAGGTTAAATTAGGCCTAGAATTTAGTGGGACTGTTGAGAATGTATGTGGCCATACCTTAATGTCTGGTGTGACATGATGGCCACTTGGAAGAACATCTCGTTCGATCGGAGCTTTGTGTTCGAACGGAACTGGGGGGTAGAGCCTGAGAGACTCGCACAGAGCTGAGTGCAAGTAGACCAAGTTCTCAAGTTCTTCAATGGTAAACGCCTTTTTTCCACTCTTCTTCTCTTCTTCTTCTGTGATTGTCTGGTTTATTTCTTCTCTAATCTTGTTTTTTGCTGATGGGTTGGTCGCAATCAGATAGAAGAACCACGAGAGAGCCGTGCTTATTGTGTCTCTCCCTGCAATCATGAGATTCAAAGTTGTGTCTCTCAAAAACTCGTCGCCTCCTTTAATGGCGGGTTCTCCTTCTGCTCCTGTCATGTACGATGTTATCAAATCAGAATCTTCGTCTTCTTTATCGTTTTTCAAATGGGGCTTTTTCTTTAGCTGTTCTCTCTTCATGGTTATGAGTTGGGCTATTGTTTCGTCGATGACTTCCCTAGCTTTCGTCATTTTCTTAGCCTGACCAAACCTTAATTTTAACTGTAATTTCCACAGGGGTTTCGGAATGAAGTGTTTGGAAAAAAGAAGCTCCTCAACTTCATCCATGGCGGTCGCGAAACGAATTTCTGGTAGTTCGACGGAGAGACTTTTTGGGTCGAACCCAGTGACAAATATGCAGGTGCTATCGAAAGAAAACCTCTGAAACAGATCTTGAAGATCAAAAAATTTGCCATTTTTGTTCATAATATCAAGAACAGTGAAAAGCCCTTCCTCCACCTTCTTCTTCGTCGTTCTCGCCAAAAATACTTGAAACTTCCTCCTGCCCAGCAAAGCTCTCGCCGTATTTCTCTGGTTTATCCAAGAATCTGAATCAGAATTGAAAATCCCATCTCCCAAAATATCAAAAATGAACTTGAATTCTTCCCCCTTGGGATAATTCTGGAAGTTTGTGCTCAAGACGTGGTGGATGTTGGCCGGGTCGGCGGTGAGTAAAATGTCCATTCCGGAGAACCAGATGGCTTTGAAGAGGAAGGTGGCACCCGATCTCTCGAGGATTTCAGTGCAGCGGTCATGAATTCGCCGGATATGGAGGAAGACGGTCGGAAGCATTCCGATCACGGGCCAGTTCCAAGGAAGGCCACGGATGTCGAGGATGCAGCGAAGAAGAAGGATGAAAGCGACGGAGAAGAAAGGCAAGAGGATTTCCAGTGCCGCCATTGGAATACAGTCTTCTGAGTTTATCTACATTCTCTTATCTCTTCCACGTAGATATATATGTGAACAATTGCAGGGACAAGTATTAAATTAATTTATTTATGACTAATCTTATCATTAAGCCGTAAATTTATATTTCAATGTTATAAACTGATCATTACTCTTACTGTAATGAATAAATGGCAGGTGATTATAACTCAACGAATGAATCTTAAGGTAAGAAACAAAATATGTTCCAAAATAAACAAAATATCCTTATGTAGACTTGAGTTTTAAACTAGGAAAATAATAAACTGGTTTCTTGAAAAAAGAAAATAAATAATGACACTATTTTGAAGCAAAAACCATCAGTAGAGAGGTCAAAAATCAAGAGACTTTATTGGTGCCAACTACTAAAAAGTATTTGGGTTGAGCGGTGAGAAGATCTTGACCAATTGACTCAAACTAACACAATTGAATTATAATAGTGTCGTGAAAAAATTGAACTAAAATAAACATTGATTGTATTCCAACTAAATAATCAAACTCAGCAATCTTTTCTTCTTATTTTTTTTTTTTTGGTCTTGAAATGTAGTAAAAAACAAAAAACAAAAACTCGAACAGTGGTTTAAACGAAAACTCTAAAATTTGACTAAAACTGAAAGTTTAAGTTCGCTTTCGAATCTCTTGGATTGATTTGGTATTCGATTTCAAAATAAATATTTTTTAAGCAAAATAAAAGGTAATTTCCCTATATGAACTTGCGTTATATCAATAATGTACCAATAATTATAATCTCAATTGAAGCACTAGATACTTATGGTGGGCAGAGATGTGACCTAACCTTTAACAATAACACATAACAACTACGAGTGAGGTGAGATGTTAGCCATGTGTGTACTTTGCCAATAATTGGAACCGCAAATTGATAGATAGAACACGTTTAGCACATCATTCATTTTCATTTTCATAATATTATCTCCAAAATATTTATGTTTTTTGCATTTGAACTAACTGCTAGAATTATCTTGATAAGAGCAATTGGCCATCTCCAAGTTTAGTTCGCTCGAATATCACAAGGATTATAAATGTGATAAATTCATCAATGCATTTTGACTTTTTTTTTCCCGAGTAACAGATTTCATTTCATTGTCACAGTCTAATTCTCACAATTTGTAGATTCTCGATCTTTTTTTAGTCCAATTTGTGCTTCAAGAACATCTCCTAATCTAGTACCTTTCTTTCAATTAATGTTGGTCGATGGGCTTTCTATTTGGACGAACTAGGGACGATGTAAATTCTTTTATATCTTAGAAAACCAAAATTTTTGTCAATTGGTGGACGGAGTCAACAACACTTAGAGAGGGAAAAGTTCAAGGAATGTGATTGTGTAAATTCTAACCATTTAGCGACGTTTAGAATATGCAACCTTTTGGATAACCTTTTCTTGTGTTTTAATTCGAAATTCGAAATTCAACGAGTGTTCAATTCGGATTCAAGTTTCCTCAAATCAGACACGAATTAAATTTTTAGATGAGTATATCTTCTATTCTTACCAAAGGATCTACGTGGGTGAGTTTAATTTCATCAGTTTTCTTTGAGATTCTAGAAAAGGATGGTGCAACGTTTGAACAGTTTCCTAGAAGTCATAGGAATGTGATGCATGGAACGTTATGGCTTCTAAGGAATGGATGCCAATGCGTTTTGGAAATTGGTCTATTTTGATCCCAGAGTTTGATCCTATTCCAAGTTTCGAGTTCCAACAATTATTCTGAGAATTTTAAAAATTTATTGATGATAATATTATCAAACGTTTGACTTGTTTGTTAGACTTCTCGAATTTGGTTTTGTATAGGTGAGAAGAGACGAACACGATAATTCAACCAAATAACAAAGCAAAAAATTAAAGAAATATCGACATAGAATCCGAACGTGGTTCGGAAATTTTTCCTACATCCACAGATCCAACACTGTCCACCTTTCTAATTGATAAATATTGAAGAACTCTAATTAGAGAGACTAGAAGAACAAAATCCCTAAGGCTATTAACACCAACATTCCTTTGTCGATCACGATAAAGCAAGAACCCTAGCCCTATCTCCTTATTGCAGAACACCCAGAAGCTCTTTGTTCCCCTACTAACTTATCAGACCCGATAAATAGAATGTTTTATACAAAAAAAACTTCTCTCTCTAATCAAAATTACATCTTTACCCATCAAGCGCACACACTTCTCACGTGCATTCAATTATGAAGCATATCTATCAAATCTCCACTTAATTCATAATTTAGAATGAACAACAATAATCACAGTTTCACACACCTCATACTTTTCTAATGTCACCAAACTTAAACAAAAGTTAAATTTGGTGACAAGAAAATCCTTTGCAGGCATCGACCAAATTCTTCTCTCAAGCTATCTTCTCTATCCTCAAGTCCCCACTTTCGATCACTTCTTGTATAAAATGTAATTGGATGTCTATATGCTTTCTCCTCTCATAGAATGCTAGATTCTTCATCAAGCACATGTCTCTTTAGTTATTATCACAGTAGATGACAATCTCACTGAACATGATGTCTAGCTTAAGAGCTAATCCCCGCAGCCATAAACCCTCCTTGAATGCTTTAACAACAACGACTGCTTCTGTAGTTGATAAAACTATACTCTTTTGAAGACAAGATTTCCACTTAATAGCACCTCAAAAAACAATAAATATGTATCCAGAAGTTGATCTTCTAGTATCTAAAAATTCACCATAGCCAGAATCAACAAAACTAAAAATAATTTCTTTTATTTTAATATCCTTACTGTAAAACCCGTCAAATTTTAATTTTTGTAAAAATTTGGGTAAATTTTTTGCGTAATTTAGAGTGTAAATTTTGGGATTAATTTCGCTAATTTCCGATAGGAATTGAAATTAGAAATCGAATCTTAAAACGGTTTTATTATAAAATAAATAAAAGATTTAAATAAATAAAATATAAAATAAAACAATTAAGTTAATTCATAAATAAAATAAATTGAATTAAATGTTAAGAGATAAGGTTTCTAATAGAAACCTTATCCCTGCCTCTCTGCCGACAGAACCACAAAACAGAAGGAGAGAGAGAGAGGAAAAGGAGAGAGAACCGAGAGAGGGAGAAAGCGCCGACGTCCGATCCGCCTCCGTTCGTCGAGTTTTTGGTGTCAAAACGTTCGTCTCGAAGCGTAGATCGACGTTTGTGGAAAGCGTTTTCGAAGGTAAGCCGTATTACTCCCGATTTTCGCCCGAGAAGTTTCGGGTTTTTAGATTTCGTTAGATCTGAGTTTTTGGGGTCGATTTCTTGGTGTTTTTGGCAGGGATCGACTCGAAAAGTCGTTAGGAACGTGTTGGAAGCGATTTTGGCGAAAAACAGGTAAGAAATCGTGTTTTTTTCGCCGCGGGTTTTGTCGCCGGAGGGTCGCCGGAGCTTCGCCGACGTTCGGCGGCCGACGGTCGAGTCAACTCAACCGTGGGCTGAGTCAACTCGGGCTTTGGGCCGAGTTCACTCAGGCCCAAGGCCGAGTTGACTCAGGCCCAGGGCCGAGTTGGGCCGACTGGGTTTGGCCCAGCCCGATCCGGTTTCGGGCCAGGCTGGACCCAGACCCATGGCCTTTTGGGCCGGGTTTGGCTTGGGCCCATTGGGCTGAGTCTGACCCAGCCCATCAGGCCGGGTCAACCCAGCCATTGCTGGCCCGACCCGATTAGGTCCGACCCGGACCAAACCGAACCGGGTCAGCCCGATTCGAGCCAGACCCGACCAAACCGACTTGGGTTCGACCCGAACCGGTCTGACCGAACCGAACCGGTCCGAGCCGAACCGAACCGGTCCGAGCCGAACCGAACCGGTCAGGTCAGTCAAAGTCAACGGGTTGACTTTGACCGTTGACTTGACCGTTGACCGTTGACTTTGACTTTGACTTTGACCGTTGACTTTTGACCAAAAGTCAACCCGAGCCATTTTGGCCCGTTTTCGCCCCGGTTCGTAGTTTATATCGTTTCTGGACCAAATTGGACCTTAACGGGGTTCCTTCCTTGTGTTGTTTCTCAGATTTGGAGGATTTTACTGATTTGGAAGCAATTCCTGAGGAGCCACGGTTCACTGAGGATAGGAGGATTCGCCTCAAAGGTATAAGATATTATACTTACTACGTATTACCTAATATTACATATATGTATACTTTTGATTGATTCGTACTGCTTTCTGGGTTGTAAATGTCATGTTTGGCGCGTAGATGGTTTCATACATGCATTTTGATATTATTCATGCATTCGTTTTCTGCTGTTTCATTTGGAGCTTGATACTGGAGATAACCGTCTGGCACTCTTAGCTGGGCCCTTATGCTAGGAGTATCAGGGGGTTTTGCCCAGTTATTGTGGTACTCCCCACGCTTGTTTGTATAGGGTACGCCCCCTGAAAATAGGTGGAATGTAGGGTACGCCCCCTAATAATAGGCGGAATTGCGAATAGGTGAAGGGTACACCCCCTGCTAATAGGTGAAGGGTACACCCCCTGCGAATAGGTGAAGGGTACACCCCCTGCTAATAGGTGAAGGGTACACCCCCTGCTAATAGGTGAAGGGTACACCCCCTGCGAATAGGTGAAGGGTACACCCCCTGCGAATAGGTGAAGGTACACCCCCTGCTAATAGGTGAAGGTACACCCCCTGCTAATAGGTGAAGGTACACCCCCTGCGAATAGGTGAAGGGTACACCCCCTGCTAATAGGTGAAGGTACACCCCCTGCTAATAGGTGAAGGTACACCCCCTGCTAATAGGTGAAGGTACACCCCCTGCTAATAGGTGAAGGTACACCCCCTGCTAATAGGTGAAGGTACACCCCCTGCTAATAGGTGAAGGTACACCCCCTGCTAATAGGTGAAGGTACACCCCCTGCTAATAGGTGAAGGTACACCCCCTGCTAATAGGTGAAGGGTACACCCCCTGCGAATAGGTGAAGGGTACACCCCCTGCTAATAGGTGAAGGGTACACCCCCTGCTAATAGGTGAAGGGTACACCCCCTGCTAATAGGTGAAGGGTACACCCCCTGCGAATAGGTGAAGGGTACACCCCCTGCGAATAGGTGAAGGGTACACCCCCTGCTAATAGGTGAAGGGTACACCCCCTGCTAATAGGTGAAGGTACACCCCCTGCGAATAGGTGAAGGGTACACCCCCTGCTAATAGGTGAAGGGTACACCCCCTGCTAATAGGTGAAGGGTACACCCCCTGCGAATAGGTGAAGGGTACACCCCCTGCGAATAGGTGAAGGGTACACCCCCTGCTAATAGGTGAAGGTACACCCCCTGCTAATAGGTGAAGGTACACCCCCTGCGAATAGGTGAAGGGTACACCCCCTGCGAATAGGTGAAGGGTACACCCCCTGCTAATAGGTGAAGGGTACACCCCCTGCGAATAGGTGAAGGGTACACCCCCTGCGAATAGGTGAAGGGTACACCCCCTGCTAATAGGTGAAGGTACACCCCCTGCGAATAGGTGAAGGTACACCCCCTGCGAATAGGTGAAGGGTACACCCCCTGCTAATAGGTGAAGGGTACACCCCCTGCTAATAGGTGAAGGGTACACCCCCTGCTAATAGGTGAAGGGTACACCCCCTGCGAATAGGTGAAGGTACACCCCCTGCGAATAGGTGAAGGGTACACCCCCTGCTAATAGGTGAAGGGTACACCCCCTGCTAATAGGTGAAGGGTACACCCCCTGCTATAGGTGAAGGGTACACCCCCTGCTAATAGGTGAGGTACACCCCCTGCTAATAGGTGAAGGGTACACCCCCTGCGAATAGGTGAAGGGTACACCCCCTGCTAATAGGTGAAGGGTACACCCCCTGCGAATAGTGAAGGGTACACCCCCTGCGAATAGGGGAAGGGTACACCCCCTGCTAATAGGTGAAGGGTACACCCCCTGCGAATAGGTGAAGGGTACACCCCCTGCTAATAGGTGAAGGGTACACCCCCTGCTAATAGGTGAAGGGTACACCCCCTGCGAATAGGTGAAGGTACACCCCCTGCGAATAGGTGAAGGTACACCCCCTGCTAATAGGTGAAGGGTACACCCCCTGCGAATAGGTGAAGGGTACACCCCCTGCTAATAGGTGAAGGTACACCCCCTGCGAATAGGTGAAGGGTACACCCCCTGCGAATAGGTGAAGGGTACACCCCCTGCGAATAGGTGAAGGGTACACCCCCTGCGAATAGGTGAAGGGTACACCCCCTGCGAATAGGTGAAGGTACACCCCCTGCTAATAGGTGAAGGGTACACCCCCTGCTATAGGTGAAGGGTACACCCCCTGCGAATAGGTGAAGGGTACACCCCCTGCTAATAGGTGAAGGTACACCCCCTGCTAATAGGTGAAGGGTACACCCCCTGCGAATAGGTGAAGGGTACACCCCCTGCGAATAGGTGAAGGGTACACCCCCTGCTAATAGGTGAAGGTACACCCCCTGCTAATAGGTGAAGGGTACACCCCCTGCGAATAGGTGAAGGGTACACCCCCTGCTAATAGGTGAAGGGTACACCCCCTGCTAATAGGTGAAGGGTACACCCCCTGCGAATAGGTGAAGGGTACACCCCCTGCTAATAGGTGAAGGGTACACCCCCTGCGAATAGGTGAAGGGTACACCCCCTGCTAATAGGTGAAGGGTACACCCCCTGCGAATAGGTGAAGGGTACACCCCCTGCTAATAGGTGAAGGTACACCCCCTGCTAATAGGTGAAGGGTACACCCCCTGCTAATAGGTGAAGGGTACACCCCCTGCGAATAGGTGAAGGGTACACCCCCTGCGAATAGGTGAAGGGTACACCCCCTGCTAATAGGTGAAGGGTACACCCCCTGCTAATAGGTGAAGGGTACACCCCCTGCTAATAGGTGAAGGTACACCCCCTGCTAATAGGTGAAGGGTACACCCCCTGCTAATAGGTGAAGGGTACACCCCCTGCTAATAGGTGAAGGTACACCCCCTGCGAATAGGTGAAGGGTACACCCCCTGCTAATAGGTGAAGGGTACACCCCCTGCGAATAGGTGAAGGTACACCCCCTGCGAATAGGTGAAGGGTACACCCCCTGCTAATAGGTGAAGGGTACACCCCCTGCGAATAGGTGAAGGGTACACCCCCTGCTAATAGGTGAAGGGTACACCCCCTGCGAATAGGTGAAGGGTACACCCCCTGCTAATAGGTGAAGGGTACACCCCCTGCTAATAGGTGAAGGTACACCCCCTGCTAATAGGTGAAGGGTACACCCCCTGCGAATAGGTGAAGGGTACACCCCCTGCGAATAGGTGAAGGGTACACCCCCTGCGAATAGGTGAAGGGTACACCCCCTGCTAATAGGTGAAGGGTACACCCCCTGCTAATAGGTGAAGGGTACACCCCCTGCTAATAGGTGAAGGGTACACCCCCTGCTAATAGGTGAAGGGTACACCCCCTGCTAATAGGTGAAGGGTACACCCCCTGCTAATAGGTGAAGGGTACACCCCCTGCTAATAGGTGAAGGGTACACCCCCTGCTAATAGGTGAAGGGTACACCCCCTGCTAATAGGTGAAGGGTACACCCCCTGCTAATAGGTGAAGGGTACACCCCCTGCTAATAGGTGAAGGGTACACCCCCTGCTAATAGGTGAAGGGTACACCCCCTGCTAATAGGTGAAGGGTACACCCCCTGCTAATAGGTGAAGGGTACACCCCCTGCTAATAGGTGAAGGGTACACCCCCTGCTAATAGGTGAAGGGTACACCCCCTGCTAATAGGTGAAGGGTACACCCCCTGCTAATAGGTGAAGGGTACACCCCCTGCTAATAGGTGAAGGGTACACCCCCTGCTAATAGGTGAAGGGTACACCCCCTGCTAATAGGTGAAGGGTACACCCCCTGCTAATAGGTGAAGGGTACACCCCCTGCTAATAGGTGAAGGGTACACCCCCTGCTAATAGGTGAAGGGTACACCCCCTGCTAATAGGTGAAGGGTACACCCCCTGCTAATAGGTGAAGGGTACACCCCCTGCTAATAGGTGAAGGGTACACCCCCTGCTAATAGGTGAAGGGTACACCCCCTGCTAATAGGTGAAGGGTACACCCCCTGCTAATAGGTGAAGGGTACACCCCCTGCTAATAGGTGAAGGGTACACCCCCTGCTAATAGGTGAAGGGTACACCCCCTGCTAATAGGTGAAGGGTACACCCCCTGCTAATAGGTGAAGGGTACACCCCCTGCTAATAGGTGAAGGGTACACCCCCTGCTAATAGGTGAAGGGTACACCCCCTGCTAATAGGTGAAGGGTACACCCCCTGCTAATAGGTGAAGGGTACACCCCCTGCTAATAGGTGAAGGGTACACCCCCTGCTAATAGGTGAAGGGTACACCCCCTGCTAATAGGTGAAGGGTACACCCCCTGCTAATAGGTGAAGGGTACACCCCCTGCTAATAGGTGAAGGGTACACCCCCTGCTAATAGGTGAAGGGTACACCCCCTGCTAATAGGTGAAGGGTACACCCCCTGCTAATAGGTGAAGGGTACACCCCCTGCTAATAGGTGAAGGGTACACCCCCTGCTAATAGGTGAAGGGTACACCCCCTGCTAATAGGTGAAGGGTACACCCCCTGCTAATAGGTGAAGGGTACACCCCCTGCTAATAGGTGAAGGGTACACCCCCTGCTAATAGGTGAAGGGTACACCCCCTGCTAATAGGTGAAGGGTACACCCCCTGCTAATAGGTGAAGGGTACACCCCCTGCTAATAGGTGAAGGGTACACCCCCTGCTAATAGGTGAAGGGTACACCCCCTGCTAATAGGTGAAGGGTACACCCCCTGCTAATAGGTGAAGGGTACACCCCCTGCTAATAGGTGAAGGGTACACCCCCTGCTAATAGGTGAAGGGTACACCCCCTGCTAATAGGTGAAGGGTACACCCCCTGCTAATAGGTGAAGGGTACACCCCCTGCTAATAGGCAACTTAAATTGGACGTCCCGAGAGCAGTTTGAACCATCTTTAATGTCGTTGAGCTCAAACCTCTGAAGCACCCACCTGTTAGTGATTTGAAACACACACTTACACAGCACGTGCACGTGTCGCTAACAAAGTAATAGAGTAAGTAGAGTAGCGATCCCACGAGGGATACGTTAGCTATATTTAAATTGCTATAAAAATATGATAAAAATACTAAATTGATAATTGAAATTAATTAAAAATAAATTTGAATAACTATGCAATAAAAGAAAACAAATTAAACGAGATAAATTTGATGGATAAAAGCCTTGGCTAGGATCGATTTCTTCGTTACGATGATTCTGCTACTAATGCTGTGGTAATGCTCTGCAGCATTATCTAAAAAACAGCAAGAATAAAATTGATTTCTAGGATTCTTTCGAATTGCCTAGGTAAATTCAAATCAGTATTTCTTTCTACCTTGAAAGAATGCGACTAAAATTGAATTTCCGATATGTGCTTTTCTTATTGCCAATCAAATTAATGTTAACTATGTTGTAACAAAGTAATTCAATTAATTATTCATGCATCTAAAATTTATATCTATCTATCGATACAATATAAATATGAATAGTCAACCTATTTATCGATATGATCTGACTTAAGCAAGAAACATCACAAATAATTGTTTAATAGATAATCGCAGAAACAAAACCAAGATCGTAGCAAAGTATCGCAACAAATACTATCGTCCTAACCAAGATAATAAGTTTAGCTACTAGACATAATTAAAAATAAACTAAAAACAATGGTGTTCATAAAAATCATAAAATAGTAAGAAGTTAAGGAGAGGAAAATGAAGGAATGGTGTTGTCTCCCTTCTCTGGTCCAGAACTCTATCTCCAGCAAAAAAAAAATCTCCTCCAGAATGCCTCTGCGTAGTCTCTTCTATGGTTGAAAAGTATCCCCTCTTTTTCTGCATGCAATCCTCCCTTTTCTCTCTCCAATTTATTATTCATTTAATTGTTTTCCTTTTTGTTTTAGCTTTCCAGCATGGATTTGTCTTTCTCTCTCCAATCTCTCTGTTAAGCTATTTCGTCTTTTAGTGCTGCCCAAGTTGCTTTCTTCTGCTGCCCGTCTTCCACCTTTTATTTTTCTTCTCTCAGCATCATCCGCTGCCTAGCTTCTGCCATCATCCGCTGCCCAATTTCTTTAGATCATCCGGTTGCTTCCTGCCTTTTTATATCCACCAATTGCTTTTTGCTTTTGTCTTTTTTTTTTTTTTTTGCTGCCCATTCTTCAAATCATCCGCTGCCCAGTTTCTTTTCTTTGTAGATCTTCCGCTGCCCGTTTCTTCTTTCTTGTTTCCTTCGCTACCCAGTTTCCTTTTCTTTCTTTCTAGTCTTTACATCATCCGCTGCCCAGCTGCCCATTCTTCAAATCATCCGCTGCCTCATTTAATTAAATCCAAATCTAATTCTTCCATGAATTCAACATTCTCTTCTCCATAATCGGCAACTAATTTCCTCAATTTACGTGATTTGATTCCTCTCTCTCCATGATCTTCAGCTTTTGAATTTGATTTTCCCTCTAATAAAAATTACATTCAAATATGAAAATACAAAATTCAAAATAAGGAGAAAAATATGCTTTTAATGGAAAATCTACATAAATATATTAAATTGAATCAAAACACTAATGCTGCAAGATTATTTAGCAATTGCAGTAAATCATACTAATTTATTATTGCAATCACTCAATTCATATAAGTTTTCTTATGTAAAATTAGTATAAAATGACTCTAAAATAAGAGTCATCAAATACCCCCAAACTTAAACCATTACTCGTCCTCGAGTGATGCAAACAAAAATGAATTTCCACGGTAACATTGACAAAATCGATATAATTCCGAAATATCTACTAATTTGTAATTTATTGAAAAATTTTACTATCACAATTAAAAGCAATCAATATAGATTCAATTCCCAATAACCTAGTCAAAAATGTGTGTGTGCTCAAACTCCATTTGAATTGCTAAGTTCAATAATCAAAACTAGAAATCACAATACATATCATAAGATGTCAACTCTCTAATATCCTTCATAAATCCATTAACATTCAAAGATTCTTCTTCTTTCTTTTTATTTTATTTTTTAAATAAGTAAGGGGATTAAGTTTTTTTTTTTTTTTTTTTTTTTTTTTACATTGACTTTATCTATAAGTCACACTACCTTTTTACGCGAATGACAACATTGGTGATGAAGTCCTCCGGTTACTCAATAGTGTCACCTCAAGATAAATATACTCATATATACAATAGAGGAGTATAGTCAATAAACATGCAACGGAGTTCCTCCCAACGTTCCTCTAATTTATTTCTACCCATCGAGTATCCAAAAGGCTCACTCGAAATTGAAAGTAGATTAGGAAATTGCACTTTTTTATTTATTTATTATTTTTTTTATTTTTATTACCCCCAAACTTATTATTTACTATATTTTTCTAAGAAGAATTCTCTAATTGCTAATTTATTTAATCAAACATTAAATTATTGACGCCTAGATATAATTGTAATGTCTAGTAAGGATAATATTCCTAAACAACCAAAAGGAGTTTGTGTGTTAGAGACACTAAGTTAATGGGAATAAATCTTAACTGATTTCTAATAATACGTGACACTAACATTATCCAATAACTCACCAAATCAAAAGATATTAGGAAATTATATCGCACTTTTCTTCATTTCATCATCATTTTGTTTTTTCTTTTTTTTTTTTTTAGGTAACACACCAACAGAGGGTAACAAACCAAAAGATAACAACAAACACTAAAATACCAATCAATAGATACTAATTTCCCTAAAATAAAATATAAACGACCAAAATTCAATCAACATCCAGAGAGAATCAAAACAACAATATTCAGAGAAACAGTAAATATTAATCATCCAAATTAATCATCCAAATTAGATAAACATCCTCACTCATACTAAATAGCACCTCCACACTTAAAAAGTGGCAGTGTCCCCACTGCCAAACAAAATTAAGTTCAACAAAAAGAAATTAAAGCAAAATAAAACTAGGGGGGTTAGGACTTCCCTGGAATTCATGCTTCAGGTTCAGACTCATCATCCGAATCTCGGAAAATTGTTGCTGGGAACCGAGGGAAAACAGGGGCTGGATCTTCTGACCTTCTGGCAAAGCTAGCGGCCAATGCTGTATCACGCAGCTTGTTGTACTGCCAAAATGTTCTATTTTTGCGTTTTAAGCTGGTCAAGGTCCTTGTCACCTTAGATTGTAATTGCTTCTGATGTTGAAGTTCCTCTTTCAAAGTCGAAAGATCATTTCTGTGCAAATCAAGCTTATTACGTACTGCCTCCAGACCATCAAGTATTTGCTGGTGGATATTGTTGGTGCTGGATGATGCTGCAGCTCCACTTGCAGCATTCTCTTCAGATTCTGGTGCTCCTGCTCCCAACCCCTCCGAAGCAATTCTCCTTATAATAGGTGGTGTCATAACAGGGCCAGGGGAGAGTTCTTCTTCATCAGCATCATACATTACGCCAGCCAGTTCACATAATCCAGAGATCAAATAAGGAAATAACAGCTGCCCTTTCGGTTTTAAAGCGTTTGCACACAAATTCCGATATATCACCAGACCCACATTAATTGTCTTGTTTGTCAAAATGCAATAGAGTAAGATAACTCGTTCTCTTGTCAAATGCTGACCATGAGACGAAGGAAATAATCGGAGTTTTAAAAAATGATACCAAACCTTAGCCTTCGGCAGTAGAGCGAGCCTTGGAATAGAGACACAGTCGGTTTTTGACCGTACCCATTCTGTGTTGGGCACTGCTATTTCCGTCAATACTGATTTTAGAAATCCCTGTGATCCATAATCTTCGTATTTATAAAATTCATCTTTAACTTCCTCCAACTCATAAAATTTATTAATTTCAGATGGCCCTATTTTCACCTCACATTCTCGAACCCGAATGCTTTCGGGCAAATCGCCCTCAAAATTAGCATAGAATTCCCGCACAATAGATTTTATTGCTGTATCTGGAGAAGCGCAAAATTTCTCCCACTTTCGTTCTTGAATAATAGAGGTAATATAGTTTGGGTACCTGGATACTTGCTCGGCCTCAACCAGGAAACCTTTTTCTTGTGCAAAAGACCGTTGTTGTAGAGCTTGCTCGTATCGCAGCTTGGCTTCCTCAGAAATAAACGCCATTCTGTTTACTTTCTTGGCGTTTTTCCGACCCTTCTGTTTTGGCCGCATTGTTACATACAGAATAGTGCGTGCTGCTGTAGCGTTAGTCGCAGCGATTGGGAGCGGAGGAAAAAAATTTTTGACAACCTTATTCGGAGACTCGAAAGAAAATTCTCACTGAATGTCGGCGGCGGGTTGCAAACAGAAATTTACCCTAAAATTACTTCGAGAAAAATTGGGTGAAGATGAGTAAGAGTGAAATTCAAAAATGCTTATTTAAACATAAAAAAAATTATATAAAAAATAATAGATAAAAAAATTGCAACTTAAAATTAACGCATAAAAGGATATATTTGAGGGTTGCCTCCCTCACAGCGCTAAGTTTTTTTTATAAGTCTTCAGCCAGACTTCCATTTGCTCAGTCGTCTGCTGCATTTTGTAGAGAAATTGACATGATTTTTGTCAATTTCTCCCCAAAATAATGCTTTATCCGTTGACCATTTACCTTAAAAGTTCTTCCATTTTTCTCATCATGTAACTCTACTGCTCCGTATGGAAATACCTCCATTATTTCAAATGGCCCAGACCACCTCGATTTGAGCTTCCCCGGAAAGAGCTTCATCCTAGAATTAAATAATAAAACCTTTTCACCCTTCTCAAATGCTCTGGCTTGCAGCTTTTTATCATGCCATTTTTTAACTTTTTCCTTGTATAGTTTGGCATTCTCATATGCGCTTAACCTTAACTCTTCCAGCTCCTGTAACTGCAAAAACCGATCCTTACCAGCTCTTTGTAAATCCAGGTTTAGGGTTTTTATTGCCCAGTATGCTTTATGTTCAAGCTCAACTGGTAGATGGCAAGCTTTCCCATAAATTAAATTATACGGTGTGATGCCCAAAGGTGTTTTATATGCTGTTCTGTATGCCCATAACGCATCATCTAATTTTAATGACCAATCTTTTCTGTTTGGATTCACCACCTTCTCCAGAATTCGTTTGACTTCCCTGTTTGATACTTCTGCTTGTCCATTACTCTGAGGATGGTAAGCTGTAGTTATTTTATGTCTGACTCCATATTTTCCCAGTAAACCAGTGAACATCCTATTGCAGAAATGTGAACCTCCATCACTTATAATTGCTCGCGGTGTTCCAAAACGTGTAAAAATGTTTTTCTGCAAAAATTTCAGAACACTCTTCCCTTCATTATTTTGAAGTGCCACTGCTTCAACCCATTTAGATACGTAGTCCACCACCAATAAAATGTATTGGTTTCCAAAAGAAGGTGGAAAAGGTCCCATGAAGTCTATACCCCATACGTCGAATATTTCCACTTCCAAAATATTTGTAAGTGGCAACTCGTGTTTTCTTGAGATGTTCCCTGTTCTTTGACACCTGTCACATTTTTGAACAAACTCATTAGCATCCTTAAAAAGCGAAGGCCAGTACAAACCTGATTGCAAAACTTTTGCAGCTGTTCTGGTTCCTCCATAATGACCTCCATATGATGCTGCATGGCATTGCTGCAGCACTGACTGCATTTCCTCTTCTGGAACACATCTCCTCAACAGCTGATCAGCACATTGTTTGAAAAGAAATGGCTCGTCTCAGAAGTATTGCTTAACATCTTTCATGAACTTCCTTCTCTGTTGATAATCTAAATCAAAAGGAATTATATCACTCACAATAAAATTCACAAAATCAGCGTACCAGGGAGTTGAAGAAACTTCCAGTTTCAGTATTTGTTCATCAGGGAAGGATTCTTTAATCATTCCTTTGGCTTGTTGCTCCCCCACATTCTCCAGACGAGATAAGTGATCCGCTACCTGATTTTCACATCCCTTTCTATTGCGAATCTCCATATCAAACTCTTGGAGTAACAACACCCATCGAATAAGCCTAGGTTTAGCATCCTTCTTGGCAACCAAATATTTTATTGCTGCATGGTCAGTATAGATGATAACCTTGGCGCCAATTAAATATGCTCTGAATTTGTCAAATGCAAAAACCACAGCTAGTAGCTCTTTCTCTGTTGTTGTGTAGTTCTTTTGAGCTTCATTCAATGTTTTGCTTGCGTAGTAAATAGAGCGAAAAATTTTCTCTTTCTTCTTCCCAAGAACCACTCCCACTGCATAGTCGCTAGCATCACACATTAAAATAAAAGGCGAGTTCCAGTTGGGTGCAGCTATTACAGGTGCCGTGATCAGCTTTTGTTTCAGCATGTTAAAAGCTTCCAGACAGTTTTCATCGAAGTTAAATGGTATATTCTGCTCCAGTAAATTGCATAAAGGCTTTGATATTTTAGAAAAATCTTTAATGAAGCGTCTGTAAAATCCTGCATGCCCCAAAAAGCTTCTGATTCCCTTCACTGTTTTTGGTGGAGGCAGTTTCTCAATAACTTCAATTTTTGCTTTGTCCACCTCTAAACCTTTTGCTGAAATTCTATGCCCCAAAACTATTCCTTCTGGAACCATGAATTGACACTTTTCCCAGTTTAAAACTAGGTTAGTTTCCATACATCTCTTCAGTACTTTCTCTAAATTTTCCAAACAACTCTTGAAAGAATCTCCAACAATGGAGAAATCATCCATAAAAATTTCCAATCCTTCTTCAATCATGTCTGAAAATATCGCCATCATGCAGCGCTGGAATGTGGCAGGAGCATTACATAACCCAAAAGGCATCCTTCTAAAAGCAAAAGTTCCATATGGACAGGTGAAAGTTGTTTTCTCCTGGTCCTCCGGGGCTATTGTAATCTGATTGTACCCCGAGTAACCGTCTAAAAAGTAATAAAAATCTTTACCAGCTAATCTGTCCAGCATTTGGTCTATGAAGGGAAGAGGAAAATGGTCCTTTCGGGTAGCTTTATTCAGCTTCCTGTAGTCCATGCAAATCCGCCATCCGGTCACTGTCCTTGTTGGTATCAATTCATTTTTTTCATTCTCTATGACAGTTGTCCCTCCTTTCTTTGGAACACAATGAACTGGGCTAATCCAGGAGCTGTCAGAAATGGGGTAAATTATTCCTGCATCTAACCATTTGAGTATCTCTTTCTTAACAACTTCCTTCATAATGGGATTCAGTCTTCTCTGCTGATCTATAGTTGCGGTAGCTCCTTCTTCTAATCTGATCTTGTGCATGCAAATGCTTGGACTTATCCCTCTTATGTCTTTCACTGTCCATGCTAAAGCTAGCTTATATTTCTTTAGAACCTCCACTAATTCTTGCTCCTGCATGTTAGACAAAGTGGTAGAGATAATAGCAGGAAATGTTTCATTGAGTCCAAGAAATACATACTTCAAATGTGGTGGCAGCTGTTTGAGCTCCACTGTTGCTGCTTCCTTGCTGGAATGCTCTCCATCTTCTTTACCATCTTCTGCTCGAATTAATGCCTCGAACTGCCTTCTGTACCCGCCTGATAATTGTTTAATTTCTGCTGATTTGATTTCATTAGAAATATTGAAGCACTCTTCATCATAATAAGGGCACTTAATAGCTTTCAAAACATTGAAAGTAACTTGCTGGTCGTTTACTCTCATTGTCAGTTCCCCTCTCTGAACATCGATCAGTGTTCTGCCAGTAGCCAAAAATGGCCGCCCCAAAATTATCGGTACTTCTCGATCGGCTTCATAATCAAGTATAATGAAATCTGCCGGGAAAATGAATTTATCCACCTTTACCAACACATCTTCAATCTTTTCCTGAGGGTGGGTTAATGATCGGTCAGCAAGCTGCAAAGTTACTGTTGTTGGCCGAGCTTCTCCAATTCCCAGCTTCTTAAAAATTGACATGGGCATCAAATTTATGCTGGCTCCAAGATCGCAGAGAGCTTTTCCGAAATAATTATTTCCGATGGTGCAAGGTATGGTGAAGCTACCAGGATCCTTCAATTTTGGTGGAATCTTATTTTGCAAAATGTAGCTGGTTTCCTCAGTCATAGCCACCATTTCATATTCTCCCAACCTCCTCTTTTTGGATAGGATGTCTTTCATGAATTTAGTGTAGTTGGGCATCTGCTCAAGAGCTTCCACCAGAGGTACGTTGATGTGGAGTTGCTTTAAAACATCTAGAAACTTTTTAAACTGTTTTTCCTGGTTGTGTTTTTGAAGTCTCTGTGGAAATGGTGGAGGTGGTCTCTGGAGTTGCACTTCTGTAGGTCGATGCTGCTGCGATGCTGCGGGCGGAACTGCGGCATTTATATTAATTTCTCCAGATTCAGAATTATTCTCTTCGGCCTCCTGAGTTCTTTCTTTCTCAATCATTAATTCTCTTTCTTGTAAACCCTCAGTATTGGGTAGTTGTTCGGCTTCTTTTTCTTGACTATTACCCTGTGACTTTTCCATCCTCCGTGGCTTTTCAGGAATCTCTACTTCCCTTCCATTCCTTAATAAAATTGCTTTGCAATGTTCTTTTCCCTGTCTCTGTGGAATCTCAGTGTCGCTGGGTAATTGTCCAATGCTCCTTGAGTTTGCAGATTGTGCTAATTGCCCCAGTTGGGTTTCAATATTCTTTATCGAAGCTGATAAATTCTGCAAAATTATATCTGTTCTTGCAGCATATTCCCTTGCAAAGTTGTCTGGTTTTTCTTGAGCTGCAGGTTTCTGAGCTTGCTGGGTGTAATTCGGGGCATAGTTATCGGCAGATCTTGCAGGTTGTGCATTGTTCTGTTGCTGCGAATTCCATTGGAAGTTCGGGTGTTGTCTCCATCCAGGGTTATATGTCTGTGAATATGGATTATTGTTTCGATTGAACCCCACATAATTTGCAGATTCAGGATTTGTCGGGCATGCACTATCATCATGGTTCTCCCCACAGAAAATGCAAGAAATCTCTCTGGTTACTGGTTGTTGCTGTTTGTTCATGGCTTTAAATGCATTTTCAAGTGAAGCTATTTTTGCATTAAGAGCAGCAACTTCATCCACTTCATAAACTCCAGGAGCTCTCCTTGCTGCTGCATTCCTGTCTGATGGCCACTGATAACTGTTCACTGCCATTCTCTCCAGTAGATCGTAAGCTTCGTTAAAAGATTTTGACAGTAATGTTCCATTAGCAGCTGCATCAATAATCGATCGGGTCTGTCCATTCAGCCCGTTGTAAAAAGTTTCTAGCTGAATCCAATGAGGAATCCCGTGATTTGGACACTGTCTCAACAACTCTTTAAATCTATCCCAAGCTTCGTAGAGTGATTCTCCATCTCTTTGTTGAAAGCTTGTTATTTCGTTTCTCATCCTAGCATTCCTCACTGGTGGGTGATACTTCATAATGAACTTCTTCGCTAAATCCCCCAAAGTGGTGATCGTGTCTGAAGGAATGCTGTTTAACCAGTCTCTCGCTCTGTCTCTTAAGGAGTATGGAAACAGCTTTAGCCTCAACGCTTCAGCAGATACTCCAGGGAAGTTAAATGAGTCACTGACTTCTCCAAAAACTTTCAAATGACGATGCGGGTTGTCTGTAACTATTCCACTAAACTGCCCAACTGTTTGAAGCATTTGGAACATCACTGGTTTAAGCTCGAATCTAATGGCACGAAGATCAGGTCTGACTATTCCAGGATTAAGATCATTCAGTGTAGGAATTGCAAAATCCTGAATAGGTATATCTCTGTCATCAACAACTCTTTCAGCATTTTCTCTTTCTCTCTCTACGTTTGCCATATTTTCTCCTTCAAGAAACTGCTGTTGTTGTTGTCTTCTTCTAGCTCTGAAAGTTCTTTCAATTTCTGGATCTATGGGTACAAGATCCTGCTCGTTTTCTTCGTCCGGCATAAATCAATTATATCTGAAAATAGATAAACAAACTAAAATAAAATAACGTAAAATAAAATAAAATAATTATAGCAAAATAATCACAACTAAGCAATATCCCCGGCAACGGCGCCAAAAACTTGTTAGTGATTTTACACACTTACACGCAAGTGCACGTGTCGCTAACAAAGTAATAGAGTAAGTAGAGTATCGATCCCACGAGGATAACGTTAGCTATATTTAAATTGCTATAAAAATATGATAAAAATACTAAATTGATAATTGAAATTAATTAAAAATAAATTTGAATAACTATGCAATAAAAGAAAACAAATTAAACGAGATAAATTTGATGGATAAAAGCCTTGGCTAGGATCGATTTCTTCGTTACGATGATTCTGCTACTAATGCTGTGGTAATGCTCTGCAGCATTATCTAAAAAACAGCAAGAATAAAATTGATTTCTAGGATTCTTTCGAATTGCCTAGGTAAATTCAAATCAGTATTTCTTTCTACCTTGAAAGAATGCGACTAAAATTGAATTTCCGATATGTGCTTTTCTTATTGCCAATCAAATTAATGTTAACTATGTTGTAACAAAGTAATTAAATTAAATATTCATGCATCTAAAATTTATATCTATCTATCGATACAATATAAATATGAATAGTCAACCTATCTATCGATATGATCTGACTTAAGCAAGAAACATCACAAATAATTGTTTAATAGATAATCGCAGAAACAAAACCAAGATCGTAGCAAAGTATCGCAACAAATACTATCGTCCTAACCAAGATAATAAGTTTAGCTACTAGACATAATTAAAAATAAACTAAAAACAATGGTGTTCATAAAAATCATAAAATAGTAAGAAGTTAAGGAGAGGAAAATGAAGGAATGGTGTTGTCTCCCTTCTCTGGTCCAGAACTCTATCTCCAGCAAAAAAAAAATCTCCTCCAGAATGCCTCTGCGTAGTCTCTTCTATGGTTGAAAAGTATCCCCTCTTTTTCTGCATGCAATCCTCCCTTTTCTCTCTCCAATTTATTATTCATTTAATTGTTTTCTTTTTTGTTTTAGCTTTCCAGCATGGATTTGTCTTTCTCTCTCCAATCTCTCTGTTAAGCTATTTCGTCTTTTAGTGCTGCCCAAGTTGCTTTCTTCCACTGCCCGTCTTCCACCTTTTATTTTTCTTCTCTCAGCATCATCCGCTGCCCAGCTTCTACCATCATCCGCTGCCCAATTTCTTTAGATCATCCGGTTGCTTCCTGCCTTTTTATATCCACCAATTGCTTTTGTCTTTTTTTTTTTTTTTTTGCTGCTCATTCTTCAAATCATCCGCTGCCCAGTTTTCTTTTCTTTGTAGATCTTCCGCTGCCCGTTTCTTCTTTCTTGTTTCCTTCGCTACCCAGTTTCCTTTTCTTTCTTTCTAGTCTTTACATCATCCGCTGCCCAGCTGCCCATTCTTCAAATCATCCGCTGCCTCATTTAATTAAATCCAAATCTAATTCTTCCATGAATTCAACATTCTCTTCTCCATAATCGGCAACTAATTTCCTCAATTTACGTGATTTGATTCCTCTCTCTCCATGATCTTCAGCTTTTGAATTTGATTTTCCCTCTAATAAAAATTACATTCAAATATGAAAATACAAAATTCAAAATAAGGAGAAAAATATGCTTTTAATGGAAAATCTACATAAATATATTAAATTGAATCAAAACACTAATGCTGCAAGATTATTTAGCAATTGCAGTAAATCATACTAATTTATTATTGCAATCACTCAATTCATATAAGTTTTCTTATGTAAAATTAGTATAAAATGACTCTAAAATAAGAGTCATCACACCCACTGGAGATATCTCTTTCATGTCAAAAATAAAGTCTTTTCTCCTCTATATCTTAGAATATCAGTGCAGAAGCTGTGGACGACTGCAGAAGTCAACAAGAATGGACAACTGTTTTCAAGAACAGCGTGGACGACTGTTCACAAAACAGAATAGACAACTGTTTTAAAGAACAGCGTGGACGACTGTTTTAAAGAACAGCGTGGACGACTGTTTTTAAGGGCAGAACTGACGACTGGTTTTAAAGGGCAGAACGGACGACTGTTTTTAAAGGGCAGAATGGACGACTGTTTTTTTTTTTTTTTAATTCAACACTTCACTGATCGATCTGCTACCACAGCCGATCGATCGGCTACCTCTCTGTTTGACAGTTTACATCTCTTGACACAAAAAGCTTCAAACTTCAAAAAACCCAATTCAAAACATAAGTTTGGACATATCAGAAAAACATGACAGAAGTTCTAAAATCTAACTGCATGGATAGCTCTAAAACCCAAGACAATCCATACATAACCTAAAAGAAAAGACTCCAAGCAGTTCCAGAATATTTCAAAATATATATTCAACTGTCAGAACAGAGGTTTTAAAATATCAACACAAAGTCTATACATCGTTTTAAAATCCCAAAAGCTGTACAGAACTTCACATACACCTCAAAAATACACCTCCACAGGTTCAAAATATGTCTGGCTGCCACAACCACCCCCATGAGCTTGTCCCGCCAACTGCATCTACTCGTCGGCCTGAGGCACAAAGTTCTCATTTGGAGGATCCATACCTACAACAGAGAGCTCAACTATGAGCCTAGAGCTCAGTAAGAACATACTATGCAGTAATGCATATGCTATGCATGAACTTTTGAAATACATGAGCATTACTTTATATTACGTCAAGTGCACAGAAAGTATAAGTGAGGCTTATAGAGGAACTGGTGCAACAGAAGTGCACTATCCGGCATATAACAGGGATACAGAACAGGATGTCAGTCCTCGTCCCACACTTAACCGTACATTACATTACAGATTTTATCTTTCTTAACTTCAAACCTCGTGCATAAAACATTTACATGACTTTCAGGAAAACGTGTATGCATGAACATTTATGGTGCTTAAACATAACTTGAACAGGCTACAGGATAACAAGCAAAACAGAAAGCAAACTCATTCAACTTAGAACTTAACCTACCACCTAACTACCCGACAACCAAAACCTAGTATCTCCATGCTGTAGGGCCTTAAGGGCCAACTTATATGCATGAACTTACCTATTGTCCGTAGAGTTGCAGGTCTCGCACGTAAGTCCTCGGCAATACACGAACCTAAATTGTGTATAATCGGACCGTTAACCTTAAGTGTAACGTCCCTTAAACTATTCCTCAAAATTCCCGATAAATTTAAAATTTCTTTTATACCTAAGTAATTCTCATAACGTTGAGCGGAATTAGAATCATTAAAATCATTTGGAAAATAATAGGAAGGCTTTTTGAATAAAACGTTTTAAATTCTCAAATCAATTTAAAACAAACAATTAAATGACAATTAAACCATCAGCCATTTGAGACAAAAGAGCACCGAAGCAGGGGAGGGGCAGAAGGGGCAATTCAGCCCGAAAAACCACAGGTGACCGAGCGCCTGACGATGGGCAATCGAGCGCCCCTCGCACAACCGCCTGATTACTCATCTTCAAGCGTTCGGTCGGTTCACGTTCTGTTTACAGAACGTGAAACCAGACAGTCAAACCGAACGTACGCCTCTCTTCCTTCGTACGATCGCCAAACTCTCTGGAAAACCCGAGAGTTCTTGTAGTACCCGGCTTGTACAGATTTTGGACTTAATATATATTATATTCATATTTTATATATATGTGGTATTTTTCATAAATATGTCAAATCAAATCAGTTTCACAAACGAAAAGCGTCATTACGATCCTAACGATTAATAGGAATTTTGAGAAAATTATGGGAATTTTCGGAGATTAAACGCTATATTCTGAGTAATTACATTTCTCGTAATATGAAGGACGTTTTAGTAAAAATAGTAAACGAGGTCCAAATTGCGAACGGACAGTTTTAATAAAGCCATGGCAATGAATAGGAGTTATTGGCAAAATATGGAGTTTTCGATAACCCGAATAGTTAGCCGATTTACGAAACGAATGACGAAGTAGTTATAAAAATCAAAGAAGGGCAAAAAGGTAATCTGCCAAATCAATTTTATAAAATCACAATTCTTTCTTCTCTCCCTCACTTTCTCTCTTCTTCTTAGTTTCGCGAAAATGACAGAGAGCTTTCTCTCTCGGCCGCGAGCGATTCTCCTCCGTTCCGACCTCCGATCGACTTCCGTTCTTCGTGATTCTTCCTCCAATCGCAATCCTAGGTATGAATCTATGACTCTATAGCGTTAGTTTTCAATTTTCGGACCGATTTCACGTTAGGGTTTCCGTTAGGGTTTCGTCAAAAATACGAATTAGGGTTTGTAATTAATAGGGTGGCCTTGATTAAGTATGTATTGCACGTGTTTGACGTTGTTGGACGAAGTTAAATCAAATTGTGAAAGGGTTAAAAATTAGGAATTTTTGGAGAAGTTTGTTAATTGTAATTTCGAACCCTCGAGCATGAATTAGTCGTTTAAATGTCTCGATTAGATGGGTTAGAAGTTTTAAGGAATTCCTTAGTTAAGGTTTCGATAAATTTAGACGTCAATAGCTTAAATTGATTTTAATGACGAATATCGTGTTTTGCCCCAGACACACAACTCCCGTGGACGAAGCTTGAGATTCAGTGCGCTCAAGGTAAGTTCTCGTGACTTACTCTGACCGATTGGTCTACACCGTACTTCGATTTAGCGTCGAAGATCTTAGTGGATTGTTTGCTTTATTGCTTTGGTTGGGTAGATAGGTTTATAATTGTTTTAGGTTATGCTATTTCGATCTTGATGGTATGCATGTTGGTTGTTTATTTTATGTTGATATCTGTTCATGCATCACGTATTTCAAATGTCATGAAAACGAATTTCTGCACGTGTTTTAAGAAAACGAATGAACCTCTGTAATGAATAAACGTAATCTGTATCTGGTCACGCGAGGTGGGGCTCAGGCACGGCTGTACGTGCTGTAAGCGTGTACCCCCTCCTCTAGCTGGAAAGAGTAGTCCGACCGCAGGATGGGCTCTCTCCGGTTAGTGGGTTGCGATCTCGGTGACATTCTGTCTGCGACGTAATTAATCTAACTCTGAATCTGTATCTGTTTCTGTATCTGAATCTGAGCATGTTTTCTGAATGGCATACGCACGCATGCATCTGCATTTACGAAGCTTACTGAGATTTAATTATCTCATAGATGTTTGTATGGTGTAGGTGACGTTTTAGGTGACATTGAACCAGGTGAGGACGACGTTCCTCCTCCTGATGTCTGATGCTGTTGATGGAGAATGCCTGCGGGAGTATGCTGAGCAGTCGGTGCGTTTTGACCTGTGGGGATGTCTGTGTGAGTATTTTGTGGGATTTAATGGATGATGTATGTATAGACGAACATGTTAGGATGTTTGGATATGGTTAGATGTTAGGTTCATATTTGATGTTTTAAACGTTTTTTGGAAATCTGTTTATAATCCGTGTTTTTATAGTTTTTACTGGAACTGCTTGGAATTTGAAACAGGAGGATTAGACAACTTTTAAACGTATCCATGCAGTTCGTTTTTACGACAGTTTAACGTATGTTTAGTTCGTTTAATTTGAGAAATGAGATAATTTATGTGGAGAGTAAGGAAGAAAGTCTCTGGAAATCTCAGAAATGTAGCTCTCTGGAATCTCGGATTCCAGAGAGGGATTAGTCGCTGCATAATGCAGCGATTAGTCGCTGCCTTTCTTCTGCCTCTGCTTTCCGGTTTTGCCCTTCACCGATTGATAAATGTTTTAATAGTTTTATTAATTGTTTTTAAATGGTTTTAAGTTTATAATTGATTTGTTTTTAGTGATTTAAAATGGAGATTTCAATTCCGATTTAATTTCTGCATAAAGTGTAAAATAAAACGAAAAATTTATTCGGGTAAAATGGGTACAGTGTCTGGGTCGTTACAATTTATGGTATCAGAGCCCCCGGGTTTTAAAATCGGTTCTGTAGACTGCTCGACTGCACAGCCACTACGCGGACATCCTTCATCAACTGTAAGTCTGTTTATAGCTTTATTTGATTTTGTTTCTTAGGATTATTGTTTTGGTTTTTATAGGATTTTTATAACTATGACTCGAGGAAGGGATCCTAGAGATGACGCGCTAGATCGATTTACGGAGTTGATAGATCGCCAGTCTCAGCATATGGACCGGTAAGCACAACAGATTACGGACTTAGTGAATCGGGAGAACCAGAGAGCCCACGATTTGATAGTTCCCAGTAATCAGGGTATGCAAAGGTTCCAAAGCCTACGGCCCTCAGTATTTGAAGGCCAATCACCAGATCCGACAAGTGCCGAGGAATGGATCAGGGTAATGGAGGATATGTTAGCTTATGCCGAGGTAGGGAACGGGAGCAAGGTGGCGTATGCTACCTTTCACTTAGCGATGGATGCCTGTTTCTGGTGGGATTCAATCAAAGCGACGACGGACGTATCGGTTATGACTTGGGATCGGTTCAAGTTCTTATTTTTCGATAAGTATTTCAGCCGCACAGTGAGAGTGGCCAAGAGGAACGAGTTTATGCAGCTGAAGCAGACTGGTTCAGTTGCAGAGTATATTCGGAAGTTTGAGGCCTTATCGCGATTTGCATCGCGCCTTGTCAGCGACAATGAAGAGAAGGTGCACCAGTTTATGGAGGGACTTAATCCAGAGATCCGGATGCACGTGGTGGTCTCAGGTATTATTGATGTACCATTTTCTGACATTACAGCTAGAGCTCTGGATATCGAAGCTGCCAGAGCCACTTGTGTTAGACCGAGGGAGCCAGCGAAGGGCTTCTTCCGAGAGATCCGTCCTCAGTCGCAGAACCGAGGATGGCAGCCTAGAGCACAGCCTCAGCAGCAGCCGAAGGGTGTGAAGAGACCTCTTGATGGAGGTAACGATCGGGGCAAGGGGAAGCAAGTGCAGGAGGCTTCTCAGTTACTATGGTGCCCGAAGTGCCAAAAGGAGCATAGTGGCGAGTGGCGAGTGCCGAGTGCCGAGTGGGCACGAATAAATGTTACAGATGTGGAGATATCGGCCACTTCGTTAGAGATTGCCCGAAGCAGGGCCGAGATCAGTTGGGCGGAGATCAGAGGAGAGTTATGCCAAGGATTTTCGCCTTTATTGAACCTGGCGACGTTGATGATGAGGCTCAGCCTGCCGTGATTGCAGGTACTATCTTACTTATGGGCGTTGCTGTATTTACTTTGATGGATACAGGAGCTACACACTCCTTCGTATCAACTACATGCATGGCTAGATTGGGGCTAGAGTCTGAGTTAGCTGGGGTCGAGTATCGAGTGATGCTGCCTTCAGGAGAGTTTATGCAGTCAGAACGTATTCTCCAGGGCAACGTTATCTCAGTGGGGGATGTTACCCTTTATGCTCGTTTGATAGTTATGTGCATAGAGCGGTACGATCTTATCTTAGGGATGGACTGGCTATCGCAGCACTTCGCCACCATCGACTGTCGATCCGAGATAGTGACCTTCCGACCCCCGGATAGAGCCGAGTTTTCTTATCAGGCGATGAACCGATTGAGTGGATCGCCCATCTCTTATTCTTTGGAGGTCAACGAGCAGTTCAAAGGTGTGTGCTCTATTTATTTGGCCTCTGTCTTTGATTGTCAGTTGCTCAGCGGATTGAAGCCGAGCGACATTCCTATCGTCAGAGAGTTCTCTGATATATTCCTTGATGATCTTCCCGGATTACCGCCGGACCGGGAGATTGAGTTTACTATTCATGTGTATCCGGGCACTGCACCAAAGTTCAAAAATCCGTATCGGTTAGCACCAGCCGAGTTGAAAGAGCTGAAGACTCAGCTTGATGAGTTATTAGAGAAAGGTTTCATCCGACCCAGTGTATCACCTTGGGGTGCGCCCGTTCTGTTTGTCAAGAAGAAAGACGGGACCCTCAGGATGTGCATCGACTACAGAGAGTTGAACAAATTGACGGTGAAGAATAAATATCCGTTGCCCCAGATTGATGACCTATTTGATCAGCTACAGGGTGCCCGAGTATTCTCCAGGATCGACCTGCGCTCGGGTTATTATCAGCTGAAGGTCCGGAAGGAAGATGTTCAGAAAACAGCTTTCCGAACGAGGTACGGGCATTATGAGTTTCTTGTTATGTCTTTTGGACTCACTAATGCCCCTGCAGCATTCATGGATCTGATGAACCGTGTCTTTAAGGAGTATCTGGACAAGTTCGTGGTGGTTTTCATCGACGACATCCAGATTTACTCTAAGTCTAAGGGAGAGCACGAGGAGCATCTGAGGATCGTTTTACAGATTCTGAGTCAACGCCAGCTATATCCAAAGTTTTCGAAGTGCGAATTTTGGCTTGACAGAGTGAGTTTTCTGGGCCATATTATATCACAGGACGGAGTTTCTGTTGATCCGAGCAAGATACAGGTGGTCAGAGATTGGCCACAGCCGAAGAACGTACGTGAGGTGCGTGGATTTCTCGGATTGGCCGGTTATTATCGGAAGTTTATAGAGGGATTCTCGAAAATCGCACTTCCTCTTACACGATTGACTCGGAAGAACGAGAAGTTTGTATGGTCGGCTGCTTGTGATGATAGTTTTATGTAGTTAAAGCAGAGGTTGACCACCGCTCCAGTACTGGCGCTACCTGTTGAAGGTGTCAGATACAGTATTTATTGCGATGCATCTGGAGTGGGACTCGGTTGTGTATTGATGCAGGAGGGGAGAGTCATTGCATATGCTTCTCGGCAGTTGAAGCCGTACGAGCAGAATTACCCTACGCACGACCTTGAGTTAGCAGCTGTGGTCTTCGCACTGAAGATATGGAGACATTATTTATATGGGCAGCAGTGCGAGATATTTTCTGACCACAAGAGCTTGAAGTACTTATTTACGCAGAAGGAGCTGAACATGCGACAGAGACGATGGCTCGAGTTCGTCAAAGATTATGATTTTGATATCAAGTACTATCCGGAGAAGGCGAACAAGGTTGCTGATGCCTTGAGTAGAGTGCCTTCTGCGAGTCAGCTTTCATTAGCAGCGATGTCGGTTACTCTGCGGTCTGAGATTGAGAGGTTTGACGTGGAGGTAGTGGCAGAGTTGTCCAGTATGCTCACCAACATTTCTCTCAGGCCGACTATTCTGGATCGTATACGTGAGGCTCAGCAGAGTGATTCGGAGTGTATGGAGCTTCGATCCAGCATGACATTGGGAGACTCGTCGGATTTTCATTTATCAGAGGATGGTATTCTGAAGTTCAGGCATAGGTGGTACGTGCCTAGCGACGAGGATCTGAGGAAGGAGATATTAGCCGAGGCACATTCTTCGGCATATTCTGTGCACCCGGGGAGTACCAAGATGTACCGGGATTTGAAACAGCACTTCTGGTGGCCGAACATGAAGAGGGAGGTTGCCAAGTACGTTGAGACCTGTTTAGTATGTCAACAGGTGAAGGCAGAGCACCAGAGACCGGCCGGAACGTTATTGCCACTGCCGATTCCGGAGTGGAAGTGGGAGCAGATCTCCATAGACTTTATTGTGGGGCTCCCGAGAACGACGAAGGGCCATGATGGCGTATGGGTTATTGTGGACTGATTGACAAAGTCGGCCCACTTCTTATCTGTGAGGATGGCATCGTCTATGGATCAGCTCGCCGAGCTTTATGTGCAGGAGATTGTCAGACTGCACGGCGTGCCAGTTTCGATTATTTCAGACAGAGATCCGAGATTTACATCGAAGTTCTGGAAGAGTCTGCACAAAGCTATGGGGACTCAGCTTAATTTCAGCACCGCATTTCATCCTCAGACTGATGGACAGACAGAGAGGATGAATCAGATTCTGGAGGATATGCTCAGAGCATGTGTGCTGGAGTTTCAGGGATCGTGGAGCAGGTATTTGCCACTGATCGAGTTCTCCTATAATAACAGCTTCCAGGCTACCATCGGCATGGCACCGTACGAGGCGTTGTATGGGCGGAAGTTTAGATCTCCGTTATATTGGGACGAGGTTGGCGAGGCTAGCATCGTTGGTCCTGAGATTCTACAGCAGACGGCAGAGAAGATTGCCGTTATCCGACAGCGCATCGAGATAGCTCAGAGTCGACAGAAGAGCTATGCTGACACACGACGGAGAGAGCTAGAGTTTTAAGAAGGAGATGAGGTGTATCTTAAAGTTTCTCCGTTCAAGGGCGTAGCGAGATTTGGAAGGAGGGGTAAGTTAAACCCTCGATATGTGGGACCCTTTCCTATTCTGAAGAGGATCGGGAAGTTGGCGTACAGATTACAGCTTCTGGCTTCTATGGAGGGTATCCACGACGTATTCCACGTATCTATGCTTTGGAGATGTTTGCGTGATCCATCACATGCCGTGGAGACTACAGAGATCGAGGTACAGCCTACCTTGACTTACGAGGAGAGGCCGATACGCATTTTGGAGTAGTTTACCAAGGTCTTGCGCAACAAAGAGATTCCACTGGTCAAAGTTTTGTGGCGGAACCACGAGGTGGAGGAGGCTACGTGGGAACGACAGCAGGATATGATGACTAAGTATCCTGATTTGTTTGCATGATTTAATTTTGTGGACAAAATTCTAAATAAGGTGGGTGGAATGTAGTACCCGGCTTGTACGGATTTTGGATTTAATATATATTATATTCATATTTTATATATATGTGGCATTTTTCATAAATATGTCAAATCAAATCAGTTTCGCAAACGGAAAGCGTCATTACTGTAATATCCGGCTTGTACGGATTTTTAGAATATTCATATTTTATTATATATGTGGCATTTTTGGTAAATATGTCAAATCAGGTCCGATTTACGAAAAGAAAGCAACATTATGATCCTGACGAATAATAAGAATTTTAACGAATTTTGGAGAATTTTCGGAGTTATAACGCTATATTCCGAGTAATTACCTCTATCGTAATATAATTGACGTTTTAGTAAAAATAGTAAATGAGGTCCAAATTGCGAACGGATAATTTTAATAAATCTCTGGTAACTAATTGGACTTATTGGCGAAATTAGGAAATTTGGTGATCCCGAATAGTTGGACGATTAACGAAACGAAGGACGAAACAAATATAAAAATCAGTGAAGGGCAATATAGTAATTTACAATTTCATTTTTTATAAAATAACCTAATTTCTTTCTCTCCCTCACTTTCTCTCTTTTCTTCTCTGGATTCCACGAACCAGAGAGCTTCTCCTCTCGCGGCCGCCGAAGCCCTTCCCTGTTCCGACCCCGTCTGACCTTCGTTCGTTCCGATTTCTTCACGGTTTCTCCTCCTCTCGCTACCCTCGGTAAGTAGCTTCGGTCTTTGAGCGTTAAATTCCAAGTTTTAGGTCGATTTAACGTTAGGGTTTCGATAAAAATGTCGAATTAGGGCTCGTAATTAATAGGTTAGCCGTGATTAAGTATGTATTGAACGTATTTGACGTTATTGGACGAAGAAAAATCAATTTGTGAAAAAGTTAAAAATTGGTAAATTTCCGGGTTTTTGAGAAAAACTCGTTAATTGAGATTTCGGATTATCGAGCCTTAATTGACATTCTAAATGCTTTGATTAGCTAAGTTGGAATTTAGGAAATTCATTAGTTAAGGATTTTATAATTTGAACGTTTATAATTCAAATTGGTTTTAACGGTGGATATCGTGTTTTCCTCAGACACACGACTCCCGTGGACGAAGCTTGAGATTCTGCGCGCTCGAGGTAAGTTCTCGTGACTTGCTTGACCGAAAGGTCTACACCATACCTCGTCGTCGTATCAAGGATCCTTGAGGGTTCCTTGTTTTACGTTGTTTAGGTTGGGTAGTTAGGTTAGTTGTTTATAGGTTATGTTGTATTGTCTTGTTGATATGTATGTTGTTTGTTTACTTTCCGCTGATTAACTGTTCATGCATCACGTATTTCAAATGTCATGAAAACGAATTTCTGCACGTGTTTTAAGAAAATGAAATGAACCTCTGTAATTAATCTACGTAATCTGTATATGTATCTGGTTACGCGAGATGGGGCTCAGGCATGGCTGTAGGGTTTGTGAGCATGTACCCCCCTCCTCTAAATCGAAAGTGGTAGTCCGACCGCGGGATGTATCCTTTCCATTTAGAGGGCTGATATCTCGGTAACAATCTGTCTGTGACGTAATGAAAAGAATGAAAATGTATCTGAATATGAATCTGTATCTGTTTCTGTATCTGAATCTGAGCATGTTTTCTGAATGGCATCTGCACGCATGCATCTGCATTTACGTAGCTTACTGAGATTTCAATATCTCATATGTGTCTGTATGGTGTAGGTGATATTCTAGGTGATATCGAACCAGGTGAGGACGGCGTTCTTCCTCCTGACGCCTGACGCAGTTGATGGATGACGGTCGTGGGAGTGCGCTGAGTAGTCGAGGCGCTTTTGACCCGTGGGGATCGTCTGTGTATGTATTCTGGGGGATATTTGGTTAATACGAATGCATAGAACATATTAGGTTGTTTGGATCTGGTTAGGGGTTAGATAACCTTTTGATGCTTTAAATGTTTTGGGCAATTGTATGTAAAACGTCTTTGTTTAAACTGTTTTGATAAACGTTATAAAATGTTTTGGTTTAAATGTTTAAGTTAAATGAAAATGTTTTGAAATGTTGTTTGTAGGTTGTTACGGATAGCTCGGATTTTAGAGCTATCCACGCAGTTGGACTTCGCAAAGTCCAAAGCGAGTCGATTGAGTTTAGGTTATGTTTTAATCGGTTGAGTGCATGTTGTGAGTTATGGTGATTACTGGTGAAAGGAAGAAGGTGAGTTGCTCTCTGGAGATCGGATTTCAGAGAACAAATAAATGTGTTTGAAGCTGAAAATTTTGAAGTGTTAAAGTCTCGAAGGAAAAGGAGGATCGCTGCATAGTGTGCAGCGATCGATCTCTGCTTTTCAGCAGAGATCGATCGCTGCCCTTGATGTAGGCAGCAGCGATCGATCTCTGCTGAAAGCAGAGATCGATTGCTTGCTGCATGCAAGCATGCAGCGATCGATCTCTGTAAACTACAGAGATCGATCGCTTGCTGCCAATATTCAAGCAGCGATCGATCTCTGTAGTTTACAGAGATCGATCGCCCCCCCTCCTTTTGGCAGCTAGTTCCGATTCTACCCCTGCTTTAGTTGTCATTAAATACTTAAATGTTTTAAGTTTAATTAAATTGTTTTAGTTATGTTTTAAATGATTTACCAAACGAACTTCGAATTCGGTTCCGGTTTCGGTTTCGATTTCAATTCTGGTTGATATTAGATTTACAGTTTATAAAATGTAAAGAAAAATGAAAAATTTATACGGAGAAAATGGGGTACAGTATTAGGGGTGTTACAATTACGATCCTAACGATTAATAGGAATTTTAAGGAAATTATAGGAATTTTTGGAGATTAAACGCTATATTCCGAGTAATTACATTTCTCGTAATATGAAGGACGTTTTAGTAAAAATAGTAAATAAGGTCCAAATTGTGAACGGACAGTTTTAATAAAGCCCTAGCAATGAATAGGAGTTATTGGCAAAATATGGAGTTTTCGATAACCCGAATAGTTAGCCGATTTACGAAACGAATGACGAAGTAGTTATAAAAATCAAAGAAGGGCAAAAAGGTAATCTGCCAAATCAATTTTATAAAATCACAATTCTTTCTTCTCTCCCTCACTTTCTCTCTTCTTCTCTATTTCGCGAAAACGACAGAGAGCTTTCTCTCTCAGCCGCGAGCGATTCTCCTCCGTTTCGACCTCCGATCGACTTCCGTTCTTCGTGATTCTTCCTCCAATCGCAATCCTAGGTATGAATCTATGACTCTATAGCGTTAGTTTTCAATTTTCGGACCGATTTCACGTTAGGGTTTCCATTAGGGTTTCGTCAAAAATACGAATTAGGGTTTGTAATTAATAGGGTGGCCTTGATTAAGTATGTATTGCACGTGTTTGACGTTATTGGACGAAGTTAAATCAAATTGTGAAAGGGTTAAAAATTAGGAATTTTTGGAGAAGTTCGTTAATTGTAATTTCGAACCCTCGAGCATGAATTAGTCGTTTAAATGTCTCGATTAGATGGGTTAGAAGTTTTAAGGAATTCCTTAGTTAAGGTTTCGATAAATTTAGACGTCAATAGCTTAAATTGGTTTTAACGACGAATATCGTGTTTTGCCTCAGACACACAACTCCCGTGGACGAAGCTTGAGATTCAGTGCATTCAAGGTAAGTTCTCGTGACTTACTCTGACCGATTGGTCTACACCGTACTTCGATTTAGCGTCGAGGATCTTAGTGGATTGTTTGCTTTAGTGGATTCTTATCCTAATTCTTCCACTTCCAAGTCCTCCTATACCTTACCGTCAAATTTTTTAATCCATCATTCGCACTCATACACCTATGGACATCGGGCAAACATGACGTTCCTTTAGTCACTCTAACACAATCCTAGTACTCGGGACTCTGAATACTTAAATTTGCCCCCCTCTCTTTCAAAGTATTCTCTAAGTCTTTATAATTACGTCTATAACGCTCGTTTGTCCAACTTGTGCCTCAGTTTTCATCAATCATTGACAAATTAGTTAAACTATTCACCCAACACCTTAAAGAGTGCACAAGGAAATCGACGTAACTTACGAGTTGAAACTTTCCTATACCTCCTATTCTAACCTCACTTGCACCATCTTCGTGCAACTCTTTCTTCCTCTCATCCAATATGCTCAGAATTCTATAACCTTAACTAATTGACTCTTATTCCAACCTTCATTTAATCTAATTAATCTTCTCACTTATCCATATAACACTGTCCGATGCCCCAAGATTTACCTAACCGGTCATTTTATCTTACATCACATAGTCTCTATTTTCCTCAAGTTGGGATCTTCTTCACACACTTAAGTTTATCTACCTTAACCTTAACTATTTACAAAATCATTGGCTTCAACTTCGTTACATATAGGTTGCCCCTTTAAAATTCTTAATTTAATCTTATTCCTAATGTACTTGATAACTCACCAATCCCTTGATTCGCAAGACTTCACGTTCGGGCTTAACTCCAAATTTAAACCCTTTATTTAGTTTAAATAATGTCCTATACTTATTCTTAATATCCCTCAAGGACTTCTTCGAAGTCACTAACTAGCCTACTATCCTTCATTCCTTCTAGTAAGGTTCTAAACAATCTACTTGTCTTCTTCACAATAATTTGTCTAACAATTTTCTTGTTAGCAAACTTGTTGTAAATAGATTTACAATCTTGATCCTTATCTTCTAAAATCCTCTAATCTTGTCCTTCTATTCTCCCAAAAACTTAGAAGCATCCATTACCTTTAATGGGACCAAGCATGTCATGGCTCATACCACAAGCCTTATCAATTCTCAAGTCTTCAGGCAAATACCGAAGTGGTCGAGTTCACTTCCTTAAATTCTCACATGAATCGGCCTTCACTTAATTCCTCATAGGCCAAGCTTTCTAACTCACTTAATTTGATCTCATTCTTTATATTCCCTCTATTGCTACTATTTTAAGACCAATGCTCACTTGTAAATTAGATCCTATAATCATCACATTTCATTCTAAACCACATTAGTGAGTTCCCTCGTCATGTCCTAACTGAAATGCTTATACTATCTACAATATGCTCATTCGTTTAACTTAAATTTTTATTAACTTCAAGCACAGTCAAATCCCTAAGTCTTGCCATGGGTCTGCTCTATACTACTCTTTCTAACCGTAAGTCATTTATGTATCCATTGGTCTCAACTTGTCAAATACGAGTCAAACCTCCGAAATTGCGAACTTCACAATTTGTGTGACACGAACCACTGAGTTAAACTTCTAATCTTAATTCTTCATTGAATCAGACAATCCCCCCGCACTTAACTCAAATGTCGCACATGGACCTCTCTCAAGTCACCCGATGGTCTACATCCTTTTGTTCCCCTTAGTCAGGTTCTACTTATTCCACTTGGCTTCTGTACAATAACTCATCTAACAGTCTTTTTGTTTGCAAACTTGTTGCAGATAAGTTTACGCCCTCGACCCGAACCTCCTCTAGTTCCCCAAATCTTACTATTCTATATTCTAAAGTGCGTTAGAAACACCTCTTCATTAAGGTTCACCCCTCCTAGTTCCTCGATTACTGATATTTCTATTTCTATACCAGAGGTAGATCTTATGTTTGTGGTTCTTAACTTGAACGGTACCCGCTATAGACTCGCTCTAATTACATCACCATCCATTCTATGGTTATACCGGTTGCCTTAAACTCCTAAGCACAACCACGAATCTGAAGTGCTAAATTTCTCCCCGGTAGATATTATGTTTACGTTTACTAGCCTCTAATCAAGCAACATCAAAATTTTGACGTGTCTACCATTCATTAGTCACTCATAACTCCACTAAGCCTCTCGCCTAGTAGGTCGGTTGTAATCTTCTCACAAATCTAAAATCTTTCTTTATTGATTAGCCTTCTAAGGCAGTATTCATTTCCTAGAGAACAGCAAAATTTGGCATCTTGGGTATTACCTTGCACATGATCTCTATTCCATAATGTGTTGGAATTTATTTACTCTCCAACCATAAATAAATCCCCTTATTCCTTGCCTCAATTTCTGTCGATACGACCACTCCTACCCGATCACTTAAATCTTATGTCCACGACTTGTACTGACCTACCACGTCTTTCCAAACTACAATCGTAATAGTCGTTCTCATATCCCCTCAACAATAAAGCTAGTTAAGTTCTTGGACATGGTTTTTGTCTAAATGCATCCATCTTTTCATGGATCTAGGGCATACAAGTTCTTGCTATATCTTCTTACTTGCTTAAGTGCACTTAGTATACCTTGACAACCTAAAGCATCTTCCGAGGCTTAATACTCTAAGGGTTCGAATTTCATCAACTAAGGCTCATTTTCTATCTATTCAAATCTTATATGTCATAAGCTGTATTCCTCTAATGGTAACAAAATCTATGTGTACAACTCCTCATGGTTAAGTCGGGCTAATCTTATTAAGTCAGGCTACCCTTGGTGTAACTTCTTTCTTTCGATTAAGAGTCTTCCTCTTCGTACCGTGATTACTGGGAGCGACAAACCCAATATTTCGAGCTGACAAGATTGCCCAATTATGTGCTGCGCTTGTAGGCTAAGGTGTTGGGATTGTTGGGCAACGAAATCCTTAAGGTGATCTATCGTAACGTCTCGGTTGTCTCGATCATTCCCTCGACACACCATATCTATAAATAGCTCCTATAAAAGTTAAATGCAAACATCTCTAAGAAACTGAAATCAAATAAAACTATAAACATACTTACAGTTGATGAAGGATGTCCACGTAGTGGCTGTGCAGTCGAGCAGTCTACAGAACCGATTTTAAAACCCGGGGGCTCTGATACCATAATTGTAACGACCCTCATTACACTATTCCTAATTTCCAGTACGAAATTTTTCTTTTTAAGCCTCTAAATCAATTAAAAACATCCTCGAAAACCTTTAAAGAAAATTCATTTATCATACAAAAACAGTTTACATAAAACCACTCAACCTTCTATCATTACTCAATTTATCAACTTATCACTTCTTCACAATATCATTTCTATCCCCATTTCAATTATACATTTTACATAAACTTTCCAAACATTCATACGTTCTCGTAACTCTGCCCAAAACCGACTCTAAACACGATTAAAATGAAGTACATTTTCATGAAAACGAACTGCATGGTTCCGTTTAAAAGTGTGACATATCCTCCTGTTTACAAAATCACCAAGCAGTTCATAAAAATCCAAATAAAAATCTTAACAAACGTTTTATAAAACAAATCTATCAACTAAACATAACCAAACACCCTAAAATGTATCAACTATACAATTAAACTAAAAACATTCCCATAACGTTAAATTAATGGCTTAAACAAAACGTTTGAAACATCAACGTGAAAATCTAACACCTAACCAGAACCAAGCATCCTAAAATGTTCTACACAATTCACCATCAGCCCAAAACACTCCAAAAACCCTCAAAACCTATACATACTTCCCCACGGGTCAGTAGAGCATCGACTGCGCCAGCACACCCCGCGAGCCATCCTCCGTCAACTGCATCACTCCTCAGGTGGAAGGATCTCGTCCTCACCTATATCAGGATCACCTACACCATAAAGACACCTATGAGATAAAAAATCTCAGTAAGCCCTACGTAAATGCTAATGCATGATCATGTATGCTCTGTACTATGAAAACTGTCCATGTCTATGCATATATCCGTACGTGTCAGTCTATGGTTATCGGAAACTCTCGACAGATGGATAGGGCACGTCAAGCGATTAGACAGCCCACACCATCTGAAGGGAGGGAAACCCGCTCACCACGGAACGCCAGGTCTGAACCTCATCCCCGATAACCCCATGTCATGGTTGTTTACTGTGATACTTTACTTGCCTTTACATGCATGTTCTTTTCATGAAATCCGTGCGTAAATTCATTTTCATGTCGTTTTTAAAACCGTGATGCATGAACAGTTCAAATATAACATAAAGTAAACAATCACATGTGTACCATCAAGACGACAAAAAAGCAACATATAAAAACAACTAGTCTTAACTACCCAAACCCAAAGCAATTTAAACAATCAATCCTCAAGTTCCTCGAGACGACTTGACATATGGTGTAGGCCGATTGGCCAAAGTAAGTCACGAGAACTTACCTGTCGTTGGTAGCTTGCTGGTTTTTGCACATCACGTCACATATGGTTCGACCTATGACAAATATTCAAGCTTTATTAAAACAAGCTTACATTCACCAATTTACTCTCAAACTACTATTTCTAGTATAATCCAACTAAAACCTAACTAAACGGGCCACTAATTCGGGTTTGGTAAAACCGACCCAAAACTTCAAACGCGCGTAACTTTTGCGTCGGTTATCGGAATCGAACGATTCCAGCGGCCACATGCTCCTATAATAGCCTATTTTAACCTGCCAAAAGGAATTTAAAAACAAACGACCGTAGCTAGATCAATTGCAGCAAAACCCAAACTGCCCCAACCCGGGAAATTCCCCCATTTCGATTTTTCATCAATTCACTCTAATTTCCTCACCAATCAACCACAATTAGCCTTAATTAGCCTAAACTAATCAAAATTTCGAGGATACACACACGAAACCCGAAATGCCAAAATAGGGCATTTTGATTTTTTGCTCAAATTGAGCTCCCTGCTGTTCGGCAATCATTGCCGACATGAAGCTCGGCAAGACGACGCCGAGAACAGCCAGAAAGGGCCGGCGATCAGAGCTCTAGCAGCTCGGCGATCCACGGCCTAAAATCGAACCGAAACAGGGCACAAAAAAAAATCGAACATACCGTGCGGTTCTGTACGCGAAGACGGCCGGAACTGGCAGTCTGGGAAGCGCCGCCGTCGTCTGGCCTGAAGACGCCGGTGTTCGTCGGTGAACGGCGCCGCGTCGCCGTCGTCTCTCTCTCCCCTCGCGCTCGGGCTCGAGCGTTCAAACAACAGAATAGCTTCGGCAATTCTGTTGTTTTAGTTTTTATTATTAATAATAATTATTATTATAATAATTATAATTATAATTTCTATTAACATTAATACAAATTTCATTTACCGTTTTGCTCTTCCGTAATTTCCGTTAAATCTCGTTCTTAATTATAACCCACGGCTTAATTTCACTGGAAATGCCCGAATCTAAATTAATTAACCAATTAGGTTAACCGAATTTATTCACTTTTCTTTTAAATTACTTAAAACAATTATTTATTAAACAATTACCTATCATCTTATTTTCTCTTAAAAATCCCGGGCGTTACACATAGGCTGTTGGATTCGTCGGAATCTGTCTCCACTGGTGTCACGTGGAGCATTCGCATGGTTATTGTTCCCATTATCTGCTATCATGCGTTCCATCATGCGTGACTGAACGCCGACTAGCTTAGTTAGACGATCGAGGGCGTCGCCTCTGTCGTTTGCATCACCTTGATTCCCTCTCACCATTTTCTTAGGTTCCTATAAACAGGCTAACCAAATTTAATAAACAAAAACTTTTACAGGAACTTAAACACTTACAGTTGGTGGAGCAATCTCACGTGGCGGGTTGCGCAACCAGACAGTTCTCCAGAACAGCTTTTAAAACCTAGCGGCTCTAATACCATAACTGTGACGACCCCCAACCCGATCGTGGTCGGCGAGCCTCACTCCGAACATTAGAAACGTGACGTATTTTTTTTGAACTTTTAAAATGGCCAGACATAAAATCAAAGCCATAAAATGGAAAATAGAAATGCAGAAGCTGCAGAAGCTGTGGACAACAGAAGTGCAGGAGCTGTGGACGACAGAAGTGCAGAAGCTGTGGACAACAGAAGTGCAGGAGCTGTGGACGACAGAAGTGCAGGAGCTGTGGACAACAAAAGTGCAGGAGCTGTGGACAACAGAAGTGCAGGAGCTCTGGACAACAGAAGTGCAGAAGCTGTGGACAATAGAAGTGCAGAAGCTGTGGACGACTGCAGAAGTTAACAGGAATGGACAACTGCTTTAAAGAACAGAGTGGATGACTGTTCACAGAACAGAATGGACAACTGTTTTAAAGAACAGCGTGGACAACTGTTTTAAAAAATAGCGTGGATGACTATTTTAAATGACAGAACGGACGACTGTTTTTAAATGGATGAATGGACGACTGTTTTTAAATGGCAGAATGGACGACTGTTTTTAAAGGGCAGAATGGATGACTATTTTTTTTTTGAATTCAACACTTCACCGATCGATTTGCTACCACAGTCGATCGATTGGCTACCTCTCTGTTTGACAGTTTACATCTCTTGACACAAAAAGCTTCAAACTTCAAAAAAACTCGATTCAAAACATAAGTTTGGACATATCAGAAAAACATGACAAAAGTTCTAAAATCTAACTGCATGGATAGCTCTAAAACCCAAGACAATCCATGTATAACCTAAAAGAAAAGACTCTAAGCAGTTCCAGAATATTTCAAAATATATATTCAACTGTCAGAACAGAGGTTTTAAAACATCAACACAAAGTCTATACATCGTTTTAAAATCCCAAAAGTTGTACAGAACTTCACATACACCTCAAAAATACACCCCCACAGGTTCAAAATATGTCTGGCTGCCACAACCACCCCATGAGCTCGTCCCGCCAACTGCATCTACTCATCGACCTGAGGCACAAAGTCCTCATCTAGAGGATCCATACCTACAACAAGGAGTTCAACTATGAGCCTAGAGCTTAGTAAGGACATACTATGCAGTGATGCATATGTTATGCATGAACTTTTGAAATACATGAACATTACTTTACATTACGTCAAGTGCACAGAAGGTATAAGTTGGGCTTATAGAGGAACTGGCGCAACAGAAGTGCAGAAGCTGTGGACAACAGAAGTGCAGGAGCTGTGGACAACAGAAGTGCAGAAGCTGTGGACAACAGAAGTGCAGGAGCTGTGGACAACAGAAGTGCAGAAGCTGTGGACGACAGAAGTGCAGAAGCTGTGGACAACAGAAGTGCAGGAGCTGTGGACAACAGAAGTGCAGAAGCTGTGGACAACAGAAGTGCAGAAGCTGTGGACAACAGAAGTGCAGAAGCTGTGGACAACAGAAGTGCAGAAGCTGTGGACAACAGAAGTGCAGAAGCTGTGGACAACAGAAGTGCAGAAGCTGTGGACAACAGAAGTGCAGGAGCTGTGGACAACAGAAGTGCAGAAGCTGTGGACAACAGAAGTGCAGGAGCTGTGGACAACAGAAGTGCAGAAGCTGTGGACAACAGAAGTGCAGAAGCTGTGGACAACAGAAGTGCAGAAGCTGTGGACAACAGAAGTGCAGGAGCTGTGGACAACAGAAGTGCAGAAGCTCAGAAGTGCACTATCAGGCACTGTGCACTATCAGGGACAGAACAGGGATACAGAACAGGATGCCAGTCCTCGTCCCACACTTAACCGTACATTACATTACAGATTTTATCTTTCTTAACTTCAAACCTCGTGCATAAAACATTTACATGACTTTCAGGAAAACGTGTATGCATGAACATTTATGGTGCTTAAACATAACTTAAACAGGCTACAGAATAACAAGCAAAACAGAAAGCAAATTCATTCAACTTAGAACTTAACCTACCACCTAACTACCCGACAACCAAAACCTAGTATCTCCATGCTGTAGGGCCTTAAGGGCCAACTTATACGCATGAACTTACCTGTTGTCCGTAGAGTTGCAGGTCTCGCACGTAAGTCCTTGGCAATACACGAACCTAAATTGTGTATAATCGGACCATTAACCTTAAGCTTCATTAAAACTAAAGAATAACTAACCTACACTTGTTAACTAATGAAAAAGGGTTACCTTTACTGGAGAAAACAGGGGGAAAACAGGAGAAACGAAGTTTTGGAATGGTCGCAGTCGCCTGGAAGAGAGAAAACAGAGAAGTGTTTCACGTAGGAATGAAGAGAAGAGAGGAAGAAAGGAAGAGAAAAGGCATGGCTTCTTCAACAAGTCAGCCAAGTGTCAATCATCCTTTGGCTTCTTTCCACCAACCTTAATTGGCTTCCTAATTTGCCCCTAATTGGTTTTCCAACTAAATTATTATTTATTTCATCGACTCGGTCTCATGAATCTCTCTCATTCAATTAGACACATCGACAATGTCCACTAAAACATTCATTGTATTAATATCAAATTAATCTCATTTAATAATTCAGAGAATATTTACATGGAAAAAATGCCGGGTGTTACAGAGACTGCCTATGAGATAATGGAGTCTCTTCAAGGCATGTTTGGCAAACCGTCTGACCAAGCCCGACATGAAGCAATAAAGAGAGTTATGAACTCTAAGATGAAAGCAGGAGTCCCCGTACGTCAACATGTTCTGATGATGATCAGTACTATTCATGAAGCTGAAATTAATGGAGCTCATATTGATGAGGCAACACAAGTGGACATGATTTTAGAAAGCCTAAGCCAACAATTCCTCCAGTTTAAAAGCAATTATTTCATGAATAAATTGAGTTATGATTTGACTCAGTTGCTGAATGAGCTGACCATTTTTGAGTCTATTTCTGTGGATAAGAAGAGTGAATCAAATGTTGTGGAACCATCTTCATCCAATTCTTCTCTAAAGAAGAGAAAGAAATTCCAGAAACAGACCAAGGGTCAAAAGGGCCAACAACAGGGAGCCCAGAAGCTCAAGAAAAAGAACAAGTCAAACAAGAGAAGCTCAGACCATCTAAAGCCCAAAGAAAATATTTTCATTGTGGGGTAGATGGCCATTGGAAGAGAAACTGCCAGCAGTATCTCGAGGAGCTGAAAAAGAAAAAAGGTAAATTTGATTTACTAGTTACTGAGTCTTGTTTGGTTGAAAGTGATTTATCACACTGGATAATTGATTCAAATGTGACTAATAATGTTTGTTGTTCTTTGCAGATGCTAAACTCCTACAGGAGACTAGCTGATGGAGAATTCACCCTTAGAGTTGGCAACGGGGCGGTTGTTTCAGCTTCAGCAGTGGGAGAAACCAAAATTTATTTTGAGAACAATAAATATTTGTTTTTAGAAAACATTTATTTTATTCCAGGGTTTACTAGAAACCTCATTTTTGTTTCTCGAATAATTGAACAATTATATGTTATTTCTTTTAATAATAATGCAGTTATTATTTCTCGAAATGGTTTAAATATTTGTTTAGGCTCAATTGAAAATGGCCTTTATATGATAAGGCCCATCATAAATTCATCACTGTTGAATACTGAAATGTTCAAAGTTGAATTGCCTAAATGCAAGAAGCAAAAGATTTCTCATACTGATGATACATATCTTTGGCACCTACGACTTGGTCATATTAATCTTGATAGAATTAACAGACTTGTTAAGGATGGTCCTTTAAAAGATCTAACCGTTGGATTTTTTCCTATTTGTGAATCATGTCTAGAAGGTAAAATGACCAAGAGGTCCTTTATTGGAAAGGGCCAAAGGACTCAAGTAACACTTAAGCTAATACATTCAGATGTATGTGGCCCAATATCTACACGGGCTAGAGGTGGCTATGAGTACTTTGTGACATTCATAGATGATTACTCAAGATATGGATATACTTACCTGATTCAGCTTAAATCTGAAACTTTTAGAAAGTTTCAAGTTTTTAAAGCTGAAGTTGAGAACCAATTAGGTAAGACAATCAAGTGTCTTCGATCAGATCGAGGTGGTGAGTACCTAGACAGTGAATTCAAGGATTATCTGTTAGAAAATGGGATAGTATCCCAACTAACAGCACCAGGGACACCTCAGCAAAATGGTGTTGCTGAAAGAAGAAATCGAACATTGCTTAATATGGTAAGATCCATGATGAGCTATTTCTCTCTTCCAAAATCATTTTGGGGTTATGCTTTACAAACAGCAACCTACATACTTAATGTAGTTCCATCTAAGTCTATACCTAAAACACCCTTAGAGTTGTGGAGTGGTCACAAACCTAGTTTGAGACACTTTCGCATATGGGGTTGTCTTGCACATGTGCTAGTAGGTAAGACCGGGAAGTTGGAACTAAGAACTGAGGTTTACATGTTTGTTGGATATGTAGTAGACACGAGAGGAGGTTTGTTTTATAGTCCTCAGGATAATAAGGTATTTGAATAGACAAATGCCACATTTCTAGAGCATGACTATATAACAAATTACAAACCTCATAGTAAGATTGTCTTAGAAGGGATTCGATCTGACTAGGTTAGACCTGTTACAACAATAGTTGTTGATCCACAAGTTACAAGAAACACCACTCTTTCTAGTCAGCCCATCATTATACATCGTCGTAGTGAAAGGGTAGTACGACTACCATCTCGATATTGACACGATGGTGAAGCACAAGTTGCTATCACCGATGATGGGAAGGATGATCCATTGACATATAGATGTGCAATGGAAGACTCTGACAAAGAAGCATGGCTTGAAGCTATGAAACTTGAAATGGAATCTATGTATTCCAACTCAGTCTGGGATCTTGTAGATTTACCTGAAGGGGTAAAACCCATTGGGTGTAAATGAATCACAAGAGGAAACTTGGAATAGACGGGAATGTAGAGACATTCAAAGCTAGACTGGTGGCTAAGGGTTATACCCAAAAAGAAGGGATTGACTATGAAGAAACCTTCTCACCAGTAGCAATGCTTAAGTCTATTTGTATTCTGCTTTCCATAGCTGCTCATTATGATTATGAGATTTGGCAGATGGATGTCAAGACAGCTTTTTTGAATGACTATCTTGAGGAGACTATCTACATAGAGCAGCCAGAGGGTTTCATAGCACATGATGCAAAACAAAAGGTTTGTAAATTACATAGGTCTATTTATGTACTCAAGCAAGCGTCCAGGTCATGGAATATGAGATTTGATGATGTGATCAAATCTTATGGATTTGTGCAATGTCTTGATGAGTCTTGTGTATACAAGCTCTTTTAGGATAAGCAAGTCATTTTTCTAATTTTATATGTCGATGACATTCTATTTATTGGGAATAATGTAGAATTATTATTAGACATAAAAGCTTGGTTGGCTAAGCAATTCCAAATGAAAGATTTGGGAGAAACGAAAGAAGAAGTCGTTAGCCTTGTCTCAGGCATTGTATATTGGCAAGATGCTCGTCAGATATTCAATGCAGAACTTTAAGAAGAGTAATTTACCTTCTCGTCATGGAGTTACTCTTTCTAAGAAGCAGTGTCCTGACACGCCTCAAAAGGAAGAGGATATGAGACACTATCCATATGCATCAGCAGTTGGTAGCTTGATGTATGCTATGTTATGCACAAGACCTGACATTTGCTATGCAGTAAGGATAGTCAGCCATTTTTAGTCTAATCCAGGATTAGATCACTGGATAGCAGTCAAGCACATTCTCAAGTATCTTAGGAGAATGATAAATTATATGCTTGTATATTCAAGTAGGGATTTGATTCCTACAGGATATACGGTTTCTGATTTTCAATCTGATATAGATGATCAAAAGTCGATATCTGGATCAGTATTTACTCTTGGTGATGGAGCCATCGTTTGGAGAAATACCAAACAAGGAGGAGTTTCTGACTCGACTATGGAAGCCGAGTACATAGCTGCTTCAGAAGCAGCTATGCTGTTTGGCTCCACAAGTTCTTTAGTGATCTGGAAGTTGTTCCAGATATGAATAAACCACTCACACTTTATTGTGATAATAATGGTGCAGTGGTGAATTCTGAAGAACCGAGAAGCCACAAAAGATCAAAGCATATAGAAAGAAAATATCATTTAATGCTTTTCGTGTTATCCTCCTTTCTTCCGTTACTGCTCGCCTCTTCTCGTGCGCGTTATCCTCCTTTCATGCGTGCATCACTCGGCGTCAGCTACCTTCCTTTGCATGCGCCAATGCTTTTTGCGTGCACGTGATGCTTCTTTTGCGCGCCCCACCACTTGGTCGTGCATGCCAACTATCGTTTAGGTCTCTCTCTCATGCGCGCCCATCTGATTCCACGGTACTCGACTGAATGTCCCTTCCGTGTGCACCCATCCTCCTAGCTGTGTGTTTCATTCCCTCTTCAATGCTCCCAATCCAAGCTATAAGAAGGTCCTTTTCTACAAAACTCACAAACTAGTTAGATGAAAGGTTGGTTAATTTACGTACCTCAGTTTGTGATTGCCTAATAGGAGTCCGTGGCACATCATCATCCCTAGGTGATTGAGGATTTATCCTCAAATCCAGAGGCTTTCCACTCTCAAAGTTTCCTTAATGGTTGAGCTTTACTCTCACGTGGACACCAACCTGTTTACCTATAAACTGAACAAAAAGGTTAGAAATAAAATTTGGCCATGGGTCTGGCTAGTTTTGAGCTATGGTTTCCCATAGCATATCATCCAATAAAGCTAAAATTTTAATAAAATCTAACTTCTGATGTGGTTGAACTACGCTGAAAAAATCAAGGGTTAACTCGCTAGGGATGAAAAGATATGGCTAAAAGGGTGCACGTGTTGGGAATAATATGCCCAACAAGCAAATGTTATGAACATTTTTATTACTGTAATTAATAAATAAATTTTATGATTAATTTTTATGTTTGCATTATTCGATATGCTTTATAAATTCAAAGAAAAATCCTTGATTATTTGTGCAATTTTAAATTTACATATATGTGGGATTAAATTTAAAAAGAAATAATCACAATAGTCCATGACTTATATTTGAAGTAAAGGATCTTCAAATTAATAAAGTCATAAATACAGTTCACTTCGTTGACAACGTGATGTGCCCCGTAGGCCCATTACACGATCCCAAACCCGAGTCCACAATTTTACTAACACACTTGTCTCTTTTGCAGGTCATGGTTCGTGTGAAGACTTAGAGGACACCGTGGACGACTTGAAGTGGGAGATTAAAGCTGGGGACGTTGACCAACCAAAGCATCTACTCATGTGGAAAGACTAAAGAGGCACCTTAATGCTCACATGGGAATTTATCTTTCCGAGCTTTGATATTTGTTGCTTTTTTGAAATTTTGAACTTATTGGCAAACGTTGTGTAATACCCCGAAAAATTTTATCGAGTAAATTAAAAGTCCTGTTAGAATTTCCGTGAGAGATTTTAATGGGCTAATTAGCTTATTAAAACTTAGGATTTTATTTAGAAGAAGATTTCTAAATTTTTAGGTCGAGAGGACGCTAACTTAACGGACATACAGAAATTTAAAAACGTGAGGGCAATTTAGTAATTTGGTTAAACAAATAAATATATATAAATAATAAAAAAAAATTAATAAATTTTTTTTATAGAAACAATATGGCTTCGCGAAGAAGCCATTCTGCTTCTTCAGCCCGATTCCCCGGCGCGAGAGAGAGGGCCGATGTTCTCCCTCCGGCGACTCCACGATTTCGGCCACCATTCCGACGAGCAAACTCCGGTGAACTGAACCCTCGCTCTTCCTCTCCGATTTCGTGCACAAATTCGGACGAAAATAGGTGAGTTTCTTCTCCCTGTTTCCTCTTTGTTGATCGGCGAGGGTGGTCTGAATGATGAGGCGTGATTGGCCGATTGTTCTGTTGTTATTTTGTGACGAAAATATGGGGGAATTAGATGTGCGAGGTGGGCGAGCATTGGTGGGATGAGGTTCCCCTGTTTTCAGGGTGAGAGCCGAGGGGGAGTGTGCTGTGATTTAGGTTTCTGAATTTGAAACTTTAGATTTTTGTTAAATTATGCTTAATAGGGTAGAATGTGATAGATTACTGAGGGATTTGGTGAGATTTGTTGAAAAACTGAAAAAAGGGGGATTTAACTCCAAAGACCGGTTCTATTTTTGGAGGTTTTGACCTAGCTGCGGCCGTTTGTTTTCAATTCTCTTTGGGCGGGTTAAATTAGGTTATTAGAGGAGTACGTGGCTGTTGGAATCGTTTGATTCCGATAACTGATGTGAAAGTTACGCACGTCTGAAGTTTCAGAACGGTTTTTACCAAACCCAAGTTAGTGACCCGTTTAGTTAGATGTGAGTTGGGTTAAGTTAGAAATGTTAGTTTTAGGATGAATTGGCGAGTTTAAGCCTAGGTACTAACATGGATTTTGAATTGTGCTAGGTGAAGCCGTAGGTGACGTGACGTGCCAAACTCGACCGAGCTAGGATGCCAGGTAAGTAGTAGTATGGATGTAATTGCTTGAGAGTCGCCCAGAAGGGCCTACACCACCATTGTTTGCATGTTGTGAGTCGTGTGTAGGTCATGAGTAGTCTGTATGTGACGTGTACGTGTAGTTTTCGTTAGTGGTGTGTGGTGAGCCTTGTGAGGGTTGTGGGACGGTTGTACGTAGGTGGTGAGCCTTGTGAAGGTTGTGGGACAGTTGTACGTAGGCAGTGAGCCTTGTGAGGGTTGTGAGATAGTCGTACGTATGTGGTGAGCCTTGTGAGGGTTGTGGGATAGTTGTACGTAGGTAGTGAGCCTTGTGAGGGTTGTGGAACGGTTGTATGTAGGTAGTGAGTCTGGTGAGGTCGTAGGTCAGTTGTGCGTAGGTGGGTGAATCAATTGTGTGTAGGTGGTGAGTCTGGTGAGCTCGTAGGTCAGTTGTGCGTAGGTGAGTGAGTCAGTCATGTGTAGGTGGTGAGTTTGGTAAGGTTGTGGGTCGGTCGTGCATAGGAGGTGAGTTTGGTGAGGTTGTGGGCCAGTTGTGGGTGGGTTGTGAGTATCGTGCAGGTTGTGGGCTAGTTATGTGTAGGCTGTGAGTATTGTGCAGGCTGTGGATGAGTTGTACATAGGTTGTGAATCTTGTGCAGATTGTGGGTCAATCGTGCGTAGGAGGTGAGTCTGGTGAGGTTGTGGGTCAGTCGTGCATGGGTTGTGAGTCTGGTGAGGTTGTGAGGTTGAGAGTTTTGCGTACGTGGTGGGTCGTAGGTACGGATGTGGATGTGAAGTTCTCGTTAGTTGGCCATAGTATGCAGGTTGTGAGTCGTAGGTACGTGTGTGATGTGATGTGGATGTGGAGTCGTTATTAGTTGGTATGATTAGTATGCAGCATGTTTTAAGCACTGGAGAGTAGAGGAGATGAGGAACGGGGCCACCTGACTACGTGGGATGGCGGGACGTAACGCCACGTGGTCGAGGTTAAAATCGAGGGATGACGATACGTAACACCTCGGGGACCGTTATAAAGGTAGAGTACGGGGCCACCTGACTACGTGGGACGGCGGGACGTAACGCCACGTGGTCGAGGTTAAAACTGAGGGATGGCGATACGTAACGCCTTGGGGGCTGTTATAAAGGTAGAGTATGGGGCCACCTGACTACGTGGAACGACGGGACGTACGCCACGTGGTCTAGGTTAAAACCGAGGGATGGCGATACGTAACGCCTCGGGGACCGTTACAAAGGTAAACAGCGCGGTGTGGGGGTTTGGGTTTGACTTGTGGACCCCGTTCCTGGAGGAACCGGGACAGCGGTGACGTGCCGGTAAACAGTGCAGTGTACGGACTGACTGCCCGGTGCGGTTACATTCCAAACCTTTGTGAGATGCGATGCGGTGAGATGATGACAACGTGTGTAGAGACCTGCATGTGTTAGGATTGCATAACCAGTTTTCATCATTCACGTTTATTTTTCAGCACTTTACTTGCGAATCTTTGAGCTTACGGTGTGTTTTGTGGTGTAGGTACTGCTGAGCTAGTGAGTGTGTAGCAAGAGTCTGACTAGGAGTAGGTGGCAGTTGGTGGCGTGCAACCAGGGCCCCGGTTGATGACAGTGTTAGGGCGACCCGACCCAGGAAGAGCTGTAGCATAGTGTTGATGGGGAGTAGGACTTTTTGTCTTTTGTGGTGGTATTTGTATTTGTTGTATATAGTCAGAGTTAAGGGTGATATGTCACCCTATATTGTGGACTTTCTTCGTTTTGGTCGATAGCATTTTCGTTCTGTTATGATGATTGTTTGGAGATTTCGTAGATTGGATAGTTTTGTAGGAGTATTATGGATTGGTTGGGATTTATTCGTTTGCAGGTACTTTGGGGGCGCTATTTTCAGGCGTTACTCTGCCGAAATTTTCGGGGAGGACGCCGTGGTGCTAAATGATTAGGAATAAGGAAAATTAGTGAGTCGTTTAGTTCAGAGTAGTCCCTGTAGCAAACCAGGAATCCGGGTGGGTTTTCGGGGCGTTACACGTTGGCCTTCTTGTTTAAACTTTATTAGATGCATGTTAGGATTATATGGATGTTAGGATTAGATGAATGATAGGATTAGTTGGTGGCTTGGTTTGGCCCATTGAAGTTGAAGACATGGCTCACGCCCACATGATGACCCATCATTCCCCTTCCAAGCCCAAGCCCAAGCCCAAGCCCAAGCCCAAGCCCACCATTAGGTCTATATATTCATGGCATTGGTGTTTGTAACTTTTTTTGGTTTATTTATGAGCACCCACGGATTTCTCTCTCAATAGAAGAAGAAGCTTGGAGCAAGGAGCTTCCATGGTAAGCTCGGTTGACAACAACCGAGGGGTTGCGCCCCTAAACCATTCTTCTAGCTTGGTAGCTAGTTGGAGTGGATTTTGCCACCTCCTTCTCCACTCTTTTGAGAGCAGAAAACAGCAAGGAGTGGCCATAACCGATTCCTTGAATCGAGTTATCTTCCTTGGAAGAAACTCTTGCCGGAAGCTCCATTGAAGCACTCACCGGTCAATTCTTGGAAAACAGTCCATAAATCCTTCATCTTAAAGAATCTGGACCACGATTTTCACCAGCACACACCTTACTTACTGCACAAGATTCACCTAAAATTTCATTAAATTTCGAGCACGTTTGATATTTCTTTTACATTTTCCATTCTCGGTTTTACTCGGATTTGTGTCACCCGGAGCTAACGGTCTTCTTCGAGTTCTTGAGTCCTATTTGCAGGTCGGAGCTCATCACAAGGTATAGTCATATCCTGACTATATATGTAGTGACATAAAGTGATTGTATTTTATATAATATGATTATATAGGACTGGACCAGATGAAATTATATTGTTCTTATAATATTCGTTAAATGAAGAACCATTAATTTTATCATAATGATGGTCATATATGTATGATCTTAATTCATTGTATTTAGTAAACTCCTATTTCATTTTAATTTATTCTTTGATTTACTCGGTACAGTTTTGTATGAGTTGCATTACATAAATCTTGTATTTTGAGAATAAATTAAATGAGTAGCTGGGAATGCTAACATTGATGTAACGCCCCCAAACCCGCCCCGGTTCGGTGCGCTACTTTGCTAAGCTATCTCGTGTTTAAAACGACATTTTAAAAAAATTTCAATAATTTAACGACTCGATTTCGGGTTTTACAAACCCTAAAAAAATATCGGAAAACGTGCCAAAATACATTTAAAATACGTCGTGTTGAAATAATTCAGAAATAGGAAAACTTTTAAATTTTTTTTTTCTTCGGGTGCTACAATGCCGAGAGGGCGCGATCAGCGATCAATCGTTGCTGGCGCACGATCGATCGCTGCTGCGGCGCCCAGCACGCCCCAGCGCGCGCCACACACAACCTCCGCCTCCTTTTCTCCACTTTTACCTAAGCCAAACACCTCCAAATTTCCTGAAATTTTAACCACTCTATCCCGACACCCAAATCTTCATGACCCGTAAAAATCTAAGAAAACCGACTTAAAATGGTTAAAGAAAAAAATAGAGAACGAAGACCCGACGTTATAGACTTTTAACAAAAATTGGCAATATCATGGCTAAAATTCTTTAAATCCGAAACCTGAAAATCATGCATTAAAACACAATTTAAACCCAATTAAATCTAACAAACCAAACGATAAAATATCAAACCCCAAAACATTTTAATTCAAAACAATATCTCCAAACCATCAACCAAATACATAAGAAATACCAAAACAACCAAAAAGTAACCATCACTCACAACTCCCCGAAGACCATGGTCGAGACGCCCCGACAACTGCCCGCACCGGCACGCCCCGTGCATCTCCGACTGCTCCCAGGTCGAAGCTCACTCACTTACCTCACCTGTAATCGCGTCGTTACCTACACTACAGAACACACACCCACACACACACACGTAAGCTTACGCTTAGCAAGTAGGGGATGACAATTATAAACATGCAGTTATGCTAATAAGTTTTGCCTGCATTGTTAGATGCCTTAGTTGCCCGCACCGAAAGGTGCCTTAGTTGCCTGCACCAACAGGTGCCTTAGTTGCCCACACCGAAAGGTGCCTTAGTCGCTCGCATCAAAAGATGCCTTACTCTTTGACCGACTACCATGCCAAACAATGCAACACAACACAGCAACGCAACCCAACAACACGACACAACACAACACGACAACACAACACAACACGGCCAACAATGCACCACAACACAATAACGTAACTCAACAACACGACAATACAACACAACAACACAACACAACACAACACGACAACACAACACAACACGGCCAACAATGCACCACAACACAACAACATAACTCAACAACACGGCAATACAACAGAACAACACAACACAACACGGCCAAACAATGCAACACAATACGGAGTAAAACAATAACAAATAAACCCTACCGTTATATGGTGTAGGCCCGAAGACGAAAAGTTAGGAGCCACTACTTACCTGACTGCTCGGTTTCCAATTGCTCAATTCTACCGGTCAATTCACTCGTTCGACGACCTAAAATAACAAAACTTAGCTTGATAAGTCACTAATACAATTTAAGAAATTCTTAAACCTAAAACTAACCAACACTTAACACAATCACACACTTAAAACACTTAAACCCAATTTTTACCCAAATTTGACCGTCTAACTTCAAACGGTCATAACTCCCTCGTTTTTCAACAGATTTTGACGTGCCACCCCAATTCGGAAACCTCTACACATCTACTATCCATTGAAATGCTTAAATTAACCAAAAAAACACATTGGCCAATCCAAAATTGCAGAGACAGAATCGGCCATCAAGTGTTCTTAAACCGATTTTTGAGTAACACTCCTCCAATTTTCAATCTAACCACTCAATCAACCTAAATCATCCATTCAACAACTAAACCAACCAATTTAAAAAGAAAAAAACCAATTGAAAACCAAATTTCGTAGCTCCCCATTAGGGTTTCCCAAACCCTCACTAAATCCACTCAAAACTCACTAATAACTCCAACAAACTTCATCTAACTATATACAAACCAAAACCCATGCATTATTACCTTGAAATCCTTGAAAGAACTATGGAAAGAAGGAGGGAGAACTTCGGTGGAGAGCTGGTTCGTGGAAGAGAAGGAAAGGGGAAAAAAAATGAAGAAAAAGTTACCATTTTTGCATTTAAACTTACCAATTTTCTCCACTTTTGATTTCCCTCCATCAAACTTTCCTAAATTATTATAACCACCACTTTTCCTCTTGGTTTCAAATGAAAGGGGAAGAAAAATGAAGAAAAAGTTACCATTTTTGCATTTAAACTTACCAATTTTCTCCACTTTTGATTTCCCTCCATCAAACTTTCCTAAATTATAAAAACCACCACTTTTCCTCTTGGTTTCAAACACTCCAACGTGGAGCCTCCTTAAAACCACAATTTCCATCAAATCTCCTTCATTTCTATTGGTTCACATATGCTTTGAATTTTCAACAAAATTTCTATTGGTTGGTTGTCATGTTCCTTTGACTTTTCAAACCATTGGCATTGTTTTTCTTTTTCCACTTTTCTCACATGTATTTCCAACGTGAAGCCACATTAATTTCACCACTTTCTATACCTTTTCATTTACTTTTTGCACCTAAATTCTATTGGTTCTTTTTATAGGTTGACTTTTCAAAATCTTTTTGAAGTTTGAATTGTCAAACTTCTATCCGCTTTCATCATTTAATATCACTTAACACAAAGCCATCCTATCTCTCCTAAACCTAATGTCACACATGTTGCAGGAAAATTCCGGGTGTTACAATGAAATCCATAATATAAGATTCTCTTGTTTGTTAGTTCAAGGATTGAATAATTAGAGCGCAAATTCATAAATGTTATGAATTAATTATTTAATCAAGAACTAATGGTAGTCAAGGATAAAGATGTAATATGAGAGGTTAACAGATTTAATACCTAGCTCTATTACAAATCTTAACAGAGGATTAATACATATGTAATGACTATATCAATGGACATTACTTTGAGTAAATATACTTTATATGTAACACCCTGAATTTTCCGGAGTTCCCTAATTTGTACACAAAACTATTAGGAATTTACCCCGGGCACGAAATTCACGAGAAATTTTAGAAGGATTTACTAATTGGGAAAAATAAGAGAAAGTAGATTAATAAAAAGAGATATTTAATTAGATAATTAAATTTCTTAGTTGGATTGGCTTTTTCAACAAGCCACTACAATCCATGTATCCAAACAACCCAACACACACACTCTCTCTCTCTCTCTCTCTCTCTCTCTCTCACGTTTTCATCAGCCAAAACCCATCCTTATATTTCTTTTTGTTGTTTTCTTTTCTCTTCTTCAAGCGAAAGCAGCAGCTTCTCCCTCTCTCTTCCCCTTTCTCTCTCTGCTGAAGCCCACCTACGAGGAAGAGAAAACACTTCTCCCTTCCTCGTCAATTTCTACCTCCTGCATCAGATGAACCCCCACCCTCACGCACGTCATCCCTCTCCTTCCCCTCGGGTTTGTTCCTCCCGCGAGGTCCCTCGCCCTCGCTCGCCCAGTTTTGGAGGAAAGACCGAATCCATACGTTCTTCCCCCTCCTCTTTGGTATATAAGGTAAGAAAAGTGCTTTCCCTTGATAGTTCCTATGTTTAGGGTTAAGGGTGTTGATTATTGTTAGTTTCGATGGATTGGTTAGACGCTTGGTGACTGGAGTGTGCGATGCACGAAAATTCTGACTAGTTAATACATTTTCTTCTTCTATTTGATGTTAAATGGATTAAAAATGTTACGAAATCTAAGGTTAAAATACAGGGCAGTTTTGGTTCTGAGGATTTTCGGCCTATTTATGGTATTTTGTTTGCTAAACGGATTATGTCATATGAAAGTAGACATCTTAAGGATTTCATAGGCATAAGAATTATCAAATTCGGACGTATATACAATTTGTTATGAATTTTCGAAGTCAAGATAAGGGCAGTTACAGTTTTGGAAATTCTGCCACTTATTGTGATTGGTTTTTGATAAATGGTTTGTGCTAGATGAAAATAGACACTTTAAAGAGGTTGTAGCCTTTGGAATCAAGTCATTTCGATATTTGTAGAGAAAGTTACGAATTTTAGAAGTTTGCTCAAAATTGTAAGCCAAATTCAGGTTTTTGCTTAATAGTAAGTTTGATTAAAAATTGATCCAAATGCTGATTGTTTGGAGTGCTTGATGAGAATTATGTGAAATGTGACCTATCCTTAGATTTCATTATTGGGGTTGTTTAATTGGATTAAAGTGATGTGTTGGATAGAAGTTGGTAAATGGGTTGAAGTTTGGAAAAATTTGGAATAGTTTTTAGTATTTCGTTTAAAACTTGTGCATTAAGACGTTTAGATTGGACTTGATTGAGAAATGGTATTTAGAAGTACTTGGATTTATTGAAATTGAATTGCCGAGATTGGAATCGATAATTATACAAGTGTGTAATAATGAATTGAGGTTTATTGCCATGAAATGTAATTGTGGATTTTTGATGCTCAACGTTGTAGTTGATGCAATGTATTAATTTTGGATAAGGGCTACGAATTTTATGGCGAATATGAGTTATAGAAATTGATGTGAAATTATCCTGTTATAGGTCGAGCATGGTAACGGAGTAGGATTCAGATACCTCGGTTGCTAAAGACGACAAGTAAGTAATGTTGCATGTTATAGGTTCGTGCAACACCGAGACGTTCAAGATTTTCTACACTGCAGCAAACAGGTAAGTTCATAACCGTAGGTTGGCCCTTAAGGCCCTACATCATGGAGGTACTAGGTATTTCAGTTCTGTCGGGTTGTTTTGGGTAGAAAGGTTATAGTTTATGTTTCTGAGTTGTCTGTGTTCTTCTTCATGGTATGTTCTGTTATTTCTGTTGTCTGCCAGTTTAAGTTCAGGCACCGTTCATGCAGACATGATTTTCTCTGAAAGCTCATGCAAAACTGTTTTATGTACACTGTTTGAAATTAAACAAGATAAAACCTGTCTGTTTGTAATGTACTGGTTAAGTGCGGGACGGGGACTGGCCCTCTGGTTTTATCCCTCCCTGGGAATCTGAAAATAAATTGTCCCTAGCAAGGACCCTCTGGTTTTATCCCTCCCTGGGAGTCTGAAAATTTGCTGTGCCTGATAGTGCACCATCTGTTTGCCAGTTCCCCTATAAGCCCCACTTATACCCCTCTGCCACTGTAACGTAAAGTTCTGTTCTGCCACTGTATTCTGAAAACTGCATGCATAGCATTTTGCATCACTGCATTTATAATATGTTCTTACTGAGTTTTAGACTCATAGGTGAACTCCCTAATGTAGGTACTGAACCTGAAAATGAGGACCTTGTGCCTCAATCTGATGACTAGATGGCTGGTGGCTCGAGCTCTCGGGGGTGGTTGCTGCAGTCAGACACAATTTTCGGTCCCGAGGTTTAAGTCTTAGTTTTTAAAGTAAAGTTCACATCTGTAAACTCTTTTGAAAATTCTGTTAAGGTTCTGTGCATTGTTTTAAAAACTCTGTAGGAAATTCTGTTGGATATATATATAATGTATCAGTTCTGATGTCCAAGTTTTAAATCCCCGGTTGACAGTTGATAGTTGTTTCCTGTGAAATATCTTGAAATCATTCTGGAACTGCTTGAGTTCTCCCTTTTCAGGTCATGCATGGATGGTCTCGAATTTTAGAGCTATCCATGCAATTTGTTTTCTTGAAATCTATCATTTGTAATGAAGGTCTGAAACCTGCATGCCTTCTCTTGTGCTCGAGGACCATGTTTTGATGTGGTTTGAGAATCTGAGGCGTTTAAGTCTTCTGTCTTTATGCCCTCTGTCTGTATGCTTTCCTGTCAAAAGTTGTAAATTCTGCCTTTAAAACTATGTCTTCCGATTACATCTACCGGTAGGAATTTTGCCTGCATCTACCGCCAAACAGTGTTTTTGCCTTAGGTTTTCATCTTCCGATTTAAATTGCTATCTGCATCTTCCGATGACGTCAGAACATCTTCCGGCTGACGTCATCACCTTCTGCCGATCTTGTTTATTGTCTGCATCCACTGATGACGTCATCTATCTTCCGGTTGACGTCATCACCTTCTGCCGGTTACGTTTGCTGTTTGTATCTACCGGTTGACGTCATCCATCTTCCGGCTGACGTCATCTGTTTTGTCTTAATCGACATCTTCCCCCCAGTGTTAAATTGTTTCTTCCGCCCCAGTTATTGAAATTCTTACTATTTTTCCTGTTTAATTCTGTTTCTTCACTTTTGCCACCCATTTCTGTATCTGTTTTTCCCTGTTTTTCTTCTGTCACTCTTCTTGCTTTCCGGTTTTCTTCTGCAATCCAATATTGAAACCTGATTCGCTTTCAACTCCAGAGAACTCTCTCTCCCTGTAAATGTTTTCCGTTACTCACCGTAGTTTCTCCCTCTCTGTGAGGTTTTATGTCTGCATCTTCCGGTGACGTCATCCATCTTCCGGCTGACGTCATCACACATTCCGATTCTATTAACTGTTTTTCCCATTTGAAGTAGCATCTACCGATTGACGTCACCCTTACTTCTGTCTTTGCATATGCATCTTCCATCTGACGTCAGCTCACATCTTCCGCCAATCTTCCGATAGTCTTCCGCTATTGCTCTGCCATTAATGTAGACTGATTCTCGTTGCCTCAGTCTTCTGATTTTATATTCCGTTTTCTGCCCTTACCACCTTCTTCTATTATTTGTTCTTCCTTCCGATTGTAAATCTGTTCACGGTGTTTTTCCCGTTTTGCTTCCGAACACGGGGAATGTTTTTCCCTTCTTCCGAAAAGTTTATGAGTCACTTTAAAAGCTCATCCTGTCAATTGCATTTTTCAAATCTTGTTTATGTTTAAATTTCTTCAGTTTATCTCATCTCACTTCCGATTTCTGTGGAGTTCTAAAAGTCCAGTCGGTTTTGTTTTAAAAGAATAAAGTTTCACAAAAAAAAATAGTCACCGTTTTCTGTTAACTGTCCCGGAGTGATGGCTCCGATCCCGGACCCCGATCGGGTTCGGTTTTGGGCTGTCACATTATATTTCTAAGAGTGCAACTCTAGGTATTTAGTGGAATTACTCTAGAGTTAATAATTGTGTTATTTAATATAAAGAGTTTATATTAATTAACAAATATTATTGGAGCTTAAAACTATAGGTCCATCGGTCCCTCTGTCATCTTATATCACTATTTAATTTCCATGTTGCAAAAATAAATATATAAATGATTATTTATGATTAATCATTTATAGGCACTCTGATAAATATGTTTTAATTCAAAATAGATAAATAATTTTTTATATATTTTGAATTCAAAATAAAATATCTCAATAGATGAGATATTTTTAAGGGATTTGAATTAGATTTGAAGAATCTCATCAGATGAGATTTGATCTTCAAATTTAAATTAGTTATTTAACAAATTATCAAATCAAATTTTTTGAAGTTTGAATAAAAGTAGATCTGGAAAATCTGATTATATTAGATTTGATCTACAATTGACTTATAGTTTGTTTAATGTTTAAAAGTATATCTGAATAATCTCATAAGATGAGATTATCTTGAAAAATTGTTTTCATAAATATATTCTAAAAACTGTTTTTAGATTATATGATTAATCGATAAATTTTATTTACTAGATAAATCAATTGCTAATCAAATTAGATTTGATTAGATAAGATTTATTTATTTTAAATTAGTTTTTATTAAAATAAATCTAAAAATTAATTTTAAAACAGATCTATAAAATTGTCAAATGTGATATGACAGAGGATGACGAAAAACAACTGAAAAACAAATCCCTAGAGAAAAATGTGTGACCTTTCCATATTCAGTTTTAGAAAAATGTTTTCTAAAATCGAAGAGAGATGACTCATGTGTTGAGAACACGTCTCTCCAGAAATATAGGAGTGTGTTATTCTTATAAGAGGGATGCCCATGCGTTAGGAAATTTAAGTGTAAAGATCTTCAGAGAAGACTCGACGGTTTCAAAGTCTTCGGGAAATACACCTGATCCTAAGTTAAAGCTGTTAAGATCAGACGGGAGTACCTTAGTAAAAGCGTTGCTCCAAGAGGTATCTTCTTTTATTATTTGAAAATCTAAATCTAATAATTTTTTTCAATGCAAATTGTTTACATTTGAAAAATTACATATTTCTCAAAAATAATTTCTTTTAAACTAACGATTCAATTTATGGTTTTTTGATGATTTTAAAATAGTTTTAAAGTCACAGGGTAACGCATGTCACTATTATTATGAATAATAGTGAATTCTGCCATGCGTAGGAACCTCGAAAACCAACAGCACATTGGTCTGGAAAGTGATATGGATGCACTTTCTCGATTCTTTGGCCCTCCTTGAGGATGAGCACTCCAACTTGCTGTGATGAGAGCCTGATACGTCATTGTTGGATGCTCTACCTTAAGGGAAGAGATAGAATAAAGGAGCAATAGAATGGAATCCACTACACTCACATATGACACCAAAACAAACACACACTCAATCGGATGTTGCTCACCGAGGAGATGCGGCCACTCGAAGCTTGAGAGCTCAAGATTTTCAAAGATGAACTTCAATTTTTCATTTCAAAATGTGCTGCTGAGAGTAGCCCTTAATGGTGATATAAATACCTTTTTAAGAATTAGAGTTTACAACCTAAAGAGAAGACTAATAAAAAAATAGTAAAATGAAAGTGGAAGAAGAGGGTGTTTAGCCAAAAGGGGTAACCAAGCACTTTATGGTCTCCACTTGCCATGTGTCTCTCTCCTTATCACTAGATGGTCCACACCATCAAAAATACAAAATATGAAAACATAATGTTTAGCAAAGATTCAAAAACATGACACAAAAATATGACACAAAATTTCATTAAATGCGCTTTCTTGATTTCGGCCATGGACTCTCCTCCATGAAGATTGTTGGTCCAAATTGTTCTTGGACTTGGCCTCCTTGTGTCTTCGAAATGTGACAATTATTTGAGCCTTCCCTTGGTTCCTTAAAGCTTGGTCCTTCATTCAAGTAAGCATGGTCCTCAAACTTCAAGTTAACCTTAAGAGTTCTATTGCATTTGGAGAAGATACTCAGATTGACTTTCATGCTAATGGTCAAAGGATCCGATCGACTTGTCCTCTCTTTGTTCCTTGCATGAGATTTCTTCTCCAATTTATCAAAGAAAGAAGTACCTGCAAAATAGATAAGGAGTTTAGATAATCTCCAAGCTCGTGACCTCGTGAGTGGACCTTGTGTAACGCCCCCGAACCCGCCACGGCTCGGTGCTCTACTTTGCTAACCCAACGCGTGTTTAAAACGACGTTTAAAATAATTTTTAATAAAATTTTGACTTGGTTTTTGGGTTTTTCTAACCCTCGGTATTTGTGGGAAAATGTGCCCAAAATACGTCGGAAAATGTCGGGTTAAAATAATTTGGGAATAGGAGAATGTAAAAAAATAAAGAAAGTGAACCCAACGTTAATTCTTTTAAAACCAAAACGAGCGGCATAACGCCTATAATTATCAAAACCCCAAAACCTGAAAATCCAACGGTTTAAAACACATATTTAACGCAGTTTCAAAACATTATTTGCAACGTTATAAATCAATATCTTTTATACCGACAATTCCCACAAAACAACCACATTTTTACAAACTCAAAATAGGTAAAACCTATACAATTCAAAATACCGTTCTACCCACATCTTTCCGAAGACCATGGTCGAGACGCCCTGACAACTGCTCGCACCGGCATATAGCGTACATCAACGACTGCGTCCCATTCCTAGCTTTCCTCATAGCTCTAACCTGTACTCCTGTCGTTACCTACACCACAGAACACACACACACACGTAAGCTTACGCTTAGCAAGTAGGGGATAACAAATATAAAAACATGCACAAAGCACACACAACCCTAACACATACAGTTTCTACTCGCTCTGCTATTCTCATTTCGTTTTCTATGCATTGTTCTATCATAGAACCCCTCACTAGTGCTAACCTCGCACCTTCACGTGACTAAGCGGCTCTCATAGAGTCCCTCGCAGGTGCCACCCTAACGCGACCAGGTAACTCCCAAGGAGTCCCTCGTAGGTGTCCGACTCTCACAAAGTCCCTCCCAAGTGCCACCTTAACGCGACTGGGAGACTCCCTTGGAGTCCCTCGCAGGTGTCACTCTAACGCGACTGGGCAACTCCACTATAGTCCCTCGCAGGTGTCCACCCTAACGCGACTGGGCAACTCTCGTAGAGTCCCTCGCAGGTGTCACCCTAACGCGACTGGGCGACTCCAACATAGTCCCTCACAGGTGTCACCGTAACGCGACTAGGCGACTCACACGGAGTCCCCCGCAGGTGTCACCCTAACGCGACTGGGCAACTCCACTATAGTCCCTCGCAGGTGTCCACCCTAACGCGACTGGGCAACTCTCGTAGAGTCCCTCGCAGGTGTCACCCTAACACGACTGGGCGACTCCAACATAGTCCCTCGCAGGTGTCACTGTAACACGACTAGGCGACTCACACGGAGTCCCTCGCAGGTGTCACCCTAACGCGACTGGGCGACTCTCCTCGAGTCCCTCGCGGGTGCCACCTTAACACAACCCCACAAAACCATATTGCCACATTGTCTTTCTATCTGTTTCCGTTTCATACTTACCATTCGAAACCATGCTCCAGGTCAATACAATGCTTAACCAACAAAAATGACAAAACAACCAAACAACAAACAAACAAACAACCAAACAACAAATAGCTTCCTACCGTTCCGTGGTGTAGGCCCGAAGGCAACAAAACACACGTCCAACTTAATAATTTTTAATTCCAATTTCACTTCAAATTTTATTTTCCATTCAAGAGCTTAGAAAAATCTAAGATTAATGTTAAACACTCTACTCCATCTAATCTAAAAGCTAAGTACGCTATGGAAATTTTTCGGGTGTTACAATCCACTCTCCTTACAAAAATTTTGTCCTCAAAATTTGACGTACCTTAGTTTTCCTCAACTTACTTACTCCACCCTCCTTTTTTTTTGGTTACCATACTAGATCTCACTCACGCTACAACCGTAATAACTATACATTTCCTAGCTCAAATATGCATACACTTAATGACATTTACTTAAGCACTCTACACTTATATTCCTAATATTTCTAACAATTTCTCTAACCTGACACTTTCGTGTCTATCAGACACGTACCTAACTTATTTCAACTCTCAAGGTATCCTCAATCACATAACACAGAAATCTATCAAGTAAACTTCTTATCCTAAGTCCTCAAATTAAAATTCCTATCTAATTTTACTATCCCATTTCGAACTTACTTCCACCTCTTGCAACTATTTACCTCGAACAATCACAATATTTTCTTATCACTATTCAAATACCATCCTCGTACTTCAACTCTCATTACATAAATCTATCACTAGTCTCCCAAAGTACTATCTGAGTTCTCATAATTATTTTCACTCCGCTGAGTTTGTTCAACTTCTACCTCAATCATCATTTAACGCTATCAAAGCCTTAAGTCTAAATTACCTCATTTCGCACTCTTCACCCAATAACATAGTTTAAACGCATAACTTAGTCTAACTTTCCTAACTATTTACTCTTACACATTTATTAACTTTAACTTAATCAATCCTCACCTATACTTTCAAATTTTTATAATTTAATTCTCAATATCTTCTAATGGCTCAATTTCTAATGGCTAACTCTCTTATCCTAACTCTCTCTCATAGTTAACTAATCTCATCACTATACCCTCAAACTCCTCTATCTAAGTTTCAACTCTAACGTTTTCTTAAGCTAGTTTCATCTAATTCCTCACTTATCACTCCTATCTCTTACCGTTACTTATATTAGCCAATCAAGACAATGTATACCTCGAACGATCATGGCATCTTGTTAGTTATTTCCAACACAGCCCTCCTACTCAAAATTCTCACCACTTAAATCTATCAACAAAATCTATCAACTATTGTTCAAAGTGTACTCTGAATCTTCCTACTTACACTCATCACACTCAATTTGTCTAACTTCTAATTCAGTCACCACCAAACACTCTAATTCTTAGGTCTAAACTAGCTTTTTCCCCACTTTACTCTCACCACTCATCACCCAAATACCCTAAATGGTATATACTCACTTTGACTTCGACCTCATTAATTTCAAAATTGAAACTTCCCTACTTCACACTCCCGTATCTATTAAACACGTACCTGACTTCTTTGAACCCTCAATGTATCCTCTCTACTTGTAGGTCTAACTAACTCGTTCCCAATGACTTCCTAATGACCAACATTTTATCGCAATCCTCCATTGAAATTAACTAGTCTCCTCGCTTATCTTTTCCTCCTAAGTCCTAAGTCCATCCAAAAATTCAAAATCTAACCTAGCACTTCTTCTATCTATATTGCATAATCTCAGCATTTGAGTTCTAACTTACATCCTATGCTTAAACCTATCCACTCTTAAACTTATTGACTTTGACCTAAACGATTTATAACACCAGCAGTTCCAACTTCGTTATATATGAGTCAAACCCTCGAAATTTTCTTTAACTTAATATTATCCCTAATGCACTCTAACATTCTTCGGGCGAGTTCCATTCCTCTCATTGAATAATTCGTATATCTCCTCAAATCATACACTACTAAATACTTAAGGTCTAGATATCAAATTCTAACCTTTCCCCTTTCTATATAATACTACCACTAATCTCCTTCTCAAGTTTTTTTTTTTAATTAAATTTCTAGCTATTCGAACCATCGGTTCTCTACGTCTATAAGTTGGCTAATGGGATCCACTGAACTTGTCCCGGTACTCTCGGGATTTTCGTTCTAATCCTGAACAAGGTTAAACAATCTACTCTCAGCTATAAACAAACTAAAAGAAAAGAAATACTTACAGTCGGTGAAGCACGTTGCATGGCGGCCGGCATTGACGGGTAATCCTTTGAACGACTCGACCATTTTGCTCTGATACCAACTTGTAACGCCCCCAAACCCGCCACGACTCGGTGCGCTACTTTGCTAACCCAACCCGTGTTTAAAACGACGTTTAAAATAATTTTAAATAAAATTTTGACTCGATTTTCAGGTTTTTCGAACCCTCGGTATTTGTGGGAAAATGTGCCCAAAATACGTTTAAAATACGTCGAAAAATGTCGGGTTAAAATAATTTGGGAATAGGAGAATGTAAAAAAAATAAAGAAAGGGAACCAAACATTAATTCTTTTAAAGCCAAAACGAGCGGCATAACGCCTATAATTACCAAAACCTGAAAATCCAACGGTTTAAAACACATATTTAACGCAGTTTCAAAACATTATTTGCGACGTTATAAATCACAATCTTTTATACTGACAATTCCCACAAAACAACCACATTTTTACAAACTCAAAATAGGTAAAACCTATACAATTGAAAATACCGTTCTACCCACATCTTTCTGAAGATCATGGTCGAGATGCCCTGACAACTGCCCGCACTGACATACAGCGTACATCAATGACTGCGTCCCATTCCTAGCTTTCCTCGTAGCTCTAACCTGTACTCCTGTCGTTACCTACACCACATAACACACACACACACGTAAGCTTACGCTTAGCAAGTAGGGGATAACAAATATAAAAACATGCACAAAGCACACACAACCCTAACACATACAGTTTCTACTCGCTCTGCTATTCTCATTTCGTTTTCTATGCATTATTCTATCATAGAACCCCTCACTAGTGCTAACCTCGCACCTTCACGTGACTAAACGGCTCTCATAGAGTCCCTCGCAGGTGCCACCCTAATGCGACCGGGCAACTCCCAAGGAGTCCCTCGTAGGTGTCCGACTCTCACAAAGTCCCTCGCAAGTGCCACCTTAACGTGACTGGGCGACTCCTTTGGAGTCCCTCGCAGGTGTCACTCTAACGCGACTGGGCGACTCCACTATTGTAACACCCGGTTCCATTTTAATCGAATTATTTTACCAATGTGTGATGTACATTTTAGGGTTGAAATTAGGGAGAAATTAGTGATTTGGTTAATCAATGACTAGGTTAGGGCAAAATTGTAATTTGGGGATTTAATAGTGGATAACCTATTTAAGGGAAGTGGATTTGTGATTAATGCACAGTAGCCGCCACTGTTTTCTATTTTCCCTTTCAGCTCTCGTTTCAGCAGAGTGCTCTAAGAGATTTTCCCTCCGATCTCACCAGTCTAGGTGAGTTCCCCTCGATCTTTCTTCTTGCTGATGATTTAGAATTATTATAGAGTATACATTTGTTGGTTTGCTTACGGAAGAATGTGAGTTTTGAGAAATGTCGTAGGTGCAAGTTAGTCTCGGTTTTGTGGTGAAACGGGAATGCACTATGAACTGAGCTCCCAAACTAGTTCCCTTAGATTTTTAGATGGTTTAGAATGAAGTTTAGTGAAAGTTTAACGTATGCTCTGTCTATGGTTTTAGGTTTAAGCAAAACCCGAAGTAATTTACAATCGAGCTTATCCAAGAAGCCAGGTAAGTGGAGTGTGCTTGTGCCTTCGGGCCTACATCACAAAACAATAGGTCTTATGTGTGTTGAATGCTCTCTATATGTCATGCATTATGTTTTGAAAGAACACGAAAATATTTTTACATGTAATGGCATGGTAAGGCATGAATAGAACGTAATATGATAGCTGTTAAGGGAACTAATCTGCCCCCTTAACTGATGAAGTGGATTTATAATATTGGGAGGGTTGATCCCACTCCCAATGGAATTTAGGGATCATGATAGCTGTTAAGGGAACTAATCCGCCCTTCAACTGATGAAGAGGATTTATGCCTTTGGGAGAATTGATCTCACTCCCAATGGAACATTGAGATCAGAATATGATGAACGTAAATGCAACTGAGTTGAGAAAGTAGAAATTGCATGAATAGGATTTACATTTAAGCATTCCATTCGTTATTGCTCCGCTTACTTAGCATTAGGCTAATAGATGAGTTTCGTGATGTAGGTGTTGAAGATACTGCAGGTGATTTTCCTGAGTGCGCTGATGAATAGATGAAGTTGGAGGAGCACATTCATGCCTCGGTTGGGTGCTCTGATGAGGCGGTTTAACTACTGTCTGTATGTGGAGTCTAATTTCCTGATATTCTATTGAGGAGTGCAGAGGATTTTGATAGTAGCAATTGTAATATTCGGATTGTACGGATTTTTGGATTTAATATATTATATTCATATTTTATTATATAGTGGCATTTTTGGTAAATATGTCAAATCAAATCAGTTTCACAAACGGAAAGTTTTATTACGATCCTAACGATTAATAGGAATTTTAAGGAAATTACTGGATTTTTCGGAATAGTAACGCTATATTCCGAGTAATTACCTCTATCGTAATGTAAATGACGTTTTAGTAAAAATAGTAAACGAGGTCCAAATTACAAACGGTCAGTTTTATTAAATCTCAAATAATAAGTTGGACTTGTTGGTGAAATAAGGAAATTTGGTGAACCCGAATAGTTGGACGATTAACGAACCGAAGGACGAAACAAAATAGAAATATGTGCTAAGGGCAAAATGGTAAATATACAAACCAAAATTTATTAAAAGCATCAAACCCTTTCTTCCTTCTCCATTTTCTCACGCCAGAACCATTTCTCCTTCTTTCCTTCGCGAATTCTCCCTCTGCCCGCGCGACTTCCTCCTTTCCGACCTTCGATCTTTCTTCCCTTCGTCTTCCATTCTTCACGATTTCTCCTCCAATCGACATTCTAGGTATGAGCCTACAATCTTAGAGCTTTTATTTCGATATTTATGGCGTTTTAGGCAATTAGGGTTTCGATACTTTTTCGTTAAAAACGCGAATTAAGGTTCGTAATTAATAGGTTAGCCGTGCTTAAGTATATATTGCACGTATTTGACGTTATTGGACGTAGTTAAACCAATTTGTGAAAAAGTTAAAAATTAGGAATTTTCAGGTTTTTTTAGGAGAAACTCGTAAATTGGAAATTGAGGTGCCGAGCGTAAATTGCTCGAATAAATAGCTCAATAAAGTGGATTAGAACTTTAGGAAGATTCCTTAGTTAAAGTTTTAATTATTTGGACGTTAAGTAGCTTAAATTAGTTTTAACGGCGAATATTGTGTTTTGCTTCAGACAAACAACGCTCGTGGACGGAGCTTGAGCTGCTTTGGACACGAGGTAAGTTCTCGTGATTCTTTTCTGGCCGATTGGCCTACACCGTACATCGAAGTCGTTTCGAGGAGTTTGGTGACGCACTAGCTTATATTGCTTTGGTTGGGTAGTTAGGTTTAATTTTTTTGTAGATTATATTTTACAGTCTTGATGGTATGTATGCTGAGTGTTTAAATTCTGTTATGAACTGTTCATGCATCACGTGTTTTCAAAAGAACATAGAAAATGAATTTCTGCATGATGTTCTAAAAGAAATGGCGATGTGGCCTGGAGAGGGGCTCGATCTATTGTGGAGGCACGCAGGGGCTTGTCACCATGCCACATCTATTGCATACTCATACATTATAGGTCATGCGAGATGGGGCTCAGGCACGGCTGTACGTGTTGTAAGCGTGTACCCCCCTCTTCTAACTGGAAAGAGTAGTCCGACCGCAGGATGGGCTCTCTCCGGTTAGGAGGTTGAGATCTCGGTGACACCACAGAGTAAAGTAAAGAAAATGCTGCATGATTTCTGAACTCACACACATAGCATATAGTTGCATTTACGAGGGCTTGCTGAGATTTTTATCTCATAGTGTATTGTATGGTGTAGGTGATTACGAGGATACAGGTGAGGATGAGATTCCTTCTCCTGAGGCTTGAGTCCAGTTGACGAGGGATGGCTATGGTGGTGTGCTTGCGCAGTCGAGGCTTACCCGACCCGTGGGGACAGTATGTATAGATTTTGGGGTTTTGGGATGTTTTTGGCGGATGGTTGTATAGAAATTATAGGATGTTTGGAATCTGGTTAGGTAATAGTTTTATGTTTGATATTTCAAATGTTTTTGGTTAAACTGTATATAAAACGTTTATTTAAACTGTTAGTTAAATGTTAGGAAAATATTTTGAATGATTTCAGGATTGTTATGGATATGCTGGGTTTTTGGAGCTATCCACGCAATTGGATTTCGTAAAGTCAGCTGCAAGTCGGTAGTCGGTTGAGTTTATGGGTTGAGTGCAAGTGGTAAGTTTATTGTGTTTATTGATGTGGTGGTGTTAAATAGGTGTGGAATGGCTCTCTGGAATCGGATTCCAGAGAGTATTGATTAAGTGTAATTCCAGAGAGCATTTTATAAAGAGAGCAAAGGCAACGGGCGTGAGGCGTTCAGCGATCGAGCGCTGCCAATGCAGCGATCGGGCGCTGCGATAGTTGCAGCGCGCAGCGACTGATCGCTGCATATTGCAGCGATCGGGCGTTGCTGTTGCTGCAGCGCGCAACGACTGATCGCTGCACATTGCAGCGATCGAGCGCTGCGATCGCTGCATATGGCAGCGATCGGGCGCTGCCCTCCTTTCTTCGGCAGAATGACTGAATTGCCCTCCCATTTGTTTTAATTCAAATTGGTTTTTTTATTTAATAGTTATAATTGTTTTAAATGTTTTAAAAAGGTTTTAAAAAGTTAGATTTAAATTCCGATTTCGATTCTGGTTTCGATTTCGGTTTAGGTTCCGCTTAAAGTTTATTTAAAGATATTAGGTTAAAAAAATATAGTTCGGAAAAATACGGGTACAGTGTTAGGGTTGTGACAATTTATGGTATCAGAGCCCCCGGGTTTTAAAATCGGTTCTGTAGACTGCTCGACTGCACAGCCACTACGCGGACATTCTTCATCAACTGTAAGTATGTTTATAGCTTTATTTGATTTTAGTTTCTTAGAGATGTTTTGCTTTTAGATTTTATAGGAGTTATATAGATATGGTGCGTCGAGGAAACGACCGAGACGACCGAGATGACACGATTGATACTCTTAAGGATTACTTTGATAGACCGAGAGGGCATTAGAGCTCGAGAAACAGCTGTTTCGGGTAACCGGGGGATGGAGAGATTTCAGAAGCTTCAGCCCCCTATATTCAGTGGACAGTCTACGGATCCCTCTTCAGCCGAGGAGTGGGTTCGCACTATGGAGGACATGCTGGCGTATGCTAGCATAGAGGATGGAGAGAAGGTTGCACTGGTGACCTATCATTTGGCGCTGGATGCCCAGTTTTGGTGGGATTCCATCAAGACGACCACAGATGTTACGATTATGGGATGGGAGAGATTCCGAGAGTGTTCTATGACAAGTATTTCAGCCATACCATACGTGAGGGGAAGATGGTTGAGTTTATGCAGTTGCGGCAAATTGGTTCTATTGCCGAGTACGTGAGGAGGTTTGAGGCATTGTCCCGATTCGCGCCACGACAGGTCAGCGTAAATGAGGACAAGGTACGTCGATTCTTACAGGGACTTAGCCAGGAGTTCCAGATGCGCCTTACTATATCTGGGGTACGGAATGTATCCTACGACGATATTGTGGCTAGAGCTCTTGATATTGAGGCAGTTGATCAGAGTTCTGTCAAGCCGAGGGAGCCAGCTAAGGGCTTCTTCCGAGAGATTCGCCCTCAGTCACGAGGTTGGCAGCCTAGAGCGCAACCACAGCCCCAGCAGCAGCAGAGGGGTGTGAAGAGACCTCTTGAGGGAGGTAATGACCGGGGAAAGGGGAAGCAAGTACAGGGGGCTTCTTAGGTACCTGTTTGCCCAAAGTGTCAGAAGGAGCACAGTGGCCAGTGCAGATTTGGCACGGGTGTGTGCTATCGTTGTGGTGACGCGGGCCATATTTTTAGAGACTGCCCAAAGCAGGGTCGAGATCAGTCGAGCAGTGATCAGAGGAGAGTTATGCCGAGGATCTTCGCATTTATTGAGCCTGGCGATGTTGATGACGAGGCTCAGCCTGCCGTGATTGCAGGTACTATTTTACTTATGGGCGTTGCCGTATTTACTTTGATAGATACAGGAGTTACGCACTCCTTCGTATCGACTGCGTGCATGTCTAGACTGGGGTTAGAGTCTGAGCTGTCAAAGTATGAGTATAGTGTGATGCTGCCTTCGGGAGAGCGTATGCAGTCAGATCGTATTCTCCAGGGCAATGTCGTCTCAGTGGGGGATATCACCCTCTATGCACGTTTGATAGTTATGGGCATAGAGTGGTATGATCTTATCTTGGGGATGGACTAGCTTGCGCAGCACTTTGCCACCATCGACTGTCGATCCAGGATTGTGACCTTCCGACCCCCGGATAGAGCCGAATTTTCTTATCAGGCGATGAACCGATTGAGTGGATTGCCCATATCTTATTCTATGGAGGTCAACGAGCAGTTCAAAGGTGCGTGCTCTATTTATTTGGCCTCAGTATTTGATATTCAGTTGCTCAGCGGAGCGAAGCCGAGCGACATTCCTATAGTCAGAGAGTTCTCTGATATATTCCTTGATGATCTTCCCGGATTACCGCTGGACCGGGAGATTGAGTTCACTATTGACGTCTATCCTAACTCCGCGCCGAGGTTTAAAAACCCGTATTGGTTGGCACCAACTGAGTTGAGAGAGTTGAGGACTCAGCTTGACGAGTTGTTAGAGAAGGGATTTATTCGACCCAGCGTTTCACCCTGGGGTGCGCCCGTTCTGTTTGTCAAAAAGAAAGACGGGACCCTCAGGATGTGCATTGATTACAGGGAGCTGAATAAGCTCACAGTGAAGAATAAGTATCCACTGCCCCGGATTGATGACTTATTTGATCAGCTACAGGGTGCCCGAGTATTTTCCAGGATCGACCTGTGCTCGGGTTATTATCAGCTGAAAGTCCGAAGAGATGATATTCAGAAGACGGCATTCCGAACGAGGTATGGGCATTATGAGTTCCTTGTCATGTCTTTTGGACTTACTAATGCCCCTGCAGCGTTTATGGATCTGATGAACCGTGTCTTCAAGGAGTATCTGGACAAGTTCGTGGTGGTTTTCATCGACGACATCTTGATCTACTCTAGGACGATGGAAGAGCATGAGGAGCACCTGAGGATCGTTTTACAGATTCTGAGTCAACGCCAGCTCTATCCAAAGTTTTCGAAGTGTGAGTTCTGGCTTGACAAAGTGAGCTTCCTTGGCCATATCATATCACAGGACGGAGTTTCTGTGGATCCGAGCAAGATTCAGGTGGTCAGAGATTGGCCACAGCCGAAGAACGTACGTGAGGTGCGTGGATTTCTCAGATTGGCCGGTTATTATCGGAAGTTTATAGAGGGATTCTCGAAGATCGCACTTCCCCTCTCACGATTGACTCGGAAGAACGAGAGGTTTATTTGGTTTCCTGCTTGTGATGATAGTTTTATGGAGTTAAAGCAGAGATTGACCACCGCTCCAGTATTGGCGTTACCGGTTGAGGGTGTCAGATTCAGTATTTACTGTGATGCGTCCGGAGTGGGACTCGGTTGTGTATTGATGCAGGAGGGGAGAGTTATTTCTTATGCTTCTCGGCAGTTGAAGCCGTACGAGAAGAATTACCCTACGCACGACCTTGAGTTAGCAGCTGTGGTCTTTGCACTGAAGATATGGAGACATTATTTATATGGGCAGCAGTGCGAGATATTTTCCGACCACAAGAGCCTGAAGTATCTATTTACGCAGAAGGAGCTGAATATGCGACAGATACGGTGGCTTGAGTTTGTCAAAGATTACGATTTCGATATCAAGTACCACCCAGGAAAGGCGAACAAGGTAGCAGATGCTTTGAGCAGAGTGCCTTCTGCGAGTCAGCCTTTATTAGCAGCGATGTCAGTTACGCTGCGGTCTGAGATTGAGAGGTTCGACGTGGAGATAGTGGCAGAGTTGTCCAGTATGCTCGCCAACATTTCTCTCAGGCCGACTATTCTTGATCGTATACGTGAGGCTCAACAGAGTGATTCGGAGGGTGTGGAGCTTCGTCCAGCATGACATTGGGAGACTCGTCAGATTTCCATTTATCAGAGGATGGTATTCTGAAGTTCAGGCATAGGTGGTACGTGCCTAACGACGAGGACCTGAAGAAGGAGATATTGGCCGAGGCACATTCTTCGGCATATTCTATACACCCGGGAAGTACCAAGATGTACCGAGATTTGAAACAACACTTCTGGTGGCCAAACATGAAGAGGGAGGTTGCCAAATACGTTGAGACCTGTTTAGTATGTCAACAGGTGAAGGCAGAGCACCAGAGACCGGCCGGAACGTTATTGCCACTGCCGATTCTGGAGTGGAAGTGTGAGCAGATCTCCATGGATTTCATTGTGGGGCTCCCGAGGACGACGAAGGGCCATGACGGCATATGGGTTATTGTGGACCGATTGACAAAGTCGGCCCACTTCTTATCTGTGAGGATGGCATCTTCTATGGATCAGCTCGCCGAGCTTTATGTGCAGGAGATTGTCAGACTGCATGGAGTGCCAGTTTCTATTGTCTCAGACAGAGATCCGAGATTCACATCGAAGTTCTGGAAGAGTTTAAACAGAGCTATGGGGACTCAGCTTAATTTCAGCACCGCATTTCATCCTCAGACTGATGGTCAGACAGAGAGGACGAATCAGATACTTGAGGATATGTTCAGAGCATGTGTGCTGGAGTTTTAGGGATCGTGGAGCAGGTATTTGCCACTGATCGAGTTTTCGTACAACAACAGCTTCCAGGCTACTATCGGTATGGCTCCGTATGAAGCCTTATATGGTCGAAAGTGTAGGTCTCCACTGTATTGGGACGAGGTTGGCGAGGCCAGCATCGTTGGTACTGAGATTCTACAGCAGACGGCAGAGAAGATTGCCATTATCCGACAGCGTATCGAGGTTGTAATATCCGGCTTGTACGGACTTTTGGATATATTATATTATATTGATATTTTAATAACACGTGGCATTTTCGGTAAATATGTCAAATCAGGTCCGATTTACGAAAAGAAAGCGTCATTACGATCCTAACGAGTAATGGGAATTTTAAGGAAATTATGGGAATTTTCGGAGATTAACCGCTATATTCCGAGTAATTACCTATATCGTAATATAATTGACGTTTTAGTAGAAATAGTAAATGGAGTCCAAATTGAGAACGGACAGTTTTAATAAAGCCCTAGCGATGAATATGAGCTATTGGCAAAATATGGAATTTTCGAGAATCCGAATCGAAGGACGATTAACGAAACGAAGGACGAAACAAATAGATTTAAGTAAGTAGGGCAAAATGGTAATTTGCAAATCAATTTTTATAAATTAACACAAATCTTCTTTTCCCTCATTCTTCTTCTTCTCCTCTGTCGCGTGAAGGAATTCCAGAGAGAGAGCTCCCCTGGCCGCCGGCGATTTCCGACTCCGTCCGACCTCCGTTTTCTTCCGTTCTTCCTCCGTTCTTCGTCATTTCTTCTCCTCTCGCTACCCTCGGTATGTATCTACAACCTTAAGGCTTTTATTTCGAAGTTTACGGCGTTTTAAATAATTAGGGTTTCGATTAAATCTCGTCAAAAACGCGAATTAGGGTTCGTAATTAATAGGTTAGCCTTGATTAAGTATGTATTGAACGTATTTGACGTTATTGGACGAAGATAATTCAATTTGTGGAAAAGTATAAATTTAGGAATTTACGGGTTTTCGGAAATAACTCGTAATATGGATTTCCAGATTTATCGGGCGTTGTGTCGTTGTTTAAAAGCTTCGATTTGTTAAATTAAGGATTTTATTAGTTTGGACATTTAATCGTTTAAATTGGGTTTAACGACAAATATCGTGTTTTACCTCAGACACGCGACTCCAGTGGACGAAGCTTGAGATCCAGCGCACTCGAGGTAAGTTTTCGTGACTTACTTTGACCCAAAGGTCTGCACCATACTCCGTCGTCGCCTCGGGAATACTCGAGGAACTGTTTGTTTTATGTACTCTGGTTGGGTAGTTAGGTTAGTTGTTATAGGTTCTGCTTTACTGCCATGAATGTATGCACGTTGTTTGTTTACTTTCCGCTGATATGAACTGTTCATGCATCACGGTTTTCGAAAGTCATGAAAAGGAATTTCTGCACGTGTTTTTTAAGAAAAGGAACGTATATCTGAAATGAAATCTGTAACGGAATCTGAATGAATAAACGTAATCTGTCTGTTTCTGGTCACGCGAGATGGGGCTCAGGCACGGCTGTGCGTGTTTGCAAGCGTTGTACCCCCCCTCTCTAACCCCACGGGGTAGTCCAACCGCCGGACGGCCCCCTTGGGTTAGTGGGTCGAGGTTTCGGTGACAATTCTGTCTGTCTGTGACGTAATGAATCTGTAATCTGTAATTCTGTATCTGTAATCTGAATGGGACGTATATCTGAAATGAATCTGTAACGTAATCTGAATGAATAAACGTAATCTGTCTGTTTCTGGTCATGCGAGATGGGGCTCAGGCACGGCTGTGCGTGTTGCAAGCGTGTACCCCCCCTCTCTAACCCCACGGGGTAGTCCAACCGCCGGACGGGCCCCCTTGGGTTAGTGGGTCGAGGTTTCGGTGACAATTCTGTCTGTCTGTGACGTAATGAATCTGTAATCTGTAATCTGTAATTCTGTATCTGTAATCTGAATGGGACGTATATCTGAAATGAATCTGTAACGTAATCTGAATGAATAAACGTAATCTGTCTGTTTCTGGTCATGCGAGATGGGGCTCAGGCACGGCTGTGCGTGTTGCAAGCGTGTACCCCCCCTCTCTAACCCCACGGGGTAGTCCAACCGCCGGACGGGCCCCCTTGGGTTAGTGGGTCGAGGTTTCGGTGACAATTCTGTCTGTCTGTGACGTAATGAATCTGTAATCTGTAATTCTGCATCTGTAATCTGAATGGGACGTATATCTGAAATGAATCTGTAACGTAATCTGAATGAATAAACGTAATCTGTCTGGTTCTGGTCATGCGAGATGGGGCTCAGGCACGGCTGTGCGTGTTGCAAGCGTGTACCCCCCCTCTCTAACCCCACGGGGTAGTCCAACCGCCGGACGGGCCCCCTTGGGTTAGTGGGTCGAGGTTTCGGTGACAATTCTGTCTGTCTGTGACGTAATGAATCTGTAATCTGTAATTCTGCATCTGTAATCTGAATCTGTATCTGTATCTGTTTCTGTATCTGAAAGGAATGAAAATGAATCTGTAATCTGTAATTCTGTATCTGTAATCTGAATCTGTATCTGTAATCTGAATCTGTATCTGTAATCTGAATCTGTATCTGTAATCTGAATCTGTATCTGTAATCTGAATCTGTATCTGTAATCTGAATCTGTATCTGTAATCTGAATCTGTATCTGTAATCTGAATCTGTATCTGTAATCTGAATCTGTATCTGTATCTGAAAGGAATGAAAATGAATCTGTAATCTGTAATTCTGCATCTGTAATCTGAATCTGTATCTGTAATCTGAATCTGTATCTGTAATCTGAATCTGTATCTGTAATCTGAATCTGTATCTGTAATCTGAATCTGTATCTGTAATCTGAATCTGTATCTGTAATCTGAATCTGTATCTGTATCTGTTTCTGTATCTGAAAGGAATGAAAATGAATCTGTAATCTGTAATTCTGCATCTGTAATCTGTAATTCTGCATCTGTAATCTGAATCTGTATCTGTAATCTGAATCTGTATCTGTAATCTGAATCTGTATCTGTAATCTGAATCTGTATCTGTAATCTGAATCTGTATCTGTAATCTGAATCTGTATCTGTAATCTGAATCTGTATCTGTAATCTGAATCTGTATCTGTAATCTGAATCTGTATCTGTAATCTGAATCTGTATCTGTAATCTGAATCTGTATCTGTAATCTGAATCTGTAATCTGTAATTCTGCATCTGTAATCTGAATCTGTATCTGTAATCTGAATCTGTATCTGTAATCTGAATCTGTATCTGTAATCTGAATCTGTATCTGTATCTGAAAGGAATGAAAATGAATCTGTAATCTGTAATTCTGTATCTGTAATCTGAATCTGTATCTGTAATCTGAATCTGTATCTGAAAGGAATGAAAATGAATCTGTAATCTGTAATTCTGCATCTGTAATCTGAATCTGTATCTGTAATCTGAATCTGTATCTGTATCTGTTTCTGTATCTGAAAGGAATGAAAATGAATCTGTAATCTGTAATTCTGCATCTGTAATCTGAATCTGTATCTGTAATCTGAATCTGTATCTGTATCTGAAAGGAATGAAAATGAATCTGTAATCTGTAATTCTGCATCTGTAATCTGTAATTCTGCATCTGTAATCTGTAATTCTGCATCTGTAATCTGTAATTCTGCATCTGTAATCTGAATCTGTATCTGTAATCTGAATCTGTATCTGTAATCTGAATCTGTATCTGTAATCTGAATCTGTATCTGTATCTGTTTCTGTATCTGAAAGGAATGAAAATGAATCTGTAATCTGTAATTCTGCATCTGTAATCTGAATCTGTATCTGTATCTGTTTCTGTATCTGAAAGGAATGAAAATGAATCTGTAATCTGTAATTCTGTATCTGTAATCTGAATCTGTATCTGTTTCTGTATCTGAAAGGAATGAAAATGAATCTGTAATCTGTAATTCTGCATCTGTAATCTGTAATTCTGCATCTGTAATCTGTAATTCTGTATCTGTAATCTGAATCTGTATCTGTAATCTGAATCTGTATCTGTATCTGAAAGGAATGAAAATGAATCTGTAATCTGTAATTCTGCATCTGTAATCTGAATCTGTATCTGTAAGGTGATCTGCTAGGTGACGTAGATCCAGGTGAGGACGACGTTCCTCCTCTTGATGTCGGAGGCAGTTGATGGATGATGCTCGTGGGAGTGCGCTGAGCAGTCGAGGCGCTTTTGACCGTGGGGATCGTCTGTGTACGTATTTTGGGGGATTAATGTTAATTATGAATGTATAGACATTTTAGGTTGCTTGGATTCTGGATAGGGATTAGATAACATTTTGGTAAATGTATGTAAAACGTTTTGTTTTGAACTGTTTAATGAATGTTTGAAAATGTTGATTGACTTTAGATTGGTATTGGTATGCTCGGTTTTTAGAGCTACCCATGCAGTGGACTTCGCAAAGTCTGCTGAGTGCTGGGTCGGTTGAGTTAAGTCATAAGTGTTATGAGGTAAAATGAGAGAATGGGCAATAAGTGTTATGAGGTAAAATGAGAGAATGGGCAAAGAAGGGTGTGAAATTCTGCTCTCTGGAATCGGATTCCAGAGAGCTTGATGAGTTTGTGTTGCTCTCTGGAATTTGAGATTCCAGAGAGTAAGTGTGAAGGAAGCAAGAAGGAAGTGAAGAAGGAAGTGAAGGGTGGGTCGCTGCAAGGTTGCAGCGACAGTCGCCAGTCGCTGCATGTTTGCAGCGACTGGGCGCTGCATGTTGCAGCGATCAGTCGCTGCAACATGCAGCGAATGCAGCGCTTGGGCGCTGCAATTTGCAGCGCCCGGTCGCTGCTACATTTCTGAGGGCAGAATTCCGATTCTGCCCTCCCTTCTTTTAATAGTTTTATTTTAAGTTTTAATAAATGTTTTAGTTTTAATTATTTATTAAAAGGTTTTGTTTTAAATGTTTTTAAAGTTCAGTTTTAATTCCGACTTCAGTTCTGATTTCAACTTCGGTTTAGATTCGGTATTAAATTTTATTTAAAGCATAAAAAGGTAAAAAGTATAAAATGAAAAATTTGTACGGGTAAATAGGTACAGTATTAGGGGTGTTACAATTATGGTATCAGAGCCCCCGGGTTTTAAAATCGATTCTGTAGACTGCTCGACTGCACAGCCACTACACAGACATCCTTCATCAACTGTAAGTCTGTTTACTGCTTTGTTTGATTTCAGTTTCTTAGGATTACTTGTTTTTAAATTTTATAGGAGTCTTATAAATATGGTTCGAGGAAGGGATCCTAGAGACGACGCGATGGATCGTCTTACGGAATTGTTAGATCGCCAGTCTCAGCATATGGACCGGCAGGCGCAACAAATTACAGACCTAGTGAATCGAGAGCAACAGCGAGAGAATCAGAGGGCACAAGAGCTGGTGGTCCCTAGTAATCAGGGTATGCAGAGGTTTCAAAGCCTTCGGCCTCCTGTGTTCGAGGGCCAATCATCGGATCCCACACGTGCCGAGGAATGGATCCGGGTTATGGAAGACATGCTAGATTACGCCGAGGTTGCCAACGGGAGCAGGGTCGCTTATGCCACATTCCACTTAGCGTTGGACGCTCGTTTCTGGTGGGACTCGATCAAGTCGACTACAGATGTATCAGTTATGACTTGGGATCGATTCAAGTTCTTATTCTTTGACAAGTATTTCAGCCGCACAGTGAGAGTGGCCAAGAGGAACGAGTTTACGCAGCTGAAGCAGACTGGTTCAGTTGCGGATTATATTCGGAGATTTGAGGCTTTATCACGATTCGCACCTCGCCTTGTCAGCGATAATGAGGAGAAGGTGCACCACTTTATGGAGGGACTCCATCCGGAGATTCGGATGCACGTGGTAGTCTCAGGTATTATTGATGCGCCATATTCTGATGTTACAGCCAGAGCTCTGGACATAGAGGCTGCCAGGGCCACTTGTGTTAGACCGAGGGAGCCATCGAAGGGCTTCTTCCAAGAGATCCGTCCTCAGTCTCGGAATCAGGGATGGCAGCCTGGAGCACAGCCACCACAGCCACAGCCTAGAGGTGCGAAGAGACCTCTTGAGGGAGGAAATGATCGGGGCAAGGGAAAGCAGGTACAGGGGACTTCTCAGATGCCCTGGTGCCCCAGATGCCAGAAGGAACATAGTGGCGAGTGCCGAGTTGGCACGAATAAGTGCTATAGATGCGGGGATATCGGCCACTTCGTCAGAGATTGCCCGCAACAGACCCGAGATCAGTTGGGCGGAGATCAGAGGAAGGTTATACCCAGGGTTTTTGCGTTGATCGGGCCTGGCGATGTTGATGATGAGGCTCAGCCTTCTACAATTGCAGGTATTATTTTAATTAACTGTACAGCGATAAACAGAGGATAGATAAAATATTTCGTTGACCTTTACTTTAGTCTCTTTTACGACCACCCGAATCCGCATTTCCCTAACAACGTTCCCACAGAACTTCTTCGTCAACAGTATCCAAACTGTATACGTTCTCGGGCACCTCGCAGGTCTTAATAAAATTCACAACTAAGATTCAAATCTCTAATTTCACAAACCATCTCTTCGAGATTACCCCGAGATCTCAACCTAATGAATACCAGTCTTTTGGAATCCTTTCTATCTTATCTCACTATAAGTCTACCTAAGTGGGCTTATCGCACATTCTTGTTATTCCTATTCCATAGATCGTAAACACCACAAATCGTTTGCTGTGAGACACCGATCTAGTCTTCCGACCTTAGCCCTTCAGTTAGTCCAACAATCTTCTTATTTGCAGATTTGTCGCTAAATAAATCTACGTCCGTAATCTCAACCTCCTCAGACTCACCAACCATACTCCTTTATTTTCCCCAAAAGAAAATTTCATAACATCTCATTATTCAAGTTAATCTTCTTAGTTCCTCGAACACCAATGTTCCTACTTCCAGCCTAATGTTTGTGGTTCTTAACTTGAACTGTACCCACTATAGATTCGGTCTAATTTGTATCGCCATCCCTTCTACGGTCATACTGGTTGCCTTAAACTCTTAAGCACAACCACATTCTGTAGCGCTAGTCTCTAACCTTACAACGCCAAAGACTTGACGCGTCTACTACTCATAAATCACTCTTAACTTCACTAAGCCTACCGCCTAGCAGGTCGGTTGTAATCTTCTCACAAATTTAAAGTCTTTAGTCCAACGATCTACTTCACCTTTCTCTAACCTCCTCTAGGTTATTTCGAGTTCCGCCGACTAGTCTACTATCGTTTGCTCCTTCTAGTCAAGTCCCAACCATTCTACTGGACATTTATTCTAAGTTCAATCCTTGAATTATATCTTAATCTATATAAGTTAATGTAGAAATTCGGTTGGTGCGTATCCTGATTGTGAACATGATCGGGGGAATTGCGTTGAGGTACGGGTTACAGCCCAGAAATTTGATGGAATTGTGGGCATTCAATTTGACTGGCGTTAGGAAGCTTAGGTATAGCTCTGACTTAAAGGGACAGCGGAAGAAAGACGTCGATAAAGAGTGAATTTTGAAGTTAGTATTATTGAGAGATTTAATCTGTGAGTGATTAAGTGAAAGTCGAAAGTTGGTACATGCGCAAGTGTTTAAGTAACAAATATGTTGTCGGATTAAGTGATTGAGATTTGAGAATTTGGATTATGCTTAGTACGTGAGAGAGGACGTGTACGATCAAATTGAAAGTGGGGAATACGAAGTTAGGGCCAATGTTGGAGAATATAGTAGGGTTTTGGTTTAGAACCACGAAGAAGGACCGTAAGTGCAGACGATTAATCGAAGTAAACGTCACAAGACCAAAGATGTTAATATCAAGGACTATAGGTTATGGCAAATTTTGTGGACAAAATTCTAAATAAGGAGGGTGGAATGTAATATCCGGCTTGTACGGACTTTTGGATATATTATATTATATTGATATTTTAATAACACGTGGCATTTTCGGTAAATATGTCAAATCAGGTCCGATTTACGAAAAGAAAGCGTCATTACGATCCTAACGAGTAATGGGAATTTTAAGGAAATTATGGGAATTTTCGGAGATTAACCGCTATATTCCGAGTAATTACCTATATCGTAATATAATTGACGTTTTAGTAGAAATAGTAAATGGAGTCCAAATTGAGAACGGACAGTTTTAATAAAGCCCTAGCGATGAATATGAGCTATTGGCAAAATATGGAATTTTCGAGAATCCGAATCGAAGGACGATTAACGAAACGAAGGACGAAACAAATAGATTTAAGTAAGTAGGGCAAAATGGTAATTTGCAAATCAATTTTTATAAATTAACACAAATCTTCTTTTCCCTCATTCTTCTTCTTCTCCTCTGTCGCGTGAAGGAATTCCAGAGAGAGAGCTCCCCTGGCCGCCGGCGATTTCCGACTCCGTCCGACCTCCGTTTTCTTCCGTTCTTCCTCCGTTCTTCGTCATTTCTTCTCCTCTCGCTACCCTCGGTATGTATCTACAACCTTAAGGCTTTTATTTCGAAGTTTACGGCGTTTTAAATAATTAGGGTTTCGATTAAATCTCGTCAAAAACGCGAATTAGGGTTCGTAATTAATAGGTTAGCCTTGATTAAGTATGTATTGAACGTATTTGACGTTATTGGACGAAGATAATTCAATTTGTGGAAAAGTATAAATTTAGGAATTTACGGGTTTTCGGAAATAACTCGTAATATGGATTTCCAGATTTATCGGGCGTTGTGTCGTTGTTTAAAAGCTTCGATTTGTTAAATTAAGGATTTTATTAGTTTGGACATTTAATCGTTTAAATTGGGTTTAACGACAAATATCGTGTTTTACCTCAGACACGCGACTCCAGTGGACGAAGCTTGAGATCCAGCGCACTCGAGGTAAGTTTTCGTGACTTACTTTGACCCAAAGGTCTGCACCATACTCCGTCGTCGTCTCGGGAATACTCGAGGAACTGTTTGTTTTATGTTACTCTGGTTGGGTAGTTAGGTTAGTTGTTTATAGGTTCTGCTTTACTGCCATGAATGTATGCACGTTGTTTGTTTACTTTCCGCTGATATGAACTGTTCATGCATCACGGTTTTCGAAAGTCATGAAAAGGAATTTCTGCACGTGTTTTTAAGAAAAGGAACGTATATCTGAAATGAAATCTGTAACGGAATCTGAATGAATAAACGTAATCTGTCTGTTTCTGGTCACGCGAGATGGGGCTCAGGCACGGCTGTGCGTGTTGCAAGCGTGTACCCCCCCTCTCTAACCCCACGAGGTAGTCCAACCGCCGGACGGGCCCCCTTGGGTTAGTGGGTCGAGGTCTCGGTGACAATTCTGTCTGTCTGTGACGTAATGAATCTGTAATCTGTAATTCTGTATCTGTAATCTGAATGGGACGTATATCTGAAATGAAATCTGTAACGTAACCTGAATGAATAAACGTAATCTGTCTGTTTCTGGTCATGCGAGATGGGGCTCAGGCACGGCTGTGCGTGTTGCAAGCGTGTACCCCCCCTCTCTAACCCCCACGGGGTAGTCCAACCGCAGGACGGGCCCCCTTGGGTAGTGGGTCGAGGTTCGGTGACAATTGCTTCTGTCTGTGACGTAATGAATCTGTAATCTGTAATTCTGCATCTGTAATCTGAATCTGTATCTGTATCTGTTTCTGTATCTGAAAGGAATGAAACTGAATCTGTAATCTGTAATTCTGTAGAGTGTCGCTGAGCGTGAGGCGCTTTTGACCCGTGGGGATCGTCTGTGTAACTATTTTGGGGGATTAATGTTAATTATGAATGTATAGACATTTTAGGTTGCTTGGGATTCTGGATAGGGGATTAGATACATTTTGGTAAATGTATGTAAAACGTTTTGTTTTGAACTGTTTAATGAATGTTTGAAAAATGTTTTGATGGACTTTAGATTTGGTAGTGGTATGCTCGGTTTTTAGAGCTCCATGCGTTGGACTTCGCAAAGTCTGCTGCGGGTCGGTTGATTTAAGTCATAAGTGTTATGAGGTAAAATGAGAGAATGGGCAAATAAGTGTTATGAGGTAAAATGAGAGAATGGGCAAAGAAGGGGTGTGAAATTCTGCTCTCAGTGGAATCTGAATCTGTATCTGTAATCTGAATCTGTATCTGTAATCTGAATCTGTATCTGTAATCTGAATCTGTATCTGTAATCTGAATCTGTATCTGTAATCTGAATCTGTATCTGTAATCTGAATCTGTATCTGTAATCTGAATCTGTATCTGTAATCTGAATCTGTATCTGTAATCTGAATCTGTATCTGTAATCTGAATCTGTATCTGTAATCTGAATCTGTATCTGTAATCTGAATCTGTATCTGTAATCTGAATCTGTATCTGTAATCTGAATCTGTATCTGTAATCTGAATCTGTATCTGTAATCTGAATCTGTATCTGTAATCTGAATCTGTATCTGTAATCTGAATCTGTATCTGTAATCTGAATCTGTATCTGTAATCTGAATCTGTATCTGTAATCTGAATCTGTATCTGTAATCTGAATCTGTATCTGTAATCTGAATCTGTATCTGTAATCTGAATCTGTATCTGTAATCTGAATCTGTATCTGTAATCTGAATCTGTATCTGTAATCTGAATCTGTATCTGTAATCTGAATCTGTATCTGTAATCTGAATCTGTATCTGTAATCTGAATCTGTATCTGTAATCTGAATCTGTATCTGTAATCTGAATCTGTATCTGTAATCTGAATCTGTATCTGTAATCTGAATCTGTATCTGTAATCTGAATCTGTATCTGTAATCTGAATCTGTATCTGTAATCTGAATCTGTATCTGTAATCTGAATCTGTATCTGTAATCTGAATCTGTATCTGTAATCTGAATCTGTATCTGTAATCTGAATCTGTATCTGTAATCTGAATCTGTATCTGTAATCTGAATCTGTATCTGTAATCTGAATCTGTATCTGTAATCTGAATCTGTATCTGTAATCTGAATCTGTATCTGTAATCTGAATCTGTATCTGTAATCTGAATCTGTATCTGTAATCTGAATCTGTATCTGTAATCTGAATCTGTATCTGTAATCTGAATCTGTATCTGTAATCTGAATCTGTATCTGTAATCTGAATCTGTATCTGTAATCTGAATCTGTATCTGTAATCTGAATCTGTATCTGTAATCTGAATCTGTATCTGTAATCTGAATCTGTATCTGTAATCTGAATCTGTATCTGTAATCTGAATCTGTATCTGTAATCTGAATCTGTATCTGTAATCTGAATCTGTATCTGTAATCTGAATCTGTATCTGTAATCTGAATCTGTATCTGTAATCTGAATCTGTATCTGTAATCTGAATCTGTATCTGTAATCTGAATCTGTATCTGTAATCTGAATCTGTATCTGTAATCTGAATCTGTATCTGTAATCTGAATCTGTATCTGTAATCTGAATCTGTATCTGTAATCTGAATCTGTATCTGTAATCTGAATCTGTATCTGTAATCTGAATCTGTATCTGTAATCTGAATCTGTATCTGTAATCTGAATCTGTATCTGAGGGCAGAATTCCGATTCTGCCCTCCCTTCTTTTAATAGTTTTATTTTAAGTTTTAATAAATGTTTTAGTTTTAATTATTTATTAAAAGGTTTTGTTTTAAATGTTTTTAAAGTTCAGTTTTAATTCCGACTTCAGTTCTGATTTCAACTTCGGTTTAGATTCGGTATTAAATTTTATTTAAAGCATAAAAAGGTAAAAAGTATAAAATGAAAAATTTGTACGGGTAAATAGGTACAGTATTAGGGGTGTTACAGAGGTAGCTCAAAGCAGGCAGAAGAGCTATGCTGACACAAGACAGAGAGAGCTGGAGTTCGAGGAAGGTGATGAGGTGTATCTCAAGGTTTCTGCGTTTAAGGGCGTTGCGAGATTTGGAAGGAGGGGTAAGCTAAACCCTCGTTATGTGGGGCCCTTTCCTATTCTGAAGAGGATCGGGAAGTTGGTGTACAGACTACAGCTTCCAGCTTCTATGGAGGGTATCCACGATGTATTCCACGTATCTATGCTTCGGAGATGTCTACGTGATCCATCACATGTCGTGGAGACTACAGAGATCGAGGTACAGCCTACCTTGACATACGAGGAGAGGCCGGTACGTATTTTGGAGACTTCCATCAAGGTGCTACGCAACAAAGAGATTCCACTAGTCAAAGTCCTATGGCGGAACCACGAGGTGGAAGAGGCTACATGGGAGTACAGCAGGATATGATGACTAAATATCCTGAGTTGTTTGTATGATTTAATTTTGTGGACAAAATTCTAAATAAGGTGGATGGAATGTAATATCCGGTTTGTACGGATTTTTGGATTTAAAATATTATATTCATATTTTATTATATAGTGACATTTTTAATAAATATGTCAAATCAAATCAGTTTCGCAAACGGAAAGCTTTATTACGATCCTAACGATTAATAGGAATTTTAAGGAAATTACTGGATTTTTCGGAATAGTAACGCTATATTCTGAGTAATTACCTTTATCGTAATGTAAAGGACGTTTTAGTAAAAATAGTAAACCAGGTCCAAATTGCGAACGGTCAGTTTTAATAAATCTCAAATAATAAGTTAGACTTGTTGGTGAAATAAGGAATTTTGGTGAACCCGAATAGTTGGACGATTAACGAACCGAAGGACGAAACAAAATAGAAATATGTGCTAAGGGCAAAATGGTAAATATACAAACCAAAATTTATTAACAGCATCAAACCCTTTCTTCCTTCTCCATTTTCTCACGCCAGAACCATTTCTCCTTCTTTCCTTCGCGAATTCTCCCTCTGCCCGCGCGACTTCCTCCTTTCCGACCTCTGATCTTTCTTCCGTTCGTCTTCCGTTCTTCACGATTTCTCCTCCAATCGACGTTCTAGGTATGAGCCTACAATCTTAGAGCTTTTATTTCGATATTTATGGCGTTTTAGGCAATTAGGGTTTCGATACTTTTTCGTTAAAAACGCGAATTAGGGTTCGTAATTAAAAGGTTAGCCGTGCTTAAGTATATATTGTACGTATTTGACGTTATTGGACGAAGTTAAACTAATTTGTGAAAAAGTTAAAAATTAGGAATTTTCGGGTTTTTTTTAGGAGAAACTCGTAAATTGGAAATTGAGGTGCCGAGCGTAAATTGCTCGAATGAATAGCTCAATAAAGTGGATTAGAACTTTAGGAAGATTCCTTAGTTAAGGTTTTATTTATTTGGACGTTAAGAAGCTTAAATTAGTTTTAACGGCGAATATTGTGTTTTGCTTCAGACAAACAACGCTCGTGGACGGAGCTTGAGCTGCTTTGGACACGAGGTAAGTTCTCGTGATTCTTTTCTGGTCGATTGGTCTACACCGTACATCGAAGTCGTTTCGAGGAGTTTGGTGACGCACTAGCTTATATTGCTTTGGTTGGGTAGTTAGGTTTAATTGTTTTGTAGATTATATTTTACAGTCTTGATGGTATGTATGCTGAGTGTTTAAATTCTGTTATGAACTGTTCATGCATCACGTGTTTTCAAAAGAACATAGAAAATGAATTTATGCATGATGTTCTAAAAGAAATGGCGATGTGGCCTGGAGAGGGGCTCGATCTATTGTGGAGGCACGTAGGGGCTTGTCAAAATACCACATCTATTGCATACTCATACGTTATAGGTCATGCGAGATGGGGCTCAAGCACGGCTGTACGTGTTGTAAGCGTGTACCTCCCTCTTCTAACTGGAAAGAGTAGTCCGACCGCAGGATGGGCTCTCTCCGGTTAGGAGGTTGAGATCTCGGTGACACCACAGAGTAAAGTAAAGAAAATGCTGCATGATTTCTGAACTCACACACATAGCATATAGTTGCATTTACGAGGGCTTGCTGAGATTTTTATCTCATAGTGTATTGTATGGTGTAGGTGATTACGAGGATACAGGTGAGGATGAGATTCCTTCTCCTGAGGCTTGAGTCCAGTTGACGAGAGATGGCTGTGGTGGTGTGCTTGCGCAGTCGAGGCTTACCCGACCCGTGGGGACAGTATGTATAGATTTTGGGGTTTTGGGATGTTTTTGGCGGATGGTTGTATAGAAATTATAGGATGTTTGGAATCTGGTTAGGTAATAGTTTTATGTTTGATATTTCAAATGTTTTTGGTTAAACTGTATATAAAACGTTTATTTAAACTGTTAGTTAAATGTTAGGAAAATGTTTTGAATGATTTCAGGATTGTTACGGATATGCTCGATTTTTAGAGCTATCCACGCAGTTGGATTTCGCAAAGTCCGTTGCAAGTCGGTAGTAGGTTGAGTTTATGGGTTGAGTGCAAGTGGTAAGTTTATTGTGTTTATTGATGTGGTGGTGTTAAATAGGTGTGGAATGGCTCTGGAATCGGATTCCAGAGAGTATTGATTAAGTGTAATTCCAGAGAGCATTTTATACAGAGAGCAAAGGCAACGGGCGTGAGGCGTACAGCGATCGAGCGCTACCAATGCAGCGATCGAGCGCTGCCAATGCAGCGATCGGGCGCTGCGATCGCTGCAGCGCGCAGCGACTGATCGCTGCATATTGCAGCGATCGGGCACTGCTGTCGCTGCAGCGCGCAGCGACTGATGGCTGCAGCGTGCAGCGATCAAGCGCCGCGATCGCTGCATATGGCAGCGATCGGGCGCTGCCCTCCTTTCTTCGGCAGAATGACTGAATTGCCCTCCCATTTGTTTTAATTGAAATTGGTTTTTTTTTTAATAGTTATAATTGTTTTAAATGTTTTAAAAAGGTTTTAAAAAGTTAGATTTAAATTCCGATTTTGATTCTTGATTCGATTTCGGTTTAGGTTCCGCTTAAAGTTTATTTAAAGATATTAGGTTAAAAAAATATAGTTCGGAAAAATACGGGTACAGTGTTAGGGTCGTGACAGCAATAGCCGAAGGATCTAGAATATTTGAGTTTCTTCTGTTATGAAAATTCTAAATTTTGAATTTGTTACAAATCGTTAATTTGGGATTCTTTTGGATATGGATACAATTTCTATTTTCAAATGGGTAACTGTTGGGTTTCAGGAGTTACTTAGAGTCAGGTTGTTTCAAATGTTTTGAGTGTAATTTGCAAGTTCAACCATCAGTGAATGAAGTTCACCGGTGGATGTCGAGTATTTTGTGATCGGTGTGAGTTAGATGAATGAATCATCTGGCTGACGTCATCGAAAGATGTCTTCAGTGGAAGCCATCGGAAGATGTAGGAAGTAAATTGTCGTTTAGTGATCGGTGAATGTCGTGTATTAAGTCTATCAGAAGATGTAGTAGAAGTTTTGTCGTTTAACGATCGGCAAAGGCTGAATGAAGGAATCATCCGGCTGACGTCATCTGTAGATGTAAATGGTAAGATTTGTCGTTTAGCGATCGGCAGAGGTTAGATGAAGGAATCATCCGGCTGACGTCATCGGTAGATGTAAGTGGTAAGATTTGTCGTTTAGCGATCGGCAGAGGTTGGATGAAGGAATCATCCGGCTGACGTCATCGGTAGATGTGAGTAGTAGTTTGTCGTTTTGTGAACGGTGTGCGTGTGAGTAAAAGTTCCTTGTCGTTTAGCGACGGGTGGATGGAGTCGTTCCATCGGTGGAAGTCTTCAGTTTCTGTTTCTGCCCTTTTTCGTTGACTTTGTCTAGCGGTAGATGCGTTTGACTTTTATGATTTTCAAGTTTTCATGCTTAAGTCTTCATTTCTTTCGACCGACAAATCTTTAGTATTTTAACTAAATATTCAAACATCGTTTTATAGCTCTATGTAATTCTCTTTTGCTCAAGTGATTTTCCGCTACAAGGTTTTAGTAAATGTCAAATTCTGATTTTTTAGCGAAGTTTTAAATTGGTCAAAAATTTCTTAGTTATGGTCGGGTTTATGAGTAATGAATCGGGTTCAGAAAACTCGGGGTGCTGCAGTATGGTATCAGAGACATTCAGTTAAACCGTTCAAAAGATTACTCATCAGTGCCAAATCGTCGCATGGAAGTACTCCAACAACTGTAAGTGTTTATGTTATCCTTAGATATTAGATGTTTATGAGAGTAGTTAACCTTGTGCAGGAATTTAGTATAATGGCTAGACGCCCAGGGAGACCAAGAATACTGAGGGAAATGCCAAACTTGAGGAGTGAGGAGGAACCTAGAGTTATTAGACAGCTGATAGATTTGGTACGTCAGCAAACAGACTTGGTGCGTCAGCAGTCCGATCAGTTAGGAGTGTTGCTGAACCGAGAGGTACAAGGGAGTGCCAACTCGGGTCCCAACAATGAACATTCAGGAGACTGATTCCGGAGGCTTCAACCGCCCACATTTGATGGAAAATCATCCAACCCGATTGTTGCTGAAGAGTGGTTGAGGAAGATCAAAAGTATGTTCCGATGTGCCACGTCGGAGAGGGAGACAAGGTCACTCTGGCGACGTTTCATTTTGCTGGAGACGCTCAACTTTGGTGGGAGACAATTGAGACCACCACTGATATTCTGGCTATGACTTGGTCTTAGTTCAAGGACATTTACTTTAAAAAGTATTTTAACAGCACAGTCCAGGCCACAAAGAAGGTGGAGTTCCTGAACTTGAAGCAGTCAGGGTCTGTGGCTGAGTACGTCAGACAATTTGAGTCTCTGTCCAGGTTCGCTGGACACCTTGCTCACAAGAATGAAGATAAGGTGTTTCTATTTATGCAAGGACTGAAGCCTGATATGTACAGAGGAGTCAAGTTTTCGGGTTTTAAAGGTTTACCTTTCAGTGAAGTCGTGTCCACAGCCTTGGAGGTGGAAGAAGCCGAGATGAAGTGTGCTGGACCAAAGAAAGCCCCGCGAAGGTTTGTCCAGCCACACCAGCAGAGGGGAATGAAGAGGCCTAGTGAGGGCCAGAGTAGTCAAGGAATAGGAAGGAAAGTACCGGATACCAGGAAGTTTCCCTAGTGCCCGAAATGCCTGAAGAGTCACTTGGGCGAGTGCAGATTCGGGTCGGGTAAGTGTTTCAACTGTGAGGAGGTTGGACACACGCACAGAGATTGCCCGAAACCTAGAATCACCCGATGCTTCAATTGTAACAAAGTCGGCCATATCAACAGAGACTGCCCAGCTTTGAAGAGTGGCCTTGCTATGATTAAACCGAGGATATTCTCCATGATGGAGTCGGGTGAAGACCAGCCTGCTGTGGTGTCAGGTACCATATTGATCAACTATATGTCTGCTTTTACTTTAATAGATTCTGGTGCAACACATTCCTTTATAGCATCTGCTTTTGCTGTTAGGTTAGATGTACAGTTTACCCCTTCCATGCATGTGTTTAATGTTGCATTACCTTCTGGTGAACGCATGCACTCTAACCAAGTGATGTTGGACAGTGATGTGTTAGTAGGGAGCGTGAGTCTACCTGCTGATCTCATTATTATAGATATAATGGGATTTGATGTAATCCTAGGAATGGATTGGTTGTTTAAGCATTATGCCACAATCGACTGTAGGACTGGAGTAGTTAGATTCCAACCCCCTGGTGGTTTAAATCATACCTTCCAAGCTTTAAAGAAGAGTAATGAAATGTCTGTTATGACTTCGATAAATTGTAGACCCTCACCATGCAGAGAGTACCTATGCTTCTTGGTCAGTGTTCTAGATACACAATTAGTAGGAAAAGCAACTCCCCAAAATGTCTTAGTCGTCCAGGAATTTCCAGAAGTGTTTTTAGATGATCTTCCTAGCTTACCGCCAGATAGAGAAATTGAATTTGTTGTAGATGTTTACCCCGGCGCCGAGCCTGTGTCTAAAAATCCATATAGACTAGCACCAATAGAACTTAAGGAATTAAAGAAGCAGTTGGAGGATCTATTGGAGAAAGGGTTCATACGCCCTAGCTTTTCACCGTGGGGTGCACCTGTCCTTTTTGTCAAAAAGAAGGATGGATCGATGCGGATGTGCATTGATTATCGTGAACTAAATAAGTTAACTGTCAAGAACAAGTATCCATTGCCGAGGATTGATGATTTATTTGACCAACTTAATAGTGCAAGAGTTTTCTCTAAGATTAACCTTAGGTCCGGTTATTACCAGTTGAAGGTTAAATCTGAAGATATCCCAAAGACTGCCTTTCGCACAAGGTATGGACATTATGAGTTTTTGGTTATGTCCTTTGGATTGACTAATGCACCGGCAGCCTTCATGGATCTTATGAATAGAGTGTTTCATGACTATTTGGACAAGTTTGTCATTGTGTTTATAGATGACATTCTAATCTATTCTAGTACCAAGGATGAGCATGCTAGGCACCTGACCTTGGTGTTGGAAGTATTAAAACTGCACCAACTATACGCCAAGTTTTCTAAGTGTGAGTTTTGGTTGGACCAAGTTCACTTTTTAGGCATGTTATCTCTGGGGATGGAATATCTGTCGATCCAGCTAAGGTTCAAGCAGTGAAGGAATGGCCCCAACCGAGGAATGTTACAGATATCAGGAGTTTTCTTGGACTAGCAGGATATTATAGGAAGTTCATTGAAGGATTTTCGAAGATTGCTACACCCCTTACTAAGTTAACAAGGAAAAATGTGAAGTATATATGGACTGACGAATGTGAGCATAGTTTTCAGACCTTAAAACAGAAACTGACCAATGCTCCAATTTTAACCCTTCCAGTTGAAGATGGTAAGTTTAGCATTTACTGTGATACTTCTAAAATTGGTCTTGGTTATGTTTTAATGCAGGAGGAAAAGTAATTGCTTATGCCTGTAGACAGTTGAAAACACATGAGAAGAATTACCCTACACATGACCTAGAGCTAGCTGCAGTGGTATTCGCACTTAAGATTTGGAGGCATTACCTGTATGGACAAACTTGTGATATATTCTCGGAACATAAAAGTCTGAAATATATCTTCACACAGAAGGAATTAAACATGAGGCAACGTCGATGGTTGGAATTTGTAAAGGACTATGATTTCGAGATTAAATATCATCCCAGTAAAGCAAATGTTGTGGCAGATGCTTTGAGTAGAGTAACAACACTAACCCCAACAATGTTTTTCAATATACCATTAGCCTTAGAGTCAAAATTTCAAAGGTTTAATCTAGAAGCTGTAACCAGTGTATCAGCTATACTCTCAGCCATAACCTTAAAGCCTACTATTTTGGAGAAAATAAAGGAAGCTCAGACAACTGATGATGAGTGTATCAAGTACAAGTTAAGCATGGATTCTACGGACAAATTAGATTTTAACTATTCTGCTGATGGGATCCTTAAGTTTAGAGATAGATGGGTTGTTCCTGCCATTAAAAAACTTCGTGTTGAGATTCTTTCTGAAGCACACTCTTCCAGGTTCTCTATTCACCCTGGGAGTACAAAGATGTACAAGGATCTTAAACAGCATTTTTGGTGGCCAGGTATGAAACGAAGTGTGGCAGAATATGTAGGATTGTGTTTGTGTTGTCAACAGATTAAAGCCGAGCATCAGAGACCCTCAGGAACATTGCAACCTTTACCAGTTCCCGAATGGAAATGGGAACAAATAACGATGGACTTTGTTGTGGGATTGCCTAGAACAGCAAAGTGACATGATGCAATTTGGGTGATAGTTGATCGTCTAACCAAGTCTGCCCACTTTCTACGATGAGAATGACTTACTCGATGGATCAGCTTGCTGAGTTGTATGTGCATGAAGTTGTTAGATTGCATGGAGTTCCAAGCACTATAGTTTTAGATCGAGATTCTAGATTCACATCTAAGTTTTGGAAAAGTTTGCACAAGGCTATGGGAACACAGCTTAGTTTTAGCACAGCTTTTCACCTTCAAACAAATGGACAGTCCAAAAGAACCATCCAAACATTAGAAGATATGCTATGTGCCTGCACATTAGATTTTCAAGGATCTTTGAGTAAATATTTATCATTGGTGGAGTTTTCCTATAATAACAGTTTTCAGGCAACAATAGGAATGACACCGTATGAAGCATTGTATGGACGAAAATGCAGATCACCTTTGTACTAGGATGAAGTTGGTGAAGCACAGTTTCTTGGTCCTGACATTGTGCAACAAACTGTTGAGAAGGTTGCCCTCATCCGACAGAGAATTTTGGCAGCTCAGAGCCGACAGTAAAGTTATGCAGATTGCAGGCATAGAGAATTGGAGTTTTTGATAGGCGATGAAGTTTTCCTCAAGATTTCACCATTCAAAGGAGTCGTGAGATTCGGGAAGAAAGGCAAGTTGAACTCCAGATTTATTGGACCGTTCACTATTCTGAAGAGAATTGGGAGAGCAGCCTATCAGTTACAGCTACCAACCTCTATGGAAGAATCCATAATGTGTTCCATGTATCCATGTTAAAGAAGTGTGTACGAGATCCATCACAGATTATGGAACAGCAGAGTGTCGAAGTTCATCCCACCCTTACTTACGAAGAGAAACCAGTAAGGATCTTAGACTTTGCAGTGAAGGTATTACGCAACAAAGAGGTTCCACTAGTGAAAGTCTTATGGCACAACCAGAACATTGAGGAGACAACTTGGGAGCGCCAGCAAGACATGATGGACCAATATCCAGAATTATTCAGGTACTGAATTTTGAGGACAAAATTCTTTTAAGGAGGGTAGATTGTAACACCCGGTTCCATTTTAATCGAATTATTTTACCAATGTGTGATGTACATTTTAGGGTTAAAATTAGGGAGAAATTAGTGATTTGGTTAATCAATGACTAGGTTAGGGCAAAATTGTAATTTGGGGATTTAATAGTGGATAACCTATTTAAGGGAAGTGGATTTGTGATTAATGCACAATAGCCGCCACTGTTTTCTATTTTCCCTTTCAGCTCTCGTTTCAGCAGAGTGCTCTAAGAGATTTTCCCTCCGATTTCTCCAGTCTAGGTGAGTTCCCCTCGATCTTTCTTCTTGCTGATGATTTAGAATTATTATAGAGTATACATTTGTTGGTTTGCTTACGGAAGAATGTGAGTTTTGAGAAATGCTGTAGGTGCGAGTTAGTCTCGGTTTTGTGGTGAATCGGGAATGCACTATGAACTGAGCTCCCAAACTAGTTCCCTTAGATTTTTAGATGGTTTAGAATGAAGTTTAGTGAAAGTTTAACGTATGCTCTATCTATGGTTTTAGGTTTGAGCAAAATCCGAAGTAATTTACAATCGTGCTTGTCCAGGAAGCCAGGTAAGTGGAGTGTGCTTGTGCCTTCGGGCCTACATCACAAAACAATAGGTCTTATGTGTGTTGAATGCTCTCTGTATGTCATGCATTATGTTTTGAAAGAACATGAAAATGTTTTTACATGTAATGGCATGGTAAGGCATGAATAGAACGTAATATGATAGCTGTTAATGGAACTAATCCGCCCCCTTAACTGATGAAGTGGATTTATAACATTGGGAGGGTTGATCCCACTCCCAAGGGAATTTAGGGATCGTGATAGCTGTTAAGGGAACTAATCCGCCCTTTAACTGATGAAGAGGATTTATGACTTTGGGAGAATTGATCTCACTCCCAATGGAACATTGAAATCAGAATATGATGAACGTAAATGCAACTGAGTTGCGAAAGTAGAAACATATGATTTACATTTAAGCATTCCATTCGTTATTGCTCCGCTTACTTAGCATTAGGCTAATAGATGAGTTTCGTGATGTAGGTGTTGAAGATACTGCAGGTGATTTTCCTGAGTGTGCTGATGAATAGATGAAATTGGAGAAGCACATTCATGCCTCGGTTGGGTGCTCTAATGAGGCAGTTTAACTACTGTCTGTATGTGGAGTCTAATTTCCTGATATTCTGTTGAGGAATGCAGAGGATTTTGATAGTAGCAATAGCCGAAGGATCTAGAATATTTGAGTTTCTTCTGTTATGAAAATTCTAAATTTTGAATTTGTTACAAATCGTTAATTTGAGATTCTTTTGGATATGGATACAATTGCTGTTTTCAAATGGTTAACTGTTGGGTTTCAGGAGTTACTTTGAGTCAAGTTGTTTCAAATGTTTTGAGTGTAATTTGTAAGTTCAACCATCGGTGAATGAAGTTCACCGGTGGATGTCGAGTATTTTGTGATCGGTGTGATTTAGATGAATGAATCATCCGGCTGACGTCATCGGAAGATGTCTTCAGTGGAATCCATCGGAAGATGTAGGAAGTTAATTGTCGTTTAGGTATCGGTGAATGTCGTGTATTAAGTCTATCGGAAGATGTAGTAGAAGTTTTGTCGTTTAGCGATCGGCAGAGGCTAAATGAAGGAATCATCCGGCTGACGTCATCGGTAGATGTAAGTGGTAAGATTTGTCGTTTAGCGATCGGCAGAGGTTGGATGAAGGAATCATCCAGCTGATGTCATCGAGTAGATGTAAGTGGTAAGATTTATCGTTTAGCGATTGGTAGAGGTTGGATGAAGGAATCATCCGGCTGACGTCATCGGTAGATGTGAGTAGCAGTTTGTCATTTTGTGAACGGTGTGCGTGTGAGTAAAAGTTCCTTGTCGTTTAGCGATCGATGGATGCAGTCGTTCCATCGGTGGAAGTCTTCAGTTTCTATTTCCGTCCTTTTTCGTTGACTTTGTCTAGCGGTAGATGCGTTTGACTTTTACGATTTTCAAGTTTTCATGCTTAAGTCTTCATTTCTTTCGACCGACAAATCTTTAGTATTTTAACTAAATATTCAAACATCGTTTTATAGCTCTGTGTAATTCTCTTTTTCTCAAGTGATTTTCCGCTGCAAGGTTTTAGTAAATGTCAAATTCCGATTTTTGAGCGAAGTTTTAAATTGGTCAAAAACTTCTTAGTTATGGTTGGGTTTATGAGTAATGAATCGGGTTCAGAAAACTCGGGGCATTACAACTATAGTCCCTCGCAGGTGTCCACCCTAACGCGACTGGGCAACTCTCGTAGAGTCCCTCGCAGGTGTCACCCTAATGCAACTGGGCGACTCCAACATAGTCCCTCGTAGGTGTCACCGTAACGCGACTAGGCGACTCACACAGAGTCCCTCGCAGGTGTCACCCTAACGCTGTAACACCCGGTTTCATTGAACTATTTATTTTTACTAACTTGTAGTGAATGTCTTATTGATGATATTGGGAGGAATTACTGATTAGGTTAATGAAGAAATAAGTAAGGGCATCTTGGTAATTGTAAATTAGTAGTTGATAACCTATATAAAGAAGAATTTATTGAGGTTTAGCCGCCACTGTTTATTCTCACTCTCGGTTTTCAGCTCGACTTAGCAGAGCTTCCCAGGCTACTACTTTCCCGATTCCTTTCTCCAGTCTAGGTGAGTCCTACCTTGATTTCTTACTAATTTAGGGACTAAGGGTGATTGAGTGGAGATTGTAGATACGTATTTTTGCGATTTGCCATGAATGAGAGTCGATTCGGGTTTAGTGTAAAATTTGGAAATGCTCAGTGAATAGAACTCCCAACTATCCACTTAGATTTTCTGAATGCTTTAGAATGAGGATTAGTAAGGATTGGCTTAATGCTCTGTTTATGATTCTAGGTGAGCAATTTTGAAGCAACTCCTAACCGAGTACCCATCAGAAATCCAGATAAGTGAAGTATTGTGTGCGCCTTCGGGCCTACATCACAAAACAGTAGGTTTATGCATGTTTTAGTATTTTCTGTATGTCATGTATCATGTTTTTTTTAAAGAACACGAAAATGAGTTTACAAGTAATGTTATGAAAAGGCAAGTACAGTCTGAAATGCATTGGCTGTTAAGGGAACTAATCCACCCCTTAATCGATGAGGAGGATTTATAACATTGGGAGAGCTGATCCCACTCCCAAGGGAACTGAGGGATCAGAATAGTTATTAAGGGAATTCATCCACCCCTTAACTGACGAAGAGGATGTATAACATTGGGAGAATTGATCCCACTGTTAGTGTTTTTACACACTTACACGCAAGTGCACGTGTCGCTAACGAAGTAATAGAGTAAGTAAAGTATCGATCCCACGAGGATATTGTTAATTGGTAATTAATCGCTATAAAAATCTTATAAAAATATTAAATTGCTAGATAATAATTAGAAATAAAATATGAATAATGATGCAATAAAATAAAGTAAGTTAAACGAGATAAAAACAATAAAAGGAGGCCTTGGCTAGGATCGATTTTCTTCGTTACGATGATTCTGCTACTAATGCTCTGGTAATGCTCTGCAGCATTATCTAAAAAACAGCAAGAATAAAAATATTTTCTAGGATTCTTTCGAATTGCCTAGGTAAATTCAAATTAGAATTTCTTTCTACCTTGAAAGAATGTAACTAATATTGAATTTTCGATATGTGCTATTCTTATCGGCAATCAAATTAATGTTAACTACGTTGTAACAATTTAATTCGATTAATTATTCGTGCATCTAAAATTTATATCTATCTGTCGATACAATATAAACATGAATCGTCAACCTATCTATCGATATGATCTGACTTAAACAAGGAACATCACAAATAATTGTTCAATAAACAATTGCATAAACAAAACCGAGATCATAGCAAAATACCGTAACGAATACTATCGTCCTAACCAAGTAAATTGTTTAACTACTCGACGTCATAAAAAAAATAAAAACAATAACATAAAAAATAAAAATAAAAATAAGAGAAGAAGAAAAAGCAGAGGAATGTCGTCTTCCTCCTCTGGAGCTCCTTCTTCGGAACACTTCTTTCCAGCAAAAATCTCTTTTTTTATTCTCATTCATGGATTCTCCTTTTGCCTGCCAGGTGTATCTCACCTTTCTCTCTCCAAATTCACTTTTATTATTTCTTTTTTTTCTTTCCTTGATTTTTGCCTTTTCTTTTGTTCTTGTTCTGCGTGTACCTTCTCTCTCTCCATTCTGTTTTGTCTTTTAGTGCTGCCCTTGTAAGTCTTCTTCCGCTGCCCTACTTTCTTTCTACCGCTGCCCCAGTTTTGTCTTTTTGTGCTGCCCCTTTATACCTTCTTCCGCTGACCGCTCTTTGTTTCCTTCTTTTATTGCTTTGTTTTAGCTTTCTTCCGCTGCCCAGCTTTTTTAATTCTACCATTGCTTTGTTTTATGCTTCTTCCGCTGCCCATTCTTGTTAAATCATCCGCTGCCCAATTTCATTTGAATCAACCGCTGCCCAGCTTAATTCTAAATTAATTTGTTTTAATCCTCCATGATTTCAGCATTTTCTCTTTCCATAATCAGCAACTAATTTCCTCAATTTACTTGATTTTCTCCCTCCATAATCTCCAGCTTTTGACTTTGATTTTCCCTCTAATAAAATTACATTCAAATATAAAAATATAAAATTCAAATTAAGTGGAAAAAATATGCTTTTAATAGATAATCTGCATAAAATATATTAAATTTCATCAAAGCACTAATGCTGCAGCAATATATAGCAATTTCAGTAAATTAATACTAATTTATTCTTACAATCACTCAAATCATACAAGTTCTATCAATTAAATATCATATAAAATAACTCTAATTTAAGAGTTATCACCCACTCCCAAGGGAATCAAGGGATCAGATCAGTAAATAAACGATGTACAACTGAGATGAGGAAGTAGAAACTGCATATTCGGGATTTATGTTTCAGCATATCATTTCATTATTGCTTTACTTGCTTAGCATTAGGCTAATAGATGAGTTTTGTGATGTAGGTGTTGAGGATTCTACAGGTGAATTCCTTGAGTTTATTGAAGAATAGGTGATGTTAGAGGAGCATTTCTCTGTCTCGATCTGGTATACTGATGAGGCGGATTAACTGGTGTCTGAGGAAGTGATGATTTGGTGATCTATAATTTGATTTAAGAATGTTGAGTTTTCTAATGACATAAGTGATTTTAATGTTTTTGAATACATTTTCTTGAGACTTCTCTGATATTGGTACCATGTTGGTTTTAACATTTGTTTTTACTGGATTTTGAGTAGTGAAAGGAGTCGAGCTGTTTCTGAATGGTTTTAGTGAATTAAACAGGCTTTGTACCTAGAGTTGTTATTGTATAGAATTTGAGTATTTGAAATGTTGTTATGTTTTCTGTTGAATTTTTCTGAAGAAACTTAGGGTCAGGTGGTTTTGAACGTTTTAAGCAAAGTTTACAAGTTCCACCATCAGTGAATGAAGTTCACCGGTGGATGTGGTGTGTTTTGTTCACTAATAGACGTTAGCGGATTGAATCATCCGGCTGACGTCATCAGGTGATGTGTAGAAAGTGTATGTTTTCTTTGTCTATCGGAATGTGTTATCTATCGGTGGATGTCATGTGTTAAATCCACCGGATGATGTAGAAAGTCTATTGTTGTTTAGTGACCGGTGGATGTCGTGTGTTAAATCCACCGGATGATGTAGAAAGTCTATTGTTGTTTAGTGACCGGTGGATGTCATGTTGTTAATCCACCGGATGATGTAGAAAGTCTATTGTCATTAGTGACCGGTGGATGTCGTGTGTTAAATCCACGGATGATGTAGAAAGTCTATTGTCATTTAGTGACCGGTGGATGTCGTGTGTTAAATCCACCGGATGATGTAGAAAGTCTATTGTTGTTTAGTGACCGGTGGATGTCGTGTGTTAAATCCACCGGATGATGTAGAAAGTCTATTGTCGTTTAGTGACCGGTGGATGTCGTGTGTTAAATCCACCGGATGATGTAGAAAGTCTATTGTTGTTTAGTGACCGTGGATGTCGTGTGTTAAATCCACCGGATGATGTAGAAAGTCTATTGTTGTTTAGTGACCGTGGATGTCGTGTGTTAAATCCACCGGATGATGTAGAAAGTCTATTGTTGTTTAGTGACCGTGGATGTCGTGTGTTAAATCCACCGGATGATGTAGAAAGTCTATTATCGTTTAGTGACCGGTGGATGTCGTGTGTTAAATCCACCGGATGATGTAGAAAGTCTATTGTTGTTTAGTGACCGTGGATGTCGTGTGTTAAATCCACCGGATGATGTAGAAAGTCTATTGTTGTTTAGTGACCGTGGATGTCGTGTGTTAAATCCACCGGATGATGTAGAAAGTCTATTGTTGTTTAGTGACCGTGGATGTCGTGTGTTAAATCCACCGGATGATGTAGAAAGTCTATTGTTGTTTAGTGACCGTGGATGTCGTGTGTTAAATCCACCGGATGATGTAGAAAGTCTATTGTTGTTTAGTGACCGTGGATGTCGTGTGTTAAATCCACCGGATGATGTAGAAAGTCTATTGTTGTTTAGTGACCGTGGATGTCGTGTGTTAAATCCACCGGATGATGTAGAAAGTCTATTGTTGTTTAGTGACCGTGGATGTCGTGTGTTAAATCCACCGGATGATGTAGAAAGTCTATTGTTGTTTAGTGACCGTGGATGTCGTGTGTTAAATCCACCGGATGATGTAGAAAGTCTATTGTTGTTTAGTGACCGTGGATGTCGTGTGTTAAATCCACCGGATGATGTAGAAAGTCTATTGTTGTTTAGTGACCGTGGATGTCGTGTGTTAAATCCACCGGATGATGTAGAAAGTCTATTGTTGTTTAGTGACCGTGGATGTCGTGTGTTAAATCCACCGGATGATGTAGAAAGTCTATTGTTGTTTAGTGACCGGTGGATGTCGTGTGTTAAATCCACCGGATGATGTAGAAAGTCTATTGTTGTTTAGTGACCGTGGATGTCGTGTGTTAAATCCACCGGATGATGTAGAAAGTCTATTGTTGTTTAGTGACCGTGGATGTCGTGTGTTAAATCCACCGGATGATGTAGAAAGTCTATTGTTGTTTAGTGACCGTGGATGTCGTGTGTTAAATCCACCGGATGATGTAGAAAGTCTATTGTTGTTTAGTGACCGTGGATGTCGTGTGTTAAATCCACCGGATGATGTAGAAAGTCTATTGTTGTTTAGTGACCGTGGATGTCGTGTGTTAAATCCACCGGATGATGTAGAAAGTCTATTGTTGTTTAGTGACCGTGGATGTCGTGTGTTAAATCCACCGGATGATGCTTAACGTTATTTTACTTAAATGATTTCCGCTGTAAGTTTTTAAATGTTTTGAAGTTTTAGAAAATGTCAAATTTTGACTTTCGAGTGAACCTTCAATTTTGGTTCGAAGTTTCCGAGTTATGTGCAAGTGTTGCGTAACAAACCGAGTTCAGCAAACTCGGGGCGTTACAAACGCGACTGTGTGACTCCACTATAGTCCCTCGCAGGTGTCCACCCTAGCGCGACTGGACAACTCTCGTAGAGTCCCTCGCAGGTGTCACCCTAACACGACTGGGCGACTCCAACATAGTCCCTCGCAGGTGTCACCGTAACGCAACTAGGTGACTCACACGGAGTTCCTCGCAGGTGTCACCCTAACGCAACTGGGCGACTCCACTAAAACCACGCCCCAGGTGCCACCCTAACGCGACTGGGCGACTCTCCTTGAGTCCCTCGCGGGTTCCACCTTAACACAACCCCACAAAACCATATTGCCACATTGTCTTTCTACTTATCAGTTTCGGTTTCATACTTACCATTCGAAACCATGCTCCAGGTCAATACAATGCTTAACCAACAAAGAAGGAAAAACAACCAAACAACAAATAGCTTCCTACTGTTCCGTGGTGTAGGCCCGAAGGCAACAAAACACACGTCTAACTTAATAATTTTTCATTCCAATTTCACTTCAAATTTTATTTTCCATTCAAGAGCTTAGAAAAATGTAAGATTAATTGTAACGACCCCAACGGGATCGCCACGTAAACATGACAATCGTAATCATTTACTTCTTAATTTTCTACACCCTATTCATTATTAGTATTTCTCTCTGTTTTTTTTTTTTAAAAACTTAGAACTTGAACTTGACTCCTTCATGTTTCCAATAACTCATTCATCGACAAAATCAGTCGATTAGGCTCGACCGTCAGTTCCAAAACATAATCGGATAGGGAAGAAATGCCCTCAAATCACTTAACATGATTCTACTCGGGTTTGCATGGATTTGCATGCATCGGCTGGCAGGGTGTGCCCCATCCGATTTGTCACGTGTACTCTACGTGATTCACTTATCATCGCCTAATAGAAGATATCTTTCGGTGGGCACGTGGGTTTCACATGTTCAATTAAAACATCGCCCAGTAGTGGACATCCACCGGTGAACACGAGTCAAACACGTGACTCTTTAAAATCTCACTAAATAAGAAACATCATCCAGTGAGCACATGCATCGCACATGACTTATTAAATCACACGGCCACTAAACGAAAAACATCGTCTACATCATCCGGTGAATAACTACACTTCCTCCACCGGTCGCTAGACGACAAAATAACATTTTTCATCTTCCAGCGAAGAAATACTCTACATCATCCAGTCACTAGACGACAAACCATACTTTCATCATCCGGCAACTAAATACACTTCAATTCTCACATCATCCGGTCACTAAACGACAAGAAAACATTCACATCATCCGGTGAAGGAAATACACTTCATCCACCAGGCGCTAGACGACAAAATAACACTCACATCGCCCGGTATTGTAAATACCCGCATCATCCGGTGACTATACGACAAACGACTTCACCCTTATCATCCAGCGAGCAAAACACTCGACATCACCGGATGACTAAAACACTCGACATCATCCGATAGACATAATCTTCAAAGACTTCAAATTTCAATGACTTAACATTCATACGTATAGAAAATCAGGGACTCGTTCAGAATACACGTAGCGGAAGACTTAAGCAAAATAGACCGTTCGATAACCCTTAAAATTAATTCCAGACTCAGAAGTTAACTCAGACAATACTAACACTATCCTACATAATTCCAGTTCTTGTATTCTTACTGACATAAGGGAGCAATATCCAGGGGTCATAATCGCCTCTCCAGTCCCGCACTGTCACATTGAGCATCCTCCAGCAACCAGCTTTAAATATCCTCTTTGAAGTTAGTATCTTCACCTGTAGTCTCTTCGCCTACAACATAAGGTTTAACTATAAGCCTAATGCTTAGTAAGGAATGCATGCTGACAGACATACATGAGTGTACAAATTAAAGAAACATAAGTTCGTAAATCTTTCTTCATTCATGCTCATTTTCATCATTTACATAGCATGTATTAAGGGAGGAAACGAGGGAGAAAGACGGGGCACATGATCATTGCCAATCGGGCAATCATAGTAACGACTAGCTCGGGCTCCACCAGTGGGAGAATTCGCGGGCCATACTTGTCATCATCTCGGCCTCCACCAGTGGGAAAATTCACGAGCCATGCTTATCATCAACTCGGCCTCCACCAGTGGGAGAATTCGTGAGCCATGCTTATCATCAACTCGGCCTCCACCAGTGGGAGAATTCGCGAGCCATGCTTATCATCAACTCGGCCTCCACCAGTGAGAGAATTCGCGAGCCATATTTAAGCCTTGTGAACATATCGTAGTCATTTCCCCCGTTCCGCGCTTAATCATGCTTACATTTGTTTTTCTTTTCATGTTCTTAACTTAATCATAAACAAGCACATAATGCATGGACACGAATTTTCACAGAGGAATGTCATACAGTATGAACGAGTAAAAACATCATGTAACTTAACATCTTCCTACCCAATTACTTCATATCATGGCAAACTACTAGTCATAATCATCAGATAAACATTTCAACAATTTTTCCTAGTATCCTTATGGTGTAGGGCCCTAGTGGCCAGAAATCCTAATACATCCACTTACCTGGTCTCCTTAGCAATCTGAACCTCTTCTCTTCAACTTCTTCACCTAAAACATGTGCATTACAGTAGTTAAATCAAAATCCTAAAACTCTACTTATAAATCATCCTAGGATCTATTAGCTAAAGTCTTTCCCGAATCCTTGGTTTAATATACTGTGCAGAATCTGAAATCCAAAATAAAACAAACAGGTTCTACTATCGATTAAAACTGAGTTGGTTGCTTAAAATGTCCAGAATCGATTCGGGTTGACATTACTACCCTCGGATTCTAAAGTGTTCTATTACTACCCGGCCATTGGTAAAAATCTGAGTTCAAATGCCGAGTTGAAAACAAAGTTCCAAACACTAACAGATAACTACATTCTCCATTTCATACCTCAGGTGCGGATTTGCAGAGGAATGCGGCTAGAAAATTGTCGTCGGCAAGGAAGACACTGATAGCAGAGAGCGGGGCTTGGGAGGGAAGAAATCACCGAGAGTAGGGGAATGTCGGCTACAGTGGCTTGAGTGAAATTTAAAACTTTTCCTTTTTCTTTATATACTGATCTCAACTTCCAATATTACAATATTGCCACTCAACCTAGTTTAAAACCCACATGTAATTAATTAAACTTGTCATAACATTCTAAACCGCGAAGATTAAATATTCATGACCGTTAATATAGTTAGGAAAATTACCTAGTCGTATCTCGGGTGTTACATCCACCCCCCCTTAAACAAAATTTTCGTCCTCGAAAATTGTTCAAACAAGTAACTCCGGATATTTGTCTAGCATGTCTTGCTGTCGCTCCCATGTGGCTTCTTCAATGCCGTGGTTTGTCCATAAAACTTTCACCAGTGGAATTTCTTTATTCCTTAGAGTCTTAACTGCATATTCCAATATTTGTACCGGTTTCTCTTCATATGCCAATGTCGGCTCCAACTCAATGCCTGTTGGTTGAATAACTTGTGTCAGATCTCGTATGCATTTCCTTAGCATTGACACATGGAAGACATTATGAACTTTATCCAATGATGGGGGCAATTGCAGTCTGTAAGCTGTACCACCAATTCTAGCCAAGACAGGGAAGGGTCCAATAAACCGTGGAGTGAGTTTTCCTTTCTTGCCAAATCTTAGGACTCCTTTAAATGGTGAAATCTTTAAGAACACCTCATCACCGACTGCAAACTCAAGATCCCTCCTCCTTCGATCAGCATAACTCTTCTGTCGACTTTGCGCAGTCATCATCCTTTTCCTGATAACAGAAATCTTATCCGACATCTGCTGCAGAATATCGGGTCCAAGAAGTTTTGCTTCACCAACCTCATCCCAATACAGAGGTGATCTACATTTCCTACCATACAACGCCTCATAAGGTGCCATACCTATGGTGGACTGGTAACTATTGTTGTAAGAAAATTCAACCAAAGGTAGATGTCTGCTCCAAGTCGTCTGAAAGTCCAACACACATGCTCTCAACATATCCTCAAGTATCTGAATAGTCCTCTCTGATTGGCCATCTGTCTGTGGGTGAAAAGCAGTGTTGAAAGATAACTTTGTACCCAATGTACCATGCAAACTTCTTCAAAATCGAGAGGTAAATCTGGGATCACGATCAGAGACAATAGATACGGGGATTCCATGTAACTTAATGATTTCCTGCACATAGAGATCAGCAAACTGGTCCATTGTGTAAGTTGTCTTTACGGGTAAGAAATGGGCCGATTTCGTCAGTCTATCAATCACAACCCAAATACTATCATGTCCTTTAGTTGTCTTAGGTAATCCTACAACGAAATCCATAGCTATGTGTTCCCACTTCCACTCGGGGATAGGCAGAGGTTGAAGGGTACCTCCTGGACGTTGGTGCTCGGCTTTAACCTGTTGGCAAACCAAACATGACTCTACATACTTAGCAACATCTCTCTTTAAGTTTGGCCACCAGTAGAGTAACTTCAGGTCTCGATACATCTTGGTGCTTCCAGGATGCACAGAAAAGGGAGACGAGTGCGCCTCGGCTAAGATTATCTTACGTAATTCTTCATCATTAGGGACATACCATCTATTTTTAAACCTGAGGATCCCATCCTTGGAAAGACTAAACTCGGAGGTGGTGTTCTTCACCTTGCTCATAACACTGCCATTCTCCTCTGAGTCCTTCTGTTGTGCTTCTTTGATCTTTTCTAGAACCGTCGGGTGAATGGTCAAATTAGCCAGTAAGGTTGATAACTCTGGAACTAACTCCAACCCCAATTTCAGAATCTCTGTCCTCAAAGGTATAGACATAGTTGATACGGCGGGTTGCATTGTTGTTGACATCCTGCTCAATGCGTCAGCTACAGAGTTAGCCTTACCCGGGTGATACTTGATCTCAAAGTCGTAATCCTTAACAAATTCCAACCAACGCCTCTGCCTCATGTTCAATTCCTTTTGTGTAAAGAGATACTTCAGACTTTTATGGTCGGAAAACACCTCACACTACTGTCCATATAAGTAGTGCCTCCATATCTTCAAAGCAAAAACGACAGCGGCTAATTCTAAATCATGGGTGGGGTAGTTCTGTTCGTAACTCTTTAGCTGCCTAGAGGCATACGCTACAACTTTACCTTCTTGCATCAAAACACAGCCCAACCCAACTTTAGATGCATCACAGTATACGCTAAACTTTCCTTCTTCGGTTGGAAGGGTTAATACCGGGGCTGTTGTTAACTTCACTTTCAATGCCTGGAAGCTATTCTCACAAGCTTCGGTCCAAGAATATTTATTGTCCTTCTTTGTCAAATTCGTCAGGGGCTTAGCTATTAGAGAGAATCCTTTGATGAACTTTCTGTAATAGCCTGCCAATCCAAGGAACCTGCGGACTTCACTGGCATTCCTTGGTTGTGGCCAATCCTCTACTGCCTGAATTTTGATCGGGTCCACAGATATTCCATTAGCAGAAACTACATGTCCAAGAAAATTGACCTTGTCCAACCAAAATTCACACTTGGACAATTTGGCATAAAGCTGGTGCTCCTTCAATGTTGTCAAAACTACTCTTAAATGTTCTGCATGGTCAGCTTCAGTTCGTGAGTATATCAGGATATCATCTATAAACACAATTACAAATTTGTCCAAGTACTCCCGAAACACTCGATTCATTAAGTCCATAAAGGCTGCAGGTGCATTGGTCAGTCCAAATGACATGACCAAGAATTCATAGTGTCCATAACGGGTTCTGAAGGCTGTCTTTGGTATATCTCCTTCCTTAACCTTCAGTTGGTAATAACCCGAACGTAAATCTATTTTCGAAAACACCTTAGCTCCTTGCAATTGGTCAAACAAATCGTCAATCCGAGGTAAGGGGTACTTATTCTTAATTGTCAACTTATTTAGTTCCATGTAGTCTATGCACATTCTAAGGGAACCATCCTTCTTCTTAACAAATAAGACAGGTGCACCCCAAGGGGAACTGCTAGGGCGTATAAATCCTTTGTCTACTAATTCCTGTAGTTGGACCTTTAACTCCTTTAGTTCTACAGGCGCCATACGGTAAGGGTTCTTAGATACCGGTAATGCCTCGGGATATGTATCAATTACAAACTCTACTTTTCTATTAGGTGGTAATCCTGGCAAGTCATCTAGAAATGCCTCAGGGAACTCTCTAACTATGGGGATATCTTGTAACTCTATCTTATTCTTCACCCGAACATCCATTATGCTAGCTAAGTAACTCTCACAACCATGTTTCAGTAACCGGTAAATTTCTAGTGAGGATATAATCGGTATTTTGCTTATCTTAGGAATAGCTTGGAAGGAATAATGATCACCATTTGGGGGTCGAAAATCAACCATTCCAGATCTACAACTTCTTGTGGCATAATGCCTAAATAACCAATCCATTCCTAATATCACCTCATACCCTTTCATGTCAATTACAATCAGTTCTACATATAGTTTCTTACTTCCTAAGGACACAACATCACCTTTAACAATCTGTTCGGAATGTAGTGATTTCCCCGATGGTAACATAACACTAAATGACCTTTCAGCTGGTAAAGATCCTATGTTATGATTGCATACAAACAAGGTTGATATAAACGAGTGCGTGGCTCCTGTATCTATAAGTGTGTAAGCAGCAAAACCACAGATCATAATGGTACCTGTTATGACTGTATACGGCACTGTATCCTCATCTTCCAACATGGCATAAACTCTGGGTACTACTCTTGCACGGTTCGGGTCTGGCGGCATGGGGCAGTCTCTGACTAGGTGTCCAGTCTTATCACACCTGAAACAGCGGCCAGAAAGCAACTTGCACTCACCAAGATGGTTCTTCTGGCAAGTGGGGCATAGGGGTGCCAGAGGTCTTTTTCCTTTTCCCTGGCCATCATTCTGGTTGAGGGGTTTCTTTATTCCTTGTTGTTGTTGCTGTGGTCCCCTGTTCTGTTGCGGCTGCCAACCTTTGTTCTGACGTGGTGGCAGCTGAGTGTCCTTTGTGAGTTTTCTCGGCTGTTCCCGCTGTGCATAAGCTGTCATTTCTGCCTCTTCCAACTCCAAGGCCTTAGCCGTCACTTCACCATAAGGCACATTGTGTATCCCAGCAGTCTTCACTTTCATATACAGACTTGGCTTCAGTCCTTGTACAAATTGGTAAATCTTGTCCTCGTCATCCTCAATCATACGGGGAGCAAACTGGGATAAGGCATCAAATTTGCATATGTAATCCGTCACAGAGCCAGTTTGTCGTAGATTCATGAACTCCTTTTTCTTGTTGGCCCGAACAGTCCTGTTGAAGTACTTGTCAAAGAAACCAGTCTTGAACATCTCCCAGGTTATAGCTTCGGCATTAGCGGTGTTTTGGATCGAGTCCCACCAATGCCTTGCGCTTAACTCCAAATGGAAGACAGCATAGGTAACCTTATCCCCTTCATCAACCTTTGCATACTTAAACATGTCTTCTATCTTTCGAATCCACTCCTCAGCATGAATAGGATCTGAAACATATCCATTAAACATCGGGGGTCGAAGCCGGTGAAAACGCTCACCCCCATGATCATGAGTTACATTAGTACTGGAGTTGCCTTGTTCCTCTCTAGCAGTCATCAATCGTTCTATCTGGTGAGATTGGCGCATGACCAACTCAGTCAACTGAGCGATAGCTTTGCTATCCTCATTGGTCTCTCTCTGTTGACCTCTAACCATTTTGGGATTCCTAGACAAATCATTACAAATATATCTTAACTTAATGACATATACTGAAATCATAAATACTTACAATCACTGAAGTGTGCTCATGTGACAGTCAGTGCTGGAAGGCAGTCTGCAGAATCGGTTTTAGAACCCAGTTTTGCTTTGATACCATAATTGTAACGACCCCAACGGGATCGCCACGTAAACATGACAATCGTAATCATTTACTTCTTAATTTTCTACACCCTGTTCATTATTAGTATTTCTCTCTGTTTTTTTTTTTAAACTTAGAACTTGAACTTGACTCCTTCATGTTTCCAATAACTCATTCATCGACAGAATCAGTCGATTAGGCTCGACCGTCAGTTCCAAAACATAATCGGATAGGGAAGAAATGCCCTCAAATCACTTAACATGATTCTACTCGGGTTTGCATGGATTTGCATGCATCGGCTGGCAGGGTGTGCCCCATCCGATTTGTCACGTGTACTCTACGTGATTCACTTATCATCGCCTAATAGAAGATATCTTCCGGTGGGCACGTGGGTTTCACATGTTCAATTAAAACATCGCCCAGTAGTGGACATCCACCGGTGAACACGAGTCAAACACGTGACTCTTTAAAATCTCACTAGATAAGAAACATCATCCGGTGAGCACATGCATCGCACATGACTTATTAAATCACACGGCCACTAAACGACAAACATCGTCTACATCATCCGGTGAATAACTACACTTCCTCCACCGGTCGCTAGACGACAAAATAACATTTTTCATCTTCCGGCGAAGAAATACTCTACATCATCCGGTCACTAGACGACAAACCATACTTTCATCATCCGGCAACTAAATACACTTCAATTCTCACATCATCCGGTCACTAAACGACAAGAAAACACTCACATCATCCGGTGAAGGAAATACACTTCATCCACCGGGCGCTAGACGACAAAATAACACTCACATCGCCCGATATTGTAAATACCCGCATCATCCGGTGACTATACAACAAACGACTTAACCCTTATCATCCGGCAAGCAAAACACTCGACATCACCGGATGACTAAAACACTCGACATCATCCGATAGACATAATCTTCACAGACTTCAAATTTCAATGACTTAACATTCATACGTATAGAAAATCAGGGACTCGTTCAGAATACACGTAGCGGAAGACTTAAGCAAAATAGACCGTTCGATAACCCTTAAAATTAATTCCAGACTCAGAAGTTAACTCAGACAATACTAACACTATCCTACATAATTCCAGTTCTTGTATTCTTACTGACATAAGGGAGCAATATCCAGTGGTCATAATCGCCTCTCCAATCCCGCACTGTCACATTGAGCATCCTCCAGCAACCAGCTTTAAATATCCTTTTTGAAGTTAGTATCTTCACCTGTAGTCTCTTCGCCTACAACATAAGGTTTAACTATAAGCCTAATGCTTAGTAAGAAATGCATGCTGACAGACATACATGAGTGTACAAATTAAAGAAACATAAGTTCGTAAATCTTTCTTCATTCATGCTCATTTTCATCATTTACATAACATGTATTAAGGGAGGAAACGAGGGAGAAAGACAGGGCACATGATCATTGCCAATCGGGCAATCATAGTAACGACTAGCTCGGCCTCCACCAGTGGGAGAATTCGCGGGCCATACTTGTCATCATCTCGGCCTCCATCAGTGGGAAAATTCGCGAGCCATGCTTATCATCAACTCAGCCTCCACCAGTGGGAGAATTCGCGAGCCATGCTTATCATCAACTCGGCCTCCACCAGTGGGAGAATTCGCGAGCTATGCTTATCATCAACTCGGCCTCCACCAGTGGGAGAATTTGCGAGCCATGCTTATCATCAACTCGGCCTCCACCAGTGGGAGAATTCGCGAGCCATATTTAAGCCTTGTGAACATATCGTAGTCATTTCCCCCGTTCCGCGCTTAATCATGCTTACATTTGTTTTTCTTTTCATGTTCTTAACTTAATCATAAACAAGCACATAATGCATGGACACGAATTTTCACAGAGGAATGTCATACAGTATGAACGAGTAAAAACATCATGTAACTTAACATCTTCCTACCCAATTACTTCATATCATGGCAAACTACTAGTCATAATCATCAGATAAATATTTCAACAATTTTTCCTAGTATTCTTATGGTGTAAGGCCCTAGTGGCCAGAAATCCTAATACATCCACTTACCTGGTCTCCTTAGCAATCTGAACCTCTTCTCTTCAACTTCTTCACCTAAAACATGTGCATTACAGTAGTTAAATCAAAATCCTAAAACTCTACTTATAAATCATCCTAGGATCTATTAGCTAAAGTCTTTCCCGAATCCTTGGTTTAATATACTGTGCAGAATCTGAAATCCAAAATAAAACAAACAGGTTCTACTATCGATTAAAACTGAGTTGGTTGCTTAAAATGTCCAGAATCGATTCGGGTTGACATTACTACCCTCGGATTCTAAAGTGTTCTATTACTACCCGGCCATTGGTAAAAATCTGAGTTCAAATGTCGAGTTGAAAACAAAGTTCCAAACACTAACAGATAACTACATTCTCCATTTCATACCTCGGGTGCGGATTTGCAGAGGAATGCGGCTAGAAACCGGTCGTCGGCGAGGAAGACACTGATAGCAGAGAGCGGGGCTTGGGAGGGAAGAAATCGCAGAGAGTAGGGGAATGTCGGCTACAGTGGCTTGAGTGAAATTTAAAACTTTTCCTTTTTCTTTATATACTGATCTCAACGTCCAATATTACAATATTGCCACTCAAACTAGTTTAAAACCCACATTTAATTAATTAAACTTGTCATAACATTCTAAACCGCGAAGATTAAATATTCATGACCGTTAATATGGTTAGGAAAATTACCTAGTCGTATCTCGGGTGTTACATTAATGTTAAACACTCTACTCCATCTAATCTAAAGGCTAAGTACGCTATGGAAATTTTTCGGGTGTTACACCTTGAGGCACATCAGTCAGTTGAAATGTCAAGCATTCGATTAAGTATTATATGTCTCACATCTAATTGTTCTCTATAAGTAATCTTGAATAAACATACAAATCTATGCAACTAATGTAATCTCTATGACCATTCCCTTTGTAAAAGGTTGTATCTAATAATGTGATGAATTAGTCTAGTGGCAACACCACTATCCTTTCCAAGAACTCTACACCACTATCCTTTCCAACAAATTATGGATCTTTATTAACATTATAATATCTCTCCACTGTATCATCTATGTTGCAAAGCAACAACTCATTCAAGAATTTTTCTGGCAAGTAATATTATTCCCAAAAATATAGCTACGATACACAAGGGGCAAGGTTTATACCCTATATTGGCATAAAACATCTTAATTGTAGTCTCACGGTATGAATTGTCTAAATTGCATAGCTTATATAATCCCATATGTTGCTCTCGGGTTAAAAATAGTTTCTTCACACTAATCATATGAATATCTCTATTTTATTTTCATCATTCAAGTTTTATGAACTTTAGCAATTATTGAAAGAACTTAAACAAACACGTTAGCACAAATAAATACCCATCATCAAGGGTATTTCTCAATAAGATAAATAATCAAACTTCATATTAAAATTATTAAATACTAAACAACTTAGAGTTAATTGCAAAATTTAGCACACTCATAATCAAAACAGAATAAGCTTAATTCTCTTTAAGCTAAGACATAACGTCCTCCATTTCTATGTTGAGGAAGTACATTCCTGATCCATTGCATGTCATCGCATTTACTACTAATGTCGCTATCTAGTAGGATATTTCTTATGAGGAGTAGCCCAAGAGAATATTGGGTCGTCAAGTTTGAGCTCTCCAGCATCGTGACATTCACAAGGTTTGGGTTTAGTGGAAGAAACATAATGAAAGGGAAGCTACTTGGGAAATGAATTCAGAAATGGTATCGAAGTATCCCTAATTGCTCGAAGGTATGCAAGATGTATTTCTAATTTTAGAGATGAAATTTCCTAAGGGAGAATGTAATAGCCAACAATTATGTAAGGCAATTTCAAAGATTTAAATGTTATCTTAAGTAAATTTTCAGTTACTAGTAAATATTGTAATCTGACGAGCTTTTCAAATAATGGGTCGGAAGTTGTCTAAATACAATCTTGTAGTTTGAAACCTTATTTTTGCCTCTGCAATAGAAAAAGTGTGACAGCCACAGAGTTAAAAGATTTTAGACTAGAGAGCTTTTGGATGAATTTGAGTCTGAAAACAAAGGTATGACGACCCTAAACGATCCCAATTTCCTTTATGTAATAGAAATTTCCATACACAGTATACTTTCATCCAAAATATTACATTATCATGCTTTAAGGGAAAACACTTTTAGTTTTTTTGTAAACCTGGCATTGATACCAAAAATTTCTGACACGACCAAGGTGCAGGCCAGAGCAGAAACGCTGGGTCGGGCAACCCGATTCCCAAGAGAGGAACCCTGTCACCCAACCCAAGACTAGATTTGATAGTGGAAATCTTTATAAATAATTACAGTCAAACCCACATAGTGAAATCTCAAACATATAATATAAATAAAATAAAGTACTCAATCATATCCAACCGTGCATGAGAGTAAAAAATATCCAAATCCATCCAAATAGGTTTACATGTCAAAACTAAACTTCTCAAAACTTACCAAGGATTACAATATGGTTCAAATAGAAAATAAACAACTCACTGCCTTCTTCAAACTCCACTGAAGCTATTCACTCTTCTCTTTACCTAGATTGAGGGAGTTGTTGGGGTGAATGAATAATTCAGTAGTTTGATGCACAACCATAACTTTCTCAACCATAACAGTCTGCCAAAGAGGATCACAATTAACCTATTATTATATATAGGCTCAACGAGATAGTGGATAAAGGTAAAAAAAAATAAAGGAGTTAGAATAACAAGAATAAGCAAAATAAGGGAGTTTAGTGGAGTTTGGAGAAGAGGAGCCACAATTGCAAATGATGATGGAAAATAATAGGAGTAGAAGAAGCGGGAGCCAAGGTACATGAATATGCTACATTATTAGTCAAAATTTAACAAAAAAACATGGTATGAAGTGGAACTATGGGAATCAACCTCACAATCAACCACAAAAAGATCAATACTGTAACGCCCCCGAACATGCCCCGGCTCGGTGCGCTACTTTGCTAACCAACCCTACGTTTAAAACGACGTTTAAAATAATTTTCGTAAATTTTTCGACTCGGTTTTCAGGTTTTTCAAACCCTCAATTTTTGTTGGAAAACGTGTCTAAAATACGTTTAAAATACGTTGGAAAATGTTGGGTTAAAATAATTTGGAATTAGGAATTTTTTTAAAAAATTTTAAAAAAAAATAGTTTGGGGCGCTGCTGAGCACCGACGCGCGCGCCCTCCGCTCGCCAGCGCGCACCCCGCGCGTGCCCTGCGCGTGCCATGGGCGATCGATCGGCGCCCAGCGGCGATCGATCGCCACCCGCTCTGTTTTTTTTTTACCCAAAACACGTCTCGTGGGCGATCGATCGACGCCCAGTGGCGATCGATCGCCACACGTGCTGTTTTTCACCCCAAAAACGCCCAAAATTGACTTTTTCCCAACTTTTTTGACTTTTCTTCATTTTTCTCCAAGAAAAACACTTCCAAAAATTCTAAAATTTGAACCATACATCCCCGACACCCAAATCTTCAAGTCCCGTAAAAATTTTAGAAAACCGACTTAAAATGGATAAAAAAAAAAATAGAGAACGGGAACCCGACAGTATAAACATTTTTTAACAAAAATCGACAATATAACGACTAAAAGTTTCTCAATCCGAAACCTGAAAAACATGCATTTAAAACATACTTTAAACCCAATTCACACCAGAATCAACGCTAGTATTTATATCAAAACAAATCTCACAAAATCAACCACAAAATCTCAATCCCAACTACAAACCACACCCCAAGAATGAGATCGAAGCGCCCCGACAATGGCCTGCACCTGCGAGCCCCGTGGATCTCCGACTGCTCCTAGTCTTTATCCTCGCTATCAAGCTCACCTGTGAACACTCCGTCACCTACACCACAGAACACAAAACATAAGCCTAATGCTTAGCAAGTAGGGATTTATGAACGCACAAACACACAATGCTTGAACACCCTAACACATGCAGTTTCTAACACTCAGTTTTGCTAATAAGTTTTGCTTGCATCGTTCACGATGCCTTAAAGATTGCCTGCATCGTTAGATGCCTTATTGCCTGCACCGAAAGGTGCCTTAGTTGCCCGCACCGAAAGCTGCCTTAGTTGCCCGCACCCAAAAAGGATGCCTTAGTTGCCCGCACTGAAAGGTGCCTTAGTTGCCCGTACCGAAAGGTACCTTAGTTGCCCGCACCCAAAAAGGATGTCTTAGTTGCCCGCACCGAAAGGTGCCTTAGTTGCCCGCACCCAAAAAGGATGCCTTAGTCTTTAACCAACTATCATTCATCCTCACAACGACAAACACACAACAACAACCAATGCAGCTATATGTATCTAGCGTGCTATACATCATGATGCATGTTTCAACGATATGCAACACACACCACACCACACAACTACTCAACACAACCCGAAGCCAAACCAATAACTCAACGCAACACGGAGCAAAGCAATAACAAATAAACCTTACCGTTCTATGGTGTAGGCCCGAAAGCGAAAGAATAGCACCCACTACTTACCTTATTGCTCGGCTTTCACTTGCTCACTTCTATCGGTTAATTCACTCGTTCGGTAACCTATCAATTATAGAAAAATAACTTAGCAATTCACTCATAGAATTCTAAAGGATTCTAAACCAAAACTAACCAACAACTCAACCTAAAACCACAAAACCCGATTTTATTACAATTTCACAACGTCTAACTTTGAACGGCCATAACTCCCTCGTTTTTCAACGGATTTCAACGTGCCACCCCAATTCGGAAACCTCTACATGTCTACTATCCATTGAAATACTCAAATTAACCAAATAAACACAAAGGCCAACTCGAAATCCAGAAAACAGAACCAGCCACCAAGTGTTCCTAACCCGGTTTTTGAGTAACACACTTCCAATCCTTAATCTAACCATCCAAACAACCTAGACTAGCATATCCATGGATTAAATGATCAAAAGAGGAAGAAAATCATCCAATGAAAAGAAATTTTCGGAATCCCTAACATAGGGTTTTCAAACTCCCACTAAACTCACCCAAAACACACTTAAACTATCACAAATCAACACCTAAGTGTAATCAAACCAAAACCCATTAAATTTTACCTTGAAATCCCTTGAAAGATTGATGAGAAGAGGGAAGAAAGCTCAGCTATGGAGGGTGAGAAGGAGCGGAAGAAAAATGAGGAAGAAAGGAAAAATACCAAATTTAAACCAAACCTTTCTTTCTCTTTTAAATTCTTCCACCAAGATTTTAAAAATTGCAATTCAACCCACCACTTTTCTCCTCCTTACCTCAACATGCGAAGCTTAATCAATTCACCACTTTCAATTGCTTTTAGTTAACTCCTATTGGTTCATACCTTTTGACTTTTCAACATTTGAATTTTCTACCACTACATTGTTCTTTTGACTTGTCAACCTTCTCTTCTTCTCTTTTTCATTTTTGTTTGACCAAACACCTAACATCTATCATAACTCTTTTATTCTAACACACAAGCACGTTATCGGAAATACCTAGGTGTTACAAATACCACTCAAAAATTTAGTCATACTATGAGTACTCTTGGGTATGGAAAAGGAAAAGACATGTTCCAGAAAGATTAATGACGAGAAACATATGTTTCTTTTGCTAATTAAATTCAAAGAATGATATCATTTTGACTTACACCTTAACAAAGAAAGACATAGGTAACAATCGTCATGACAATTTATTATACTCACATTGAGGGATGAAGAATTAAACAAGTAGAACCAAAAACAAACAAAGTAGAACAATTAGGAGAATATGCATACAACATTTCAAATGATGACAAACTTTAATTTGTTGGATTGGATTTGTATTAATCAAATAGGTAGCGATGAAAATTGCTTACCCCTAAAATTTAATAGGAACACAAGTAGATATGGAAGTGAATGTGCAATTTTAGGAAAATGTCTATGCTTTTGTTTAGAACAGCTAGCGAGGGGTATCTATACATGAAGTATGGTGAATAGTGTCATCCAAAGTGAGTAAAATTGTCACAACCCAAAGGCATACTTAATAGAATGCCAGTTCAAGCGACCCGATCCTCGAAGAGAAACGATCACTAAGCTCAAGGCTTGGTTCACAGCAGAAGATTTAAACATTAATTAGAAGGCCAAGATCCACACACAAAGATTACAGATATAATAGTGCGAGAAAGTAAAATAGTTCAATAAAGTCTAAATATCCAAATTCCAACAGTTAATCTTATATAGACCCAAATATAGATAAGTCCTCACTAGAAATAAGATTAACACTCAACAAGGAAAATAAAGATAAGGAAACAGCTCCTGAGCTCCAACTACTCACCCCTCTTGTTCTTTCCTGGAAAAAAATGGGGTCATTGGGGTGAGTGACAAACTTACTAGAAATGTTATATTAAATGCATGCAAAACTTCTTTTACCTTTTCTTTCAACACATGATGAGATAATAAAATTGTTTTCAAATCATCATCTCATGAAAACTCATTTTCAACGTTTAATGAAAACAGGCTCTGTCAGCCAACGATGAGGAATTATGTCAAACATTTATCGCATACATAGATGACTATACGTAAATATGTCATCAACATACATTTCTCTTTAAAATTCACCTCAGTAAAAAAGGAGGATTGCTCAAGGACCCCTTCTAACACATAAACACTGAAAGGCGGCAACCAAAGTCAAGCAACATCTCATGAGCCAAAAAGAAGAATAAAGCAACGTGCGATTCGAAGATGCAGCCCCGTTACCAGAGTTGTTGGTGAACAATGGTCATCTACAAAGCAACCCGTATGAAAGATAATAAAAAACAAATATACCCAAATCTGGTTTAGGGATTCGAAACCTAAGGAGCACGTCATAACTTTCCTATTACCCATTTCGTAACATGCAAATATGATAACCTTCACGCACTAGAAGTGTACTAGAATGTCCTCCTCATACTTTGACATCAAGACCATCCAAAGTATCAAGATGATCAATCCTCTATCACAACAATAATAAAACTATGCATCAATGGTAAATGTGTAAATCATACATATATACACGTAAAAGACTGACGTGCAGGCGACCAGGCTCCGACAGATTTCAATGAGTAATAGTTCACCAAAATAGGGTTTCCATAAAAACTATGCAATGCAATACAATTAATATAAAATCCTTACCTTTACATCGAGAGTTTCTTCTTCCAACTAGGGGTGCAACCTCAGTAACTGGTTTGAAATCCTCGTAGTCGTCTTAGCCTAAAACAAAACCAAAGTTAAGATCCGACTCAACACTAAGAAAAGACCTAAACTGAGACTAGAAACTCAATCTATAACACTATAAAAGACCACAAACTTCTTCAACAAAATTTCCTTTAATTAAAAACCGTGAGGTCGACACCTTAAGGGGACCGATCAACACTTAACAATCGAGTTTGGCCGCGATTGACACCTCATTCTATCGATCGACATTTTAGAGTTCTCGGGTTCCAACTCCAAATGAACTAGTGGTCAACACTTCATCCACAAGTGTTGACATTTGCTGTGTGACACGGATTCAGACCTGAAATGAACCGTGTGAGCACCGACAAACCAAAACAATTTGGTTAGTTGGCTAGCCGAGAGAACCTTGATAAAAATTGAAACAAAAATGGTAGAAAATGAGCTTAGAATGAAGAGATATTTGGAGGAGAAATTACCTTATGAGAGAGAAACATAACCTTAGAATAACAAGTGAAAATAAATGATGGCAAATGAAATGGAAAGATAGAGCCCTAAGTGGTCTGAAGAGCAAGACTTGCTATGCTCTCGGCCAATGCACTTTCCAAGGAAAGATGCAACCACTGAGGTATGGTTTTGGCCACTTTCTATGGATCCAAGCTCTTGCAAGGAGCAGATAGAAAGTGGTGGTAAGAACCCTTCCAAGCAACCGTGAGCTTGAAGGATAACGGAGGTGCGACTCCCCTTGGTTACCCAAGTGCTTACCTTCTCAGTAATGTCCAAAAGCAACCGCTTCATTGGAGGCAAAGGTGACTCGTGTATTGATCAATCTAAAAAGTTTACAAACACCAATGCTTTGCTTATATAGAGCTCCTAAGGTGGCTAGGGTTTCCATGGGAACCATTGATCAAGGTGAACATGTGGGCGGCCAAGATTGTTCCTATAGGGTGCGTCATCTAGCCAGCCATGCAAGGAGTAGATCCAACGCCTCATGTGTGCCATGTCATCAATCATTGTGAGCACTACCCCTTGTCCTTGCTGCCAAGTCATTTGTCCATGCCTTCCTTTAAGCTAATCGCTCGTTGATGCAATGGTTTGAGCCTTATAGGTGGTCTTCCTTCATGGTCGCGCCACACTCCAATTACTTAACCCAAATTAGCCACCATCATACATCTAACCCTATCATGCATCTAATCTTAACCACACAATCTAATGCATGCATGCAATATAATGGCTACGAGTTTGCCGATACAAGAAAGGCTAATGTTTGCCAAAGTTCAAGAAAATGGTTACACGGATTGGATGTCGGGAAGACAAATTCCCGCTTCATTATCTTTCATCCGTTGCTCCCAAATGAGGACATGCAAGGGTTGCGACAAGTCGCGAGCATTGAGCTCCCACTCCATGTCGTCAAAGACGGTCTCACCTGCAAAAGAATAGAGTTTGTCAGAAAAATAGTTAAGTAAAACTTGGGTCCTAGTTTGGGCATGAGTGATGGGCCTGTGAGGTACATCATCCTCTCTGAGTGATTTAGAATTTCACCACAAATCCTGTGTTGGAACCTCTTTGACAACAGCTTTGTCACCCACATAAGGGGATAGGTATTGGACATTGAAGGTTTCTGACATGCCACGGAGGCCCATCACAAGATCTCAAACTCGGGCCCACAATTTACTTAACCAAATTTCTGATGACCTTGTTCTTTTTGTAGGTATTGATCCCATCGTGGATTTTACATAGGAGCCGACTTTAGAAGATATGGACAAACCCCTACATAGCCTCAATTGGAGCAAGCCAATAGAGACCTCAAGTGATCCAATGGGAATTTTTCTTCCCGGCCCCCTACCTTTATAATTTTATTTTTGAACTTATTTGGCATACTCTAGCCTTTTTGTATGGATTATTATAGTTGCATCATGCATTAGATTGTGTGGTTAGGGTTAGATGTATGTTGGTGGATGATGGGTTGAAGACTTAACCTTCAAAGGAGAAAGCCCTTCAACAAAATGAGCTCAAATAAGGACATGGCCCAACGAAGAGCCCAACTTTAAGGTAGGGATTTTGAAGGTACAAGTGTTAGTGGAAACATGGATCAAAGACTTGGCAAAATTTCAACCTTTGATCAAGAAGTGGCACAGCATTCATCATCACCACCCATCTGGCACGCGCGTAGGGCAGCAGCGTGAGGCGCGGGCAGCTACATCAAATCGCTAAGCTAGCGCACGCACGGATTGCAAACTGGGCCGCTGGATTGGCACGCGCTGGAGTTTGCCTGGGCCATCAGATCGCACGCACGGCTTCAGCACCTAGTCCGTCGATCAGCGCGGGGGGCAGCATCTCCACCATCCGATTAGCGCGTGCATGGGCACCATCTTGGCCGCTGATTCCATCCTAATCCAAGGGCTTCAATTCACTCTTGCACTTTGCCAAACCCTAATCATCCACCTTAGGATTGCCTATTTAAGCATAGCATTGGTGATTGTAAAACACTTTTGCCCATTTTTATAAGAATTGCTATTTTCCTAACCAAGTGTTAGAAGCCCTTCGGGTGTTCCTCGATTCTTGAATCAAGTGGAGGGGTCCTCCATTGTTATCCTAGCTCAAGGTTGCTAGGCTAACTCTTATTTTCCCTCACCTTGCTCTCTTGAGAGTAAGGGCTTCAAGGAAGAAAACCTAGGCCTACGGTGGTCGTTTTCCTTCGGGAAAACATTTATCCGAGAGCTCAACGTAAGATAGCTCTTCGGATCCGCCAAAGGTATTTTCATCTTCTTTTCATCCATCACATTTTCTTGCATTTTCTTTTCCTTTATTTCGGCCATCTCACTCTCACACACCTCACTTTACTATCTTGCATTTCCCTTCATCTCCTTAGCACTCTCTCTGCGGTTTTCACACTCTCCTTCCCTTCATCTTTTCTTTTTATTTTTCTTCTACATTTCTTACCCTCACCATGCACATTCATTTTGGCTACATGTCACACACCCTCACTTTGTTTAGTTAGTAGCATTTCCTCCTCATTTGGCATTCCACTCTCCTTGGATTGGGCCTCCGTGTCAAGTGGTATCAGAGCACAAGGTGCTTCCCTAATGCATTTTAGTTGCATTTGACATTAGTCAAAATCTAGCACGAAACCGGGATAGCCGCTCTTCTTTTTAGCCTCTGTTTCGATTCTATATTTTTGTGCTAACTTGTGCTATGCCTACCTTAATATTTGCTGTTAGTTTTCTATCATTTAATAGCATGAAACGTTGTTAAAATTGGTTGGCATTATGGCATTAAAATCAGCAACGTGAGCCTATTCTTTCCCACGGTTTTTCTTTGCAATTTGTTCTCAGTTTTATGTCTATTTTAGCTTCGGTTTTGCATGTTCTTTACTTCGATTTTTCTAGCATATTTTGTTATATTTTGAACCATGATTTGCATCTAAAATATGCCAACAACATTGTATAAAATCTGGTCATATTAATGCTTGTGAGAATCGGCCATCTTGAACTAATCAAATCGGTTTTGTTTATTGCTATGTTTTGGTTTTCTAACATTTCATTTTTCAGTTTTTATACCATTTTGGTGCTTGTTTACACTTGGTGATAACTTGTGAATCATATACTATATGCTAGAATTTGTGCACACTAAGTTGATTTGAAAAATTGTGGCAAATCTTAAGTTAAAATCGGCTACATTAGAACCATGAACTATATGAAAATTCTGCTCTATGTAAATTAAAATTTCAGCATGCTAACTTGTTCAAACTTGTGTTTTACTATTTATCCTTGCTGTTTTTGAAGTTAATTAGTTTGAATTAATATTAACTTGAGTGAATCTAGCTTAAAGTTGTTAACTTTGTTAATTTTGGTTGGATTTTTGGTGATAAATAACATATTGCAAAATTGTTGTTTCAAGGAGTTTACTAAGTGTTTGTTGAAGGTCCTAAGTTGTTTTATTTCTTCAAATTTTAAATGTTAAGCGTGAGCATGATTTTTATCTATTCATTATTGTCTTAGCTAGGAATTCTCCCTTACTGCCTAAAATTCATCTAAGACACTAAATAGATAAACACCTCACTAACTTATGATGAAACAACTTAGGTAAGAATAAGAAATTAAATTTGAATTTAAATTAAATACCCAACACTTAGTTATGATGAATAGAAGTGGATTTACACGAGATACACCGCACCAAGAACCAAATCAGGTTAGGGACACTCCCCCTCTCGAACACACACATCACGAGGGTGAATCTAGCATGCAAGGAAGCATGCAAGGTCAAATCAACGCCTTAACGGGCTTGGTTAGTGCCCTTATGCAACAAATCTAAGACGTTTCCCTTGATATGGCCCATTTAAAGAGCATATGACAAACCATCCCCGAAGAGAATCCCATGAACGAGATCCTTCACGAGAAACATCATCTAGGATTAGACCCGAACGTCCTAGACGTTGAACACCTACCCAACCACCCTTAGAGGAAGAAGAATGGGCTGAGCCCCAAAGAAGGATACGTCGTTAATATAACTCGGAGGATAAAGAATGGGCGGAAGATGATGATGAAGAGCAATATTGCCCAAATCGTCGAAGGGACAACGATGACCTCTGTAACCTTAAAATAACAATTCCCCCTTTCAATGGAACGTGTGACGGACACACCTTTTTGGATTGGATTGACAAGGTTGAGTGAGTTTTTGATTGTCATGATTACTCTAAGAGAGTAAAGATTCAACTCGCCTCACTAGAACTCACGGGCCACGCCGCACTATGGTGGTCCAATCTTAGAGCCCAAAGAATGAGATCCATAGGATACCCTGTTTCCACATGGAACTCCATGAAAGAATTAATGCACAAGATGTTTGTTCCCCGACACTACAAGCATGAACTCTTCCATCAACTTCACAACCTTAAACAAAATAACCTCACGGTAGATGAATACTTTTCGGAGTTCGAGACACTCAATATACGTTGTGTTATTGATGAGCCTGAGGAACAACTCATCACAAGGTTTATTCGTGGATTGAATCGTGACATTGGCGATGCGGTTGAGATGCAAAAATTGGAAGCCATGGATATTGTCATTCAATTAGCCCTGACGTTGGAAAGACAACTTAAGAGAAAACGAAAGACCAATTTTCCAAGCAAATTTCCACCTAGACATTTGGACCAAGACAAGCCTAAGCGTCCATGGAAAAATGAAGAGAAAAGACCAATTAACTGAAATTGGCCACCTAAAGCACCATTCAACCATAACAAACCCCCTCCTACGGACAAGAATCAATCGAACCCATCCAAAGGACAAAGAGCACGTGATGTTCAATGTTATAAATGTCTTGGCAGAGGACATTATGCTAATGAGTGCTCTAAACATTGAGTGATGGTTATTAAGAAGTCGACTGGAGAATGGGAAAGTGAAAATGATGAAGGACAATAACTCAAAAAAGAAGAAGAAGAGGTAGAAGAAGAAGAAAGTGAGCATCACTCGGATGATTGTACGGCTCAAGAAGGACCCTTGCTGATGGTCATAAGACAAGCCTTGATCTCAAAGAATGTGAAGGAGGACTGCCAACGTGAAAATATTTTCCAGAGTAGATGTGCAGTCAAGGATAAAGTTTGCTCGGTGATTATAGACGGTGGAAGTTGCATTAACGTGGCTTCCCAAGATATGGTTAGTAAACTTGGATTAGAAACGACCAGTCACCCTAAGCCTTATAAATTAAGATGGTTAGATGATAGAGATGACCTCAAAGTAACCAAGCAAGTAACCGTCAATTTCACTATTGGTAAATATAAGGATGCGATGTCGTTCCGATGAACGCAAGTCATCTTCTATTAAGACGACCATGGCTTTATAATCGTAGGGTGCACCATGATGGATTCCTCACTAATTATAGTTTGAAGTCTGGTGGTAGGACAATCAAATTACTACCTATGACCCCTGAGTAAGTGGCACGAGATGACGCAGTTAGGAAAGAAGAAAAGATTAAGGAAAGTCTTTTCTTGACAAAACATAGATTAGGAGCTGCTGTCACGAAGGGAAAGACCTTGATCTTAGTTCTGTTTACAGATCGTGTTATGGAACTTAGAGAGATACCCTCATCGGTCCAAAATTTACTTAAGTCTTACCAAGACGTCTTTCCTGAGGAATTGCCACCCGGATTACCACCAATTCGGGGAATAGAACACCAAATCGATCTCCAACCTGGAGCAATGCTACCGAACCGACCGGCCTATAGGATGAAATCTGAAGAGGCCAAAGAATTACAAAAACAAGTCCAAGAGTTGTTAGGAAAGGGTTATATTAGAGAATCGATGAGTTCTTGTACCGTACCTACATTGTTGGTACCCTAGAAAGATGGCACTATGAGGATGTACATCGATAGTCGAGCTATCAATCAAATCACTATTAAGTATTGATACTCGATTCCTAGGCTTGAAGACATGTTAGATGAATTGAGCGGAGCATCTATCTTTTCCAAAGTCGACTTGAAGAGTGGTTATCATCAAATACGTATGAAAGAAGGTGATGAATGGAAAACCACCTTCAAAACTAAATACGGGTTGTTTGAGTGGATGGTTATGCCATTCGGACTTACAAATGCCCCGAGCACCTTCATGAGGTTGATGCACCATGTTCTTAAGGATTTCCTTGGGAGGTTTGTTGTCGTTTATTTCAATGACATCTTGGTGTATAGCCCCGACCTTCCACAACATGTCAACTATCTCGGGATGTTTTTTCAAACTCTCCGTCGAGCTAAACTGTTTGGGAATTTGAGTAAATGCTCCTTCGATCATGAGAAAGTTTATTTCTTGGGGGATTTCGAAAGATGGCTTAGAAGCGGATGAAGACAAGGTTAAAGCCATTAAGGATTGGCTCATACCCAATAGCATCACTGAAGTCCATAGCTTTCACAAATTAGCATTTTTTTATAGGAGGTTTATTAAAGACTTCAGTTCTCTTGTAGCTCCTATTACCGACCTCACGAATAAAGGAGTAGATTTTAATTGGACCCCTGCATGTCAAAGTAGCTTCGATCTAATTAAAGAAAAGCTTTGTCAATCCCCAGTATTAGCACTTCCCGATTTCAATGAAGTTTTTAAGATCAAGAGTGATGCCTCTGGAATTGGCATTGGTGCCGTATTGATGCAAGATGGTTGTCAATCCCCAGTATTAGCACTTCCCGATTTCAATGAAGTTTTTAAGATCAAGAGTGATGCCTCTGGAATTGGCATTGGTGTCGTATTGATGCAAGATGGTAAGCCTCTTGTGTATTTTAGTGAGAAATTGAAAGGAGTTGCTCTTAATTACTCCACTTATGATAAGAAGTTCTATGTTGTGATACGAGCCATTAAGCATTGGCAACATTACCTCCTATCCAAAGAGTTTGTGATCCATTCTGACCACCAATCCCTTAAATATATTAAAAGTCAGCACAAGCTCAACAAGAGACACGTAAAATGGGTGGAATTTTTGGAAAGATTTTCATACATTTTGAAGTATTTGAAAGGATCTGATAACACTGTTGCCGATGCTCAATCACGAAGATGAATCCTCTTAACGGAACTGGGCGTCAGATTCTTCGGATTTGAGTGGATAAAGACTATGTATGAATCTGACAAAGATTTTGAGATGCCTTACCAAAATTGTCAAAACAAGGCAGAAGGAGAATATAGTATAGTTGATGGATTTTTGCTAAAAGGAGAAAAATTGTACATTCCCAATTGCAGTTTGCGACAATGCCTTCTCAAAGAAGCTCATGGTGGAGGATTGTCTGGACATTTTGGAGAAAAGAAAACCCTTGAGTTATTAAAAGAAAGATTCTATTGGCCTCATATGATGAAAGATGTGCATCACTCCATTGAGCAGTGCATTATTTGTAAGAAGGCCAATAGCAAGGTTCTACCCCAAGGACTCTACCTTTCTTTACCAATCCCTACACACCCTTGGGTAGAAGTTAGCATGGATTTTGTTTTAGGGTTTCCACGAACGGGTCGCAATAAGGACTCTATCTTAGTTGTCGTGGATAGGTTCTCCAAAATAGTGCATTTTGTCGCCTGTAATAAAACTGATGACTCTGCTGCTATAGCCAACCTATTCTTCAAAGAAATAGTTAGACTCCATGGAGTGCCTTAGTCAATTGTGTCTGATCGTGATACCAAATTTTTTAGCACTTTTTAGAAGACTTTATGGAAGAAATTGGGGACTAAACTATGCTTTAGTACGTCATTTCATCCCCAATCGGACGGTCAAACGGAAGTGGTCAATAGGACCTTGGGAACCCTTCTTCGCAGTGTTGTGGGTAAGACTCTAACTAATTGGGACATAGTGCTACCCCAAATTGAATTCTGTTACAACAGAAGCCTTCACTTCACCACCTAGCAAACGCCCTTTGAGGTAGCCTATAGATTTAATCCGCACTCACCACTGGATCTTATTCCCATTCCAACCCAAGACCTTATAAACCCTTCAGGAGCCAGCAAAGCAAAGCAAATCAAGAAATTACATGAGAAAGTTCGCCAAGCCATAGAAAAGAATAATGTCAATTACGCTAAGCATGCCAATAAGGGGCGAAAAGAGGTAATCTTTAATATATGAGATTTTATGTGATTACACCTTAGAAAAGAACGATTTTTGGCCAAGAGACGCTCCAAACTCCTACCTAGAGCTAAAGGTCCCTTCGAGATAGTAGAACGGATAAATAATAATCCTTATAAATTGGAATTACCTGACGAGTATGGGATGTCATCCACCTTTAATGTACAAGACTTGTCCTCTGATATTGGAGAATTGGGATATGAAAAGGAGGCTGAACCATTGGATTTGAGGACAAATCCTCAGCCACCCGGAGGGGATGACATGCCACGGAGGCCCATCACAAGATCTCAAACTCGGACCCATAATTTACTTAACCAAATTTCTAATGACCTTGTTCTTTTTGCAGGTATTGATCCCATCGTGAATTTTACGTAGGAGCTGACTTTAGAAGATATGGACAAACCCCTGCATAGCCTCAATTGGAGCAAGCCAATGGAGACCTCAAGTGGCCCAATGGGAATTTGTCTTCCTGGCCCCCTACCTTTGTAATTTTATTTTTGAACTTATTTGGCATACTCTAGCCTTTTTGTATGGATTATTATAGTTGCATCATGCATTAGATTGTGTGGTTAGGGTTAGATGTATGTTGGTGGATGACGGGTTAAAGACTTAACCTTCAATGGAGAAAGCCCTTCAACAAAATGAGCTCAGAGGACATGGCCCATAGAAGAGCCCAACTTTAAGGTATGAATTTTGTAGGTACAAGTGTTAGTGGCAACATGGATGAAATATTTGGCAAAATTTCAACCTTTGATCAAGAAGTGACTCGGCCTTCATCATCACTGCCCATATGGCACGCTCAGGGCAGTAGCGTGAGGCGCGGCAGCAGCATCGGATCGCTGAGCTGGCGCACGCACGGATTGCAATCTGGGCCGCTGGATTGGCGCGCGCTGGAGTTTGCATGGGCCATTAGATCTCACGCATGGCTTCAGCACCAGGTCCGTCGATCAGCGCACGCGGGCTGCATCTCCACCATCTGATTGGTGCGTGCATAGGCACCATCTTGGTCGCCAATTCCATCCTAATCCAAGGGCTCCAATTCACTCTTGCACTTTGCCAAACCCTAATCATACACCTTAGGATTGCCTATTTAAGCATAGCATTGGTGATTGTAAAACACTTTTGCCCATTTTTATGAGAATTGCTATTTTCCTAACCAAGTGTTAGAAGCCCTTCGGGTGTTCCTCGATTCTTGAATCGAATGGAGAGGTCCTCCATTGTTATCCTAGCTTAAGGTTGCTAGGCTAACTCTTATTTTCCCTCACCTTGCTCTCTTGAGAGTAAGGGCTTCAAGGAAAAAAACCTAGGTTTACGGTGGTCGTTTTCCTCCGGGAAAACATTTATCTGAGAGCTCAACGTAAGATAGCTCTTCGGATCCGCCAAAGGTATTTTCATCTTCTCTTCATCCATCACATTTTCTTGCATTTTCTTTTCCTTTATTTCAGCCATCTCACTCTCACACACCTCACTTTACTATCTTGCATTTCCTTTCATCTCCTTAGCACTCTCTCCACGGTTTTCACACTCTCCTTCCCTTCATCTTTTCTTTTTATTTTTCTTCTACATTTCTTGCCCTCACCATGCACATTCATTTTGGCCACACATCACACACCCTCACTTTGTTTAGTTAGTAGCATTTCCTCCTCATTTGGCATTCCACTCTCCTCAGATTTTCACTCCTCTCACACACCGAACACTCTTGCATTTTTGTGGGTTACACGGCCCCTTTTCTAAGGGCCTCCGTGTCAGTTTCTGACACCACTCTGAAATCGCCGAGCAGTTCTAACTTATAAGCATTATTGTTGATATGCTCTAATATCTTAAATGGTCCCTTAGCCTAGGTAGAAGCTTTGAGTGTCTCTTAGCAGGAAACCTTTCCTTGCGTAAATGTAGCCAAACCAAGTCTCCTTTATTAAAGATGATTTTTTTATGGCCCTTGTTGGCTCGTTTGGCATATCCTTCGTTCATTTTCTCAATGGTTTTTCACACGATTTCATGCAATTTCTTGATTTGGTTTGCCTTGTTTGCTCCTAGTGGGTTTATGATATCTTTAGTAGGTAGGGGCACAAGGTCCAGGGGTGTAGTCGGGTTGAATCCATAGACAACCTCGAAAGTGGTTTGCTTAGTTGTCGAATGTACACTACGGTTATAAGAGAACTCTAATCCTGATAAGAGTACATCACAATCCGACAGTCTCTTTCCAATGACTCTACGTAAGAGGGTACCCAAGGTTCGATTAACAACCTCTGTTTGCCCATTCGTTTGAGGGTGGAAGGACGTACTAAAACAAAGCTTGGTTCCCATTTGTTTCCATAGCGTAGTCCAAAAAGAACTTAAAAATTTAGTGTCTCTGTCGGACACTATGGATTGTGGTATCCCATGAAGCCGGATGATCTCCTTGAACAATAGTTGAGCAATCCAAGCGGAATCGTCAGTTTTGGCACAAGCGATAAAGTGTGTCATCTTAGAGAAATGGTCCACGCCTACCATAATAGAGTCCTTACTCCTCGCAGTTCGTGGTAAGCTTAAGATCAAATCCATGCTAAGCTTTGTCCATGGGTGAGTAGGTACGGGTAGGGGAAGGTTAACCTATGGAGAAGAACTTTACTCTTAGCCTTTTTACAAATGATGCATCTCTCCACTATACGATGGACATCACGTATCATTCGAGGCCAGTAGAAATGTTTCTTAAGCATTTCTAATGTCTTTTGTTCTCCAAAATGGTGGGCTAAGCCTCTGCTATGAGCTTCTTTAGTGAGGCAGGTCCACATATTACCAATAGGAATGCACAATTTGTTTCCTTTCATCAGATAGCCATCCTTCAAGTGGTATTCTCCCATGACCTTGTGTTGACACTTAAATGTAGTAAGGCCCAAAATCTACGTCTGATTCATATTGTTCTTTGATCCATTCGAAACAAAAGAATCTAGTGCTAAGTTCAGTTAAGAGGATGCGCTTCCTTGATAAAGCATGAGCGACCACATTGTTTTCACCTTTAACATACTTAAGGGTGTAAGAAAATCTTTCCAAGAATTTCACCCATTTCGCATGCTTACGGTTCAGCTTACCCTGATTCTTGATATCTTTCAAGGCTTGATGATCTATGTGAATGACAAATTCTTTTGACAACAAATAGTGTTGCCATTGCACTAATTGTCACCTTCTTATTTTCCCGTACTAGAAAATTGTTGTAAAATTAAAATTTTTTTTTTACTTCAAAACTATTCTGTTTAAAACCATAAAATCTCACAGCGGAAGACTTACTTGTTTTTTAATAACCCGTTGTTTAAAACCAAACTTGAATGCTTTGGACAGTTAGACAATTTAGTCGCATGGCATCTGAGAATCCGCATCGTCATCTCAAAGTTTTTGGTGAGTTGAGTGATTCATTCAATTTTCCTGGAGTATCGATCGAAGCATTAAAACTCAAAGCTATTCCCATATTCTTTAAGAGACAAATCACGAGATTGGTTAAATGGTATTCGGTCAAAATACTATCGCTACATTGGCAGATTTAGCAAAAACATTTATCATGAAGTATCACCCACCTATACGAAATGCCAAGATGAGAAATGATATCACATGGTACCAACAGCTCGATAGCGAGTCACTTTATAAAGCTGGAGACAAATTTAAAGAGTTTTTAAGACGATGTCCTAACCATGGGACACCACACTGGATAGAGATAGAAACATTTGACAATGGGCTTAGTGGGCAAACAAGATTAATCATCATGCTACAGCCAATGGCACCCTTTTATCGAAGTCATACAATGAGGCATACGAGTTACTAAAGAAGATGGCAGTGAAGAATTACCAATGACCCTCTGAAAGAACGTATTGAACTAAGCATGTAGCTAGAGTTCACGAATTGGATGAAATAACTGCTTTAAATGTTAAGGTTGCAATGTTGGAAAGCACTATAAAAACAATGAACATTTCAGCAAGTTCAACGATAGGGGAAGTATCATGCATTTTTTGTGGAGAATATCATGATTATAACGTGTGTCCTACTAATCCAGAATTAGTGAATTATGTAGATTATAACATGAACAATAACCTATATTCTCACACTTATAATCTTAGTTTGAAACAACATCCAAACTTCCGATGGAATTCTATGCAACAACACCAAGTAATGGTACAGCAGCTTATTCTCTAGGTTTGTCACAACCAACACACCATTCAGTGCCTCAAACTAAACCTGATACTTTTTCCATAGAATATGCATCAAAAATAGTTATTATGCTGCAAAATTGAGCTGCTTCAATTAAAAATCTGGAGAATCAAATGGGTCAGATAGCTCAAACAATAATTACAAAAACTTTTGGAAAACTACCGAGTAATGCAGAAGTGCCACAAAGATAAGGGAAAGAGCACTGTAAAGCTATTGTTTTGAGAAATGGAAGAGAGCTTGAGATTCCAAAAAAATGAAAGAAGAGAGATGAGATTCGAGAGAAGCAAGGCAAATTAAAATAGCAAGATGATTCAACTGAACCAGAAAAACAAGAAAGAGTTACTGATGTTATAACTAAGCCATAACATTTGAATGAAAAACAGCAGAGTGAGAGACTTTTGCCACCTTTTCCCTAAAGACTACAAAAACATAATCAAGATAAAGAATTCATAAGATTTCCTGATGTCCTTAAACAACTCCACTTCAATGAAACTTTGGTGGAAGCACTTGAACAGATTCTCAACCATGCCAAGTTTATAAAAGATATCTTATCAAAGAAAAGGAAGTTGGGAGAGTATAAACTAGTGGCAATGACAGCGGAAACTAGCTATATTTTGCAAAACAAAATTCCTCCTAAATTGAAGGATCTAGGCAGTTTCACTATCCCATGAGCAATTGTTTTGGAAAAGCTCTGTGTGATCTTGGTACAAGTATTAACCTAATGTCCATCTTCAAAAGACTTAAAATAGGAGAAGCTCGACCTACAACAGTAACACTTCAGCTTGTTGGTCGATCATTAACTCATCCTCAAGGAAAGATAGAAGATGTTCTTATGAAGGTGGATAAATTTATTTTTTCAGCAAATTTTATCATAATGGACTATGAGGCAAACCATGAAGTACCCATCATTTTGGTAAGACTCTTTCTAGCTACAGGAAAGACACTCATTGATGTTCAAAAAGGAGAGTTCAACATGAGAGTAAATGACCAGCAAATAACATTTAATGTCCTAAACAGAAGGTATAGTCAAGCAAGAAACTTCTGATTCAGAGAAAGACAAGGAAGAAATAAAGTAGATTTGTCGAAGCAACAACAACAATTCGAAGCATAGGAAAGAACAAAAAAACAAATTAAAGTTTTAAAACTATCCGTTTATGTATCCTTTTCTATTCTTGAGATTCAACAAAATTATGTTGATACTACAATAGTTACTGTGGCATCGCATACATATTCAAATATTTAAACATAAATAATATAATATAATATAATATATATATATATATATATAAATATTTCTTTATTTTTGTTTTACCGCCAACAATTTTTTTTTACTGCTAATTTTTTCCATCAAACCAAAATTGATATTTTCCACTTTTCCCTCTCTTCTATTGCCTATAAAAGCTACAATAGTGTGAGATATAAATCACATCGCTAGATCAAATCCCTAATCCTTTGCAAAAAAGATGAGGTCTCAAAGCTCAAAAAAGAAGCCCTCAACCCAACCCAAATTTGTTCTAGAGGAGGCTAGAATTCGCTTCGAGCAAGGAGTGCAACAGAAAACCTTCTCGAGTGAGAAGGGCTTCGTGTTCACTAATGCTGAATTCACAGGATATCCAAGCTACATAGCTTCGATTATTTAGCAACATGATGGGAAAATTTTCTGTGCTCAGCCAAAGGATGTAATCGTCAATCTGGTTCATGAATTTCATGCTAACTTTGCAGGAGATCATACTGAATCCGTCTAGTTATGACACAAAAATGTGGAACTATCACCATTTGTCATTAACTCTTTCTACAACATAGAGAAGGTGGATGATGAGTTCTATGCCCATGCAGATAATCACTCACCAACCTTCCTCAAGGCAGTTTTAAAGGAAAATGCGGAACAGGGTACAAAATGAACCACATCAAAAACAAGATCATTATTTATCTCTTGCATCGCCCTGGTACCAAAAGCTCGAGTATGGTATCACTTTGTTAAGAATCATATTTTAACTTCATCTCATGGGCAAAATGTGACTAGGATAGGTCAGTTTTACTTTATTGTATTCTTATTGGAAAACGCCTTAACGTTGGCATGATAATTTATTGAATCCTCTATGTTACTGCTCTTAAGATGAAAGGGCAATTCCTATTTCCTTCATTGATAATAGGATTATGTGAATAAGCTAGAGCAGCTTATGAGGCAAATGAAGAGAGCTTTAATAGAGGAAGCTATATCACCCCTTTAGCTGTTAAACGAGTGGCACATAACATAATGATGGATGAAGATGTTGATGAGGAAGAAGCACAAAGATCAAACAAATCGAGAGACTAAAATGTTGTAAGCAGAGCTGCAGCATCAAAAGAAAACATCGTCTACCAACAACATATTATGGAAGGCTTACAACTCATTTATGATAAACTGACAAAGAAACAAGAGACCTTGGCTATGATGGAACAGAGAATGAGTCACCAAGAATCGCAACAATTTCTCATTAATGAAAAAATCGCCAAAATAAAAGCCAAGAGTAAGGTGTTCTGGAGTTATACCAACTTCAGGGATCAAGCCCTAGCTACCAGCTTTGCTAAGTCATCGACCTAGAAAATGCCTATATTTTCTTGCTTCCCCATTATCCTGCTCATGGATTTAGATTCAAAAACTGACAAAGAGTAATAAATTCCAGGAAAATATTTACCCTTACAATCTTGCACTTACGCTATATTTTGTATAGCAGTGGGGACACTGCCAAGTATAAGTTAGGAGGTTATGGGGTATGAGAATATGTTAGAAAATGACTCATTTTATTTTGTGATACCTGTAGTTTGATGTTATATCCATTTAATCCAATGAAAACTCTAAATTTCTAACTCATTAATCTTTTGAAAATTAACACTTTCATATATATACACACCTTAAGATTATCTCATTGTTAATAATTTTCCCTCTACGAAATATAATTTCTTTCTAGCTTGCTTAAAGATATTATCCTACTAAGATCTAATAATTTATATTTAGATAATGAATAATCGATATTAACATAGAGAATTATAGGTCAAGGATTCTTTTAAAAGAAAGAATTTTGCGGGTTATGTCTGATTTAATAAAAACTAATAATAATAATAAAATAATAAAGATTGAAATTTCTAATCTACTTTCAATCTCGAGTGAACCTTTTGAATACTGGATTGGTAGAATTTAAATAGAGGGACTAGGGAAGGAACTCCATTGCAATAATATTGACTATACTCCTCTATATCATTATATGAGTATCTTTGTAACGATCCCTTTTCCCAGGAAGATATTGTCCGCTCTGGGGATTGGGTCATAGCCCAATATCCTCCCCTCATGGCTTTGTTTGGCGAGGACTTCTCAGTCGGTCACCCAACCTGGTACTACTCTCGCCAAAGCACTTTTAACTTCGGAGTTCTTATGGGATCCGTTGTCAATTGTGCTCCAAAATGCGTCTTACTAACTTGAGAGGGTTTTCTTACATATGTTTCATTTTTATATACTTCACCAAGTGATGTGGGATTGTGACGACCCCCCTTCTACGACCGAACCCTCTGGCCGAAGTCCAACCAGGGATCCACGGAGTTTTAACCCAGCACGTCACCCTCCGGCCCAAGTCCTACTCGGGATTCGCGGAGCACTGGGTGGTTCCTCCTCATATGTGTCCATTCGGGTCATCACAATCACCCCCCCTCGGGGGCCCAACGTCCCCGTTGGCCACATTTTCGGTTGGGTACAAGCTCTGATACCATTTGTAACGACCCCTTTTTCCAGCAAGATATTATCCGCTTTGGGGATTGAGACGTAGCCCAATATCTTTCCCTCACGGCTTTGTTTGGCAAGGACTTCACAGTCGGTCACCCAACCTGGTATTACTCTCGCCGAAGCACTTTTAACTTCGGAGTTCTTATAAGATCCGTTGTCAATTGTGCTCCAAAACACGTCTTACTAACTTCGGAGGGTTTTCTTAATATGTTTCGTTTCCTTATATATGTTTCATTTCCATATACTTCCCCAAGCGATATGGGATTGTGACGATCCCCCCTTTCTACGACCGAACCCTCCAGCCCAAGTCCAACCCGGGATCTACAGAGTTTTAACCCAGCACGTCACCCTCCGGCCCAAGTCCCACTCCGGAATTTGAGGAGCACTGAGTGGTTCCTCCTCATACGTGTCCATTCGGGTCATCACTGTAACACCCGGCATTTTTGCCACGTAACCGTCTCCCCGAATTGTATTTTAAATAATATAATACAATGTATGTTTTGGTTGAAATGGTGGAATGTTAAGGGAGAACCAAACTAATTTCCAACTAACCAAAACAATCAATTAGGTTAAAAGATAATGGAAGGGTAAATGTGGAAGTAATTAAGGTAGGTGGAAGCAAACCAATGGATAAGTGCCAAGTGGCAATGTCTTGTTGAAGAAGGCAAGCCTTCCCTTACCTCCTACGTGAAGGTTTCCACTCCTCCATCTTCTCTCCCTCTGTTTTCTCTCGGCCAGGCGATTAAGACGAAACTTCCACGCCTAGTTTCTCTAGCATTTTTCCGGTTTTCTCAGCAAAGGTAGACATCTGTTAAAGCTAACGTTTTGGATAAGTTAAAAGCGAGTTTTGGTTGAAGTTAGGGTTGTGATATTTTGGTAAAACTCGCTGCTTTTGGATGAAAACACATCGGTTTGTTTTCTAAGGAGTTGAAATACGTTGCTGCATATTCAACATAATTCTAGTTAGCATTTGCGGTTTGTTTATTTTCTGAACGTGCATGTACAGGTTCGAGCATCCCCGAAGCGTTCCAGCTTGCTGCATCGCGGATAGCAGGTAAGTTCATGCATCTACGTTGGCCCTTAAGGCCCTACAACTTGGAGGTACTAAGCCTGGTTCGGGTAGATAGGTTTTAGGTTATGTTCTATGTTAAACCTGTTCCTGTTACATTCTATTCTCCCTGTTACATTTATTCTGTCATTATGAATGTCAAGTTGAGTATCATACTTATTCATGCATACACGTTTTCTGTAAAATCATGCAAATGTTTTCTGCACCGGTTTTGAAGTAAGTAAGATGAAATCCTGTAAAGAAAATGTATGGTTAAGTGTGGACGAGGACTGGCATCCTGTCAAGTACTCCTGTTATGTCCTGAAAGTGGCATGTACATCCTGTTGCGCCAGCTCCTCCTCCCACTTATACCTTCCTGTCCAGTGAAACTAAATGTGAAGTGATGTAATGTTCATGTATTTGAAACGTTCATGCACAGCATATGCACCATTGCATCTCATGTTCTTACTGAGCTCTAGGCTCATAGGTGAACTCCCTGTTATAGGTACGGATACTCTTGATGAGGACCTTGTGCTTCAAAATGACGAGCTGATGTAGTTGGAGGATCGAGCTCACTGGGGTTGGTTGCTGCAGTCGGATCAATGTCATCCCTGTGAGATTGTATTTTTTTTAATGTTAGGTCAAGTCCTGTATAGCTTTTGAAACTTTAAAACCAATGTGTAATCTGTATCTTTATGTTTTCAAAACTCCTGTTGTGAAATTCTGGAATGTAGGTCCTGTCTGTTTAGTTCTGTTGTGAATTATAAACGATGTATAGGTTTTAATGGTGGTGTATTTTAAACATCTGTATTTGACAGATTGTACCCATATATTTTAAATGTTTTGAAAACATTCTGGAACTGCTTGAGTTCTCCATTTTCAGGTCATGCATGGATAGTCTCGAAATTTAGAGCTATCCATGCAGTTTGTTTTCTTAGAAATCTGTAAATTTTGAATCGGGTTGGAAGGTTTGAAGCCTTATACCTTCTGTTTTAAAGTTTCCTGTTGGAATGTCCTCCTGTTAAAAAGTGGTCCAATTCTGTCTTTAAAATTAAGTCTTCCGCCTAGTGTAAATATGTCTTCTGGTTGACGTCAGCATAAGTCTTCCGCCTAGTGTAAATATGTCTTCCGGTTGACGTCAGCATAAGTCTTCCGCCCAGTGTAAATATGTCTTCCGGTTGACGTCAGCATAAGTCTTCCGCCCAGTTTATTCAGAGTTTCTGTTTTTGTCTTCCGGTTGACGTCATCCATTCTTCCGGCTGACGTCATCGTCTCATCCGATTCTTTCTGCTGTAAACCCTACTGGAATTCTGTGTTTGGTTTTTAAACTATGTTAGGATTCTGTATTTTTGGTTGTTGAAAACCCGTAGGAAGTTCTGTTTGATATAGATAATGTAAGGTATTCTGTTGGTTAAGCTTTTTCTTGTTAAAACCTCTGTATTCGACAGTTGAACTATGTTTTGAAGTATTCTGGAATTCGTTTGGAATATTTTCTGTTAGTCTGTGCATGGACAGCTTCTGGTTTTAGAGCTATCCATGTAGTGTGATTTTTCTTAAGTTTCTGTCATGTTAGAGCCATCCATGTAATTTGTTTTTCCTTAAAATTCCGTCGTGTTTTTCCCGATATGTTCAAAAATCATGTTTTGAATCGTTTTCTGAAGTTTGAAGTTTTCATACATTCTATTTTCACAACTTTTGTTTTTATGTAATCATGTTAAAAGTTGCCAGTTTTGTCTTTTAAATTTTTAGTCATCCGGTCACTGTTCACATTTTTAGTCATCCGGTCACTGTTCACATTTTTAACAAATCCGGTCACTGTTCACATTTTTAGTCATCCGGTCACTGTTCACACTTTTAGTCATCCAGTCACTGTTCACTTTTTGTCTTATTCTCATTATCCATTATTCACATCCAGCTTAAATGTGTTTTCCAGTTTCACTTCCAGAGAAGGTTTATACTCTCTGTTAAGGTTTTAAAAGTATAAAGTTTAAAAAAAAAAATATGTGCCTGTTTTCTGCAAATGTCCCGGAGTGACGGCTCGGTTCTCGGATCCCGATCGGGTTCGGTTTCGGGTCGTCACAGTAATGGTATCAGAGAGATAAGGTTTTAAAACCGATTCTGTGAAATGTCTGGTTGCGCAACCCGCCACGTGAGATCGCTTCACCAACTGTAAGTGTTTAAATTCCTGTAAAAGTTTTGTTTATTAAATTAGGTTATTCTGTTATTCTTATAGGACTATCTTAGAAATGGTGAGAGGACATCAGGAAGAATCCAGTGAGAGCTCTCGGGCCATAGATCGATTGACAGAGCTGGTGGGAGTACAATCCCGCATGGTTGATCGAATGATGGCCAGAGAAGACGACAGAAACAATAACCATGGAAATAACAATCGTGATAATGCACCGCGAGACAATACTGGAGACAGATTCCGGCGACTTCAGCCACCCTCATTTGATGGGTTGTCTACAGACCCGACCCGTGCTGAAACCTGGATTCGAACTATGGAGAAGATGTTCAGTTATGCAGAAGTAGAAGACAACAAGAAGGTTACTTGTGCCACGTTCCATCTCACTGAAAGTGCTGGATTCTGGTGGGATGCAGTACAGTCGTCTACAGTGGCATTGAGCTGGGAAGGGTTCAAGGGGATTTTCTACGAGAAGTACTTTGACCGAGGAGTGAGAAAGGAGAAGTTACTTGAGTTTTCTCGGCTGCGACAGTATGGATCTGTGGCCGAGTATGTTCAGAAATTTGAGTCGCTATCCCGATATGCAACACACATGGTGGCCACTGATGAGAACAAGGTGCACCAGTTTATTCAAGGTTTAAAGATGGACCTTCTGCGAGGAATCACGACTGGAGGTTTTGATGAGGCACCATATGTGAAAGTGGTGGCCAAGGCTTATCAACTGGAGGCCTTAGAAATAAAGTTCCAGAGACAGAGAGAACCACCAAGAGGAATTATAAGAAATACTCCTCAACAACAACAACAAAAGATTCAGAATGTACATCCTCAACAGCAACAGAACAGGGGCGTTAAAAGGCCCAATGAGACCCTTACATACCAGGACAAGGGGAAGAGACCTATGGGAGCTCCTCAGCTTCCTGTCTGCCCACGTTGCCAGAAGAATCATACAGGAGGCTGCAGGCTTTTTACTGGCCAATGTTTCCGATGTGGTAAAGAAGGCCATCAAATTCGAGACTGTCCAATACCCGACACCAGAACAGGACAGGCTGTGCCGAGAGTGTTTGCAATGATGGAGGACGTCGATGATGCTGATCAGCACACAGCAATTACAGGTACAATTTCGGTATGCGATGTGCCTGCTTATACCTTGTGGGACACGAGGGCCACACATTCGTTTGTGGCCATGGACTTCGTAGTTAGACAAAAGTTTTGTAGTACGTCGTCAGATCAGCCTTACAGCGTTATGCTACCGTCCGGAGAGTTTATGCACTCCGAGCAGGTTGTAAGGGGTGATATAGTGTCAGTGGGAGACCAGAAGTTACATGCCGATCTCATCGTCATTGGGATGAAGGGATACGATGTTATTCTGGGGATGGACTGGCTGTTTAAACATTATGCCACCATCGACTGTAGGTCCGGGCTAGTGTCATTTAAACGCCCGAATGAAGTGGAATTCTCTTATCAGGCAGTACCGAAGAAACACCGTATGCTTGTGATATCTTCCTTGAAAGCTCAACGACTGATGAAGTCAGGGTGCATTGGATTTCTGGCCCACGTTGTGGATGTTCAAAGGCAAAACGAGGTGGAACTTCAAAACATTCCGGTAGTCCGGGACTTCTCAGAGGTTTTCTTAGATGACTTACCGGGATTGCCACCTGATCGTGAAATCGAGTTTAAGATCGATGTGTATCCTGGTGCGGAACCAGTATCGAAGAACCCGTACCGTATGGCACCAGTTGAACTGAAGGAGTTGAAGGCTCAGTTGAAAGAATTAGTGGACAAGGGTTTTGTGCGCCCTAGTTTCTCTCCGTGGGGTGCTCCCGTCTTATTTGTTAAGAAGAAGGATGGGTCCCTACGGATGTGTATTGACTACCGTGAGCTGAACAAGTTGACTATCAAGAATAAGTACCCGTTGCCAAGAATTGACGATTTGTTTGATCAGCTACAGGGGGCTCGGGTATTTTCTAAGGTTGACTTACGCTCCGGCTATTACCAGTTGAAGGTCAGAGCTGAGGATATTCCAAAGACTGCCTTCAGAACCCGGTACGGGCACTACGAGTTCTTGGTGATGTCGTTCGGGTTGACTAATGCTCCGGCAGCATTTATGGACCTAATGAACAGGATATTCCATGATGTCTTGGATAAATTTGTGATCGTTTTCATCAACGACATTCTGGTTTATTCCAGGAGTGTGGCTGAGCATGAGAAACACTTGGCTATGGTACTGTCAATCCTAAAGCAACATCAATTATATGCCAAGCTGTCAAAGTGTGAGTTCTGGTTAAACAAGATTAATTTCTTGGGCCACGTGGTGTCTGCTGAAGGAGTATCTGTGGACCCGGCCAAGATTCAGGCTGTGAGGGATTGGCCCAGGCCGAGAAATGCAAGTGAAGTACGAAGCTTTATCGGGCTAGCTGGTTATTACAGGAAATTCATCAAGGGGTTTTCTGTGATCGCGAAGCCTATGACCAGCTTAACAAGGAAGGAAATCAAGTTCAAGTGGTCTGAAGCATGTGAGGAGAGCTTTCAGACACTTAAGCAGAAATTAACCACTGCTCCTCTGTTAGTATTGCCAGTTGAAGATGGCAAATTCAGCGTATACTGTGACGCGTCAAAGATTGGCATGGGATGCGTATTGATGCAAGAGGGTAAAGTGGTAGCATACGCATCAAGACAGTTGAAGAACCATGAACAAAACTACCCTACTCACGACCTTGAGTTAGCGGCAGTTGTATTTGCGCTGAAAGTATGGAGACACCACCTATATGGACAGTCATGTGAGGTGTTTTCTGACCACAAGAGTTTGAAGTACCTCTTTACTCAGAAAGAGTTGAATATGAGACAAAGGCGGTGGTTAGAATTTGTGAAAGATTACGATGTTGAGATCAAATATCATCCTGGTAAAGCTAATGTGGTAGCTGATGCACTGAGCAGGATGCCAACTACTATGCAACCAGTTGTGTCGGCCGTGTCAATGCCTTTGAGGACAGAGATACAGAAGTTCGATATGGAGATAGTTTCTGGGCTATCGGCCACACTAGCAGACTTGACACTACGACCCACCGTCCTGGACCAAATTAAGGAGGCCCAGAAGACCAATTCAAAGGAGATGGCTGATATTGTGAGCAAGTTACCTATGGCTTCTTCCAATTTCAGTTATTCGGGAGATGGTATTCTAAAGTTCAGAAACAGGTGGTATGTTCCGAAAGACGAAGAGCTACGGAAGCGTATCTTATCGGAAGCCCATTCATCTTCTTTCTCTGTGCATCCTGGAAGCACAAAAATGTATCAAGACTTGAAACTTCACTTCTGGTGGCCAAATATGAAGAATGAAGTGGCCAAATTTGTGGAGTCTTGCATGATATGTCAACAAGTCAAGGCTGAACATCAACGACCAGCTGGGACGCTTCAGCCTCTCCCGATTCCCGAATGGAAATGGGAGAATATTACGATGGATTTTGTTGTCGGCCTTCCGAGGACGGTTAAAGGCCATAACGGTATATGGGTCATTGTAGATAGACTAACCAAGTCGGCCCATTTTCTACCTGTGAAGACGACGTACTCTATGGATCAGTATGCGAAACTATACATTAGTGAGATTGTCAAGCTGCATGGTATTCCGGTGTCAATTGTTTCGGACCGGGATCCTAGATTCACTTCCAGGTTCTGGAAAAGCTTGCAAAGCTCTTTGGGCACTAGATTAGACTTCAGCACGGCATTTCATCCACAGACGGACGGACAATCTGAAAGAACAATCCAAATATTGGAAGATATGTTAAGGGCGTGCGTGCTGGAACTTAATGCTCCGTGGAGTAGATATTTGCCACTCGTGGAGTTTGCTTACAACAATAGCTATCAGGCTACGATCGGTATGGCTCCATATGAAGCCCTCTATGGTAGAAAATGTAGATCTCCGTTATGTTGGGATGAAGTTGGAGAGTCCAGACTTGTCGGCCCTGAGATATTACAGCAGATGTCTGAAGTGATTGCTGTTATCAAACAACGAATCAACACTGCTATGAGTCGACAGAAAAGTTATGCAGATTGGAGACGGAGAGACTTGGAGTTCGCTGAAGGCGATGAAGTATTCCTGAAGGTGTCGCCTTTCAAGGGCGTGATGAGGTTTGGAAAGAAAGGGAAACTAAGCCCACGGTTCATTGGGCCTTTTCCTATCTTGAAGCGTGTGGGAAGCGTGGCGTACAGACTACAGTTACCAGCGTCTATGGATGGAGTACACAATGTTTTCCACGTGTCGATGCTGAGGAAATGTGTACGAGATCCAACTCAGATCGTGGAACATGTGGACTTTGATATAATGCCGACGCTGACATATGAAGAAAGGCCCATACAGATATTGGATACTTCACTTAAGGTGTTGCGCAACAAGGTAGTCCCATTAGTGAAAGTTTTGTGGCGCAATCATAACGTGGAGGAAGCCACATGGGAAAGGCAAGAAGATGTTAGAGCCCAATATCCGGATCTCTTTGCTTAGGAAAATTTTGGGGACAAAATTTTTGTTAAGGTGGGTGGAATGTAACACCCGGCATTTTTGCCACGTAACCGTCTCCCCGAATTGTATTTTAAATAATATAATACAATGTATGTTTTGGTTGAAATGGTGGAATGTTAAGGGAGAACCAAACTAATTTCCAACTAACCAAAACAATCAATTAGGTTAAAAGATAATGGAAGGGTAAATGTGGAAGTAATTAAGGTAGGTGGAAGCAAACCAATGGATAAGTGCCAAGTGGCAATGTCTTGTTGAAGAAGGCAAGCCTTCCCTTACCTCCTACGTGAAGGTTTCCACTCCTCCATCTTCTCTCCCTCTGTTTTCTCCCGGCCAGGCGATTAAGACGAAACTTCCACGCCTAGTTTCTCTAGCATTTTTCCGGTTTCTCAGCAAAGGTAGACATCTGTTAAAGCTAACGTTTTGGATAAGTTAAAGCGAGTTTTGGTTGAAGTTAGGGTGTGATATTTTGGTAAAACTCACTGCTTTTGGATGAAACACATCGGTTGTTTTCTAAGGAGTTGAAATACGTTGCTGCATATCAACATAATTCTAGTTTAGCATTTGCGGTTGTTTATTTTCTGAACGTGCATGTACAGGTTCGAGCCTCCCCGAAGCGTTCCAGCTTGCTGCATCGCGGATAGCAGGTAAGTTCATGCATCTACGTTGGCCCTTAAGGCCCTACAACTTGGAGGTACTAAGCCTGGTTTGGGTAGATAGGTTTTAGGTTATGTTCGATGTTAAACCTGTTCCTGTTACATTCTATTCTGCCCTGTTACATTTATTCTGTCATTATGAATGTCAAGTTGAGTCTACATACTTATTCATGCATACACGTTTCTGTAAAATCATGCAAATGTTTTCTGCACACCGTTTTGAAGTAAGTAAGATAAAATCCTGTAAAGAAATGTATGGTTAAGTGTGGACGAGGACTGGCATCCTGTCAAGTACTCCTGTTATGTCCTGAAAGTGGCAATGTATCCCTCCAAATTGAAGGCCTCTAGCCCACTTTTCACTATCCCATGAGCAATTGTTTTGGAAAAGCTCTGTGTGATCTTGGTACACGTATTAACCTAATGTCCATCTTCAAACACTAAAATAGAGAAGCTCGACCTACCAACCGTAACACTTCAGCTTGTGGTCGATCATTAAGTCTCCTCAAGGAAAGATCGAAGATTTCTTATGAGGTGGATAAATTTTGTATTTTTTTCAGCAAATTTTATCAAATGCGATGAGCAAAACCTGAAATACCCATCATTTTGGTAACTCTTTCTAGCTACAGGAAGACACTCAGTGATGTTCAAACAGGAGTTCAACATTAGAGTAATGCCCAGCACATCCATTTAATTTCCTAAACGAATGTATAGTCAAGCAAGAATTTCTGATTCAGAGAAAGCCAGGAAGAAGAAAGTAGATTTGTCGAAGCAAACACCAATTCCGAAGCATGGGAAGAAAAAAAAAAAAACAAATTAAAGTTTAAAACTATTCCGTTTTAATGATCCTTTTCCTATTCTGAGATTCACAAAATTATGTTGATACTCTACAATAGTACTGTAGCATCGCATACAATTCAATATTTAAACATAACTAATATAGTATATATAATATCTATTATAATATATATATAATAATATATATATTATATATCTATATATATATATTTCTTTATTTTTGTTTTAAACCGCCAAAACCCCAAATTTTTTTACTGCTAATTTTTTTTTTTCCATCAAACCAAATTGATATTTCCACTTTTTTCCCCCTCTCTTCTATTGCTATAAAGCTACAACGTGTGAGATTAAATCACATCGGCTGATCAAATCCCTCATCCTTTGCAAAAAAGATTAGGGTCTCAAAGCTCCAAAAAAGAAGCCCTCCAACCCAACCCAAATTTTTTCTAGAGAGGCCTAGAATTCGCTTCGACAATGAGTGCAACAGAAAACCTCTGAGTGAGAAGGCTTCGTGTTTCCTAATGCTGAATTCACAGATATCCAAGCTACATAGCTTCGATTATTTAGCAACATATTGGAAAATTTCTGCGCCTCAGCCAAAGGAATGTACTCGTCATCTGGTTCCTGAATTTCATGCTAACTTTGGCAGGAGATCCTACTGCTCCGTTAGTTATCCACAAAAATGTGGAACTATCACCATTTGTCATCACTCTTTCTCAACCTGAGAAGTGGAATGTCATGAGTTCTATGCCCTGCAGATAATCACCCACCCACCTTTCTCAAGGCAGTTTGAGAAATGAAGAACAGGGTACACAATGAACCACATCAAAACAAGATCATTATTATCTCTTGCATCGCCCTGGTACCAAAGCTCGAGTATGGTACATTTGTTAAGAATCATATTTTAAACGTCTTCTCATGGGCAAAATGTGACTCGGAAGGCATCAATTTACTTATTGTATTCCTTATTGGAAAACGCCTTACGTTGGCAATGATAATTTATTGAATCCTCTATTTACTCGTGCTCTTAATCGAAAGGGCAATTCTATTTTTCCTTCATTGATAATAGATTTGTGAATCAGCTAGAGCACTTATGAGCAAATGAAGAGAGCTTACTAGAGGAAGCGATCTCACCCCTTTAGCTGTTAAACGAGTGGCACATAACATAATGATGGTATGAGAGTGATGAGGAAGAAGCACAAAGAACAAACAAATCGGAGACTAAAATATTGTAAGCAGAGCTGCAGCATCAAAAGAAAACATCGTCTACCAACACCATATATGGCCGGCTACAACTCATTTATTAGAGACCTGACAAAGACATGACCTTGGCTATGATGGAAACAGAGAATGAGTCCCAGAATCGCAACAATTTATCATTCAAAAAAATCGCCACATAAAAGCCAAGATAGTTGTTCTGGATTTATATAACCAACTTCAGGATCAAGCCCTAGCTACCAGCTTGCTAAGTCATCACCTAGTGAAAATGCCTATATGTTCTTGCTTCCCCCATTATCCTGCTCATGGATTTAGATTCAAAACTGACAAAAGAGTAAAATAAATTCCATGAAAATATTACCCTTACAATCTTGCACTTACGCTATATTTTGTATAGCAGTGGGGACACTGCCACGTAAAGTTAGGAGGTATGGGAGGATGAGAATAATGTTAGAACACTGACTCTTTTATTTTGTGGATACCTATAGTTTGATGTTCTATCCATTTATCCAATGAAACTCTAAATTTCTAACCATTATCTTTTGAAAATTACACTTTCAGATATATCCACACCTTAGGATTATCTCATTGTTAATATTTTCCCTCTACGAAATTAATTTCTTTCTAGCTTCTTAAAGATATTATCCTACTAAGAGCTAATATTTATAGTTATATAATGAATATCGATATTAACAGGAGAATTATAGGTCACTGATTCTTTTTAAAAGAAGAGTTTCGGTTATGTCTGATTTAATAAAAACTATACTAATAAGAAAATAATACGATGAAATTTCTAATCTACGTTCATCTCGAGTAAACCTTGTTGAATACTGGATGGGTAGAATTAAATAGAGTACTAGGGAAGGAACCTCCATTGCAATAATATTGACTATACTCCTCTATATCATTAGATAGTATCTTTGTAACGATCCCTTTTCCCAGCAAGATATTGTCCGCTTTGGGGATTGGTTCATAGCCCAATATCCTCCCTCCCGCTTTGTTTGGCGAGGACGTCCAGTCGGTCACCCCAACCTGTACTACTCTCGCCGAAGCACTTTTACTTCTGAGTTCTTATGGGATCCTTGTCAATTGTGCTCCAAAACACGTCTTACTAACTTGATAGGGTTTCCTTACATATGTTTCATTTTTATATACTTTCACCAAGTGATGTGAATTGTTGTAAACGACCCCCCTTCTTACGACCGAACCTCTGGCCGAGTCCAACCGGGATCCGCGGAGTTTTACCCAGCACGTCACCCTCCGCCCAAGTCCCCACTCGGGATTCGCGGAGCACACATGGGTGGTTCCTCCCATACGTGTCCATTCGGGTCATCACAATCACCCCCGGGGCCCAACGTCCCCGTTGGCCACATTTCCGGTTGGGTTCCATAACAAAGGCTCTGATACCATTTGTAACGACCCCTTTTTCCAGCAAGATATTATCCGCTTTGGGGATGGACCGTAGCTCATATCTTTCCCCTCACGGCTTTGTTTTTGCAAGGACTTTCCAGTCGGTCACCCGAACACGGTATTACTCTCGCCGAAGCACTTTTAACCTCGGAGTTCTTATAGGATCCTTTGTCATTGTGCTCCAAAACACGTCTTACTAACTTCGAAGGTTTTTTTATATATGTTTCGTTTTCTTCTATATGTTTCATTCCATATACTTCCTCCGCAAAAGCGATATGGGATTGTGACTATCCCCTTTCTATCTAAAAACCCGAACCCTCCAGCCCAAGTCCAACCCGGACTCAGTTTTAAACCCGCACGTCACCCTCCGCCCAAGTCCCACGCCGGAATTTTGAGGAGCACTGACACAATCTTTATATGAGACTACAAAGTAACCGGAGATCTTCATTACTAATGTTGTCAATTACGTCAAAAAATACTGTTACTTATAAGAAAAAGTCAATAATAAAATAAATCAATATCCCCCTACTTGTTACAAGAAGAATCTTTGGAATCTAGTTGTATAAAGAAGATATGGAGAATTCAGTAATCTATAATATAAATTATTAGGTCTAGTATGAGATGATGGAACTTAGGAAGTTGTAGAGAAATTTGAGCACATACATACTATGGAAAATTATTATTTGGAATGACAATTCTATGTTATATGATTTTGATGTGTTAGTGTGAAGTTTTCGTGGGATTACAAAGTTAGATGCTATCCAATAATGTTGCATTTAAATCCTATAATTTTTTATCATTTGTTTTGTACATCACTAGAGGACGAGTAATAATTCAAGTTTTAGGGTATTGATAACTCTTGAAAAAGAGTTATGTATAGTTAATATTGTGTACAAAACAATTACTTGAATCAAGTGAGTTATAAATTATTTATGTCAAAATTATGTAAATTGCTATAGATTGCTACAACACTTTCTACTTTGAAGAAGTAATTGATTTTGTTTATATTTTCAGGAAATATTAAATTAATATCACTAAAAAGATTTTGATGTAATTTCTATGTACATGATGTCATCTAGGATGCCCATATTATTGAAATTGAAGAGATGAAGCAAAGATTTAATTGTGAAATTCAAATTAATAACAAAAAGGGAAACTCCATAGAAGAAGGGAACAAAAAGAAAATCCCAAGAAAGAATGAAGAAAAATCGGCATGGAATAAAAAGAAGACTTTTGGGAGAAAACAAGGAGGAGAATTTGGGAGAAAGAAAGGCTTTTCAATGAGGAAAAAGGAAGAGCACAACACAAGCCTGAATCGGTTACTTTGGAGAAAAAGTTGTTGCATTTTACACCCAAAACTCATCTTCCATAGAGTTCTTCATTTCTATTTTCTTGATGACTTTCATTAGATATTTTCAGATTGATTGTTTGATTATTCTATGTTTATAGGCTAAGATTTTATTTTTGTTAGGGGACAAATGTGTTTATTTACAAGAATTTGATTGCTTACTATGATTGCTTATAGTTAAATGTGATTTGTGCAAATTAATTACACATATTCTATTGTATTAACAAATAGATACGAATTTTTAGATGCATAATAATTTATGTAGGTTGCATTTGATGAAGTTATTATAATTCAATTTGTATGACCTCTAAATAGAGAGTTATTGAAGTTTTATTATTTTCTTTCTGTTTATAAATTGAAGAGAAGAATAATCAAACCACCAAGCAATTTGAAGAAATCTTGATCACTACATAAGTCTTGTTTTTTGAACGAATGTTTTACCACCTCTATAGTTTTAGTAGTGAAATTTACGTAACAAATAAATCGACCCTGAACAATATTCTCACATTAATTGCCAACCCAATTTGGTTTTAATATCTTATTTTTACATTTCATATAAAAAAATCATGTCTTTTATTTTACGTCCCTGATTTTTTACGCAATATTATTTGATTAAAATTATATTTGTGAGTTCATATACTTATTTTTTATTACTTTGTTAACGATACGTGCACTTACGTTAAAATGTGATTTTTCACTAACAAGAACCATCATATATGGTTCAAATTCTCAATATGGATGCAAAAAACTGATAGAACGAATGAAACCGGAGAATCAAGATTTAGTCCAAAAATTTGCTCTCTGCCCAACTCGAGTTTGACATGTGATTCTGCCCAAACCCCCAAACAAAAAAGGCCTAAACTCAACAATAAACTTATATATTTAATAAAAAAAAAATTAACACAATTGAATCTGTCCATTGAGTTCGATTTGGTTCTCCTCTCTCCCATTTCAGTTTCAATTTCATTTTTTGAAATTGTGAGAGCCCCGTTTGATTTGAGTCCAAAACAGGATCAAAGTCAGAATAGTGTCCAACCCATGTCATAGTTTATGAATTTAAATATATTTAGATGCATACAACTATCATACAGTATAAAATTAATAACAAGTTCTCTATGATTATGTCACATCCACCCACTCTACTAATTTCCTTTATAAACAAAAACAAATAAAAAGAAGTTGTAAATGTAGAGACTCGTAGTTTGAAAGGAAGAGCAACATCAGCATTTAAGAGAATTTATGACGTTAGGTGGATATCCTCGTATATTCTCTTCAATAAACTATATTGAATATTTTTTTTATTTATTTTAATTTTGTTTATGTTTTTCACAAAATAATATTTTTTTAAATGATAGGAAGAAGATTATGGTGGCAAATGTATCTCCTTATTTTCTTCATTTGAAATTAATATTCTTGATAACAAATTTATAATCAGAAATACGCATATCACTATAAATTAAAGAGAAGATTATAAAAATTAGATCATTTTTGCAAAATCCCAACAGATGGTTTCATGCACCAGAGCAAGCTAACAAGGCCAAAGCCTTGTTTTACCTTCTTTTCAGATTAAGCAAAAGAAGCAACCATTGAAGCCTGAAATGGCAAAGCCAGGATTTATAAGCCAGATTACCAACTGGAGATGAAAGTTGGGACGATAATGAGTCGAACTTTTCTGATATCTACATATGTTTCGGACATCCGTTAATTGTACATGGTTAATGAATATTAGTACAAACTCAAGCTCTAAACTAAAGGATGATTTACAAAAACTGGTTCCAATTTTTCAGACACTTCCAAATTTTAACCAGGAAATATTAAATAGAAATAACCTGCATTAAGATAGCAACGTCTCACCTTAATCTACCGAACAGCTAAGCCGTGGAGGAAGGCAGCAGCATCCTACTTTTTGAGTCACCTGAAAATATGATTCTTCTTTGCACAATTATTGCCACTGTTTGAAATAGTAGCAGCAGGATTGGAATTCAGCTTGTTCTGAACCGCCCTTGGAGGTGATAAACTAGGAAGGGCCTCAAGGGTGGATCGAGGGGAGTAACGTGATGTCACCGATAAGTCTGGGGTTTCGTTATGAGATTGCTTGGCAGAGTCACTGGAACAAACAATATATTTGGTAAGAAATAATGAATGAAAAAAGCAGACTTTCTAAATAAAAACAGAGGAAATTCATGGTGAAAGTTAACTCTATGTAACCTCTCAGGAGAGGTCAGCCCATTAGCTTTTGAGAGTTGGGTGATATTGGCAATTGATCAAGTTTAATTTTGATTGCTCCCTTGGGCTGAGAGATTGTCCTGCAAATTGCAGTATATTATAATATGAAAAATGAAAGTTTAGCGAAATGACTGTGTAGTATGTTTACCATCAATTCGTCATGCTAAGCGCTTGTGTACAAGATGAGACATCTGGCTGGAGTGAAATCTTCACGAATCGGTGTTCGAGAAGCATGATGGCAGAATGCCTATCTGCAGGATTTCTTTGAAAGCAGCATCTTAAGAAATCTTTGCCCTCGGGTGACAACGACTCAGGTATGGGAGGAGTATCTCTCATAACCTTAAACATAGCTGCAGCCTGTCATTATAGTCAAAAGTTTAAGCAATATATACCAAACTTCTGAATGCAAATTAATATACCACTATGCATGTCCAATTAGGGGTAAAAACTCTTTTTTCAACAGAGCAGTAAATAAATACTCAAGTAGAACAAGTGAACTAAAATCTGAAGGTAGAAGTAAACCATGACAATTATAGGTATGTGATGCGCCGCTCAAGACTTATGTGAGGCGACGAAAGAGGAATTACAATTAGATTTAATGAGAGGATTATTATTAAAATGGCTATTTAGTAATTTAATAAGTTATTATTTCTTATTTCTAAATTCTGTTAAGGTAGTTTCCTATTTCTAATTTATGTTATGGTAGTTTCGTATTTCTAATTTCTGTTATGGTAGTTTCCTATTTAAAATAGAAGTCTAGATTAGAATTTAAATAAATACTTTTGTAATCTCTTTGAGAGATACGCAGAAAATAATCGAGTTTTTCCTTTCATTCTTAATTCCTTAGTATTAGCTTTGGAGCGAGTTACGCTCTAGAATTCGATGTAATATTACTACTATCTTATTATCGTTAGTGAAAACTGAGTTGTATCAATTTGATATCAGAGCGAGATTCTGGGGTCCATGGCTCAAGTAAGAAAATTGAAGCGCTTGAAGAGCAGTTCAAAAATTTAAGTACAGATTTTTCTACAATGAAGGTGTCATTCAAGGGTTTTGAGAGCCAAATGGATGAGAAGTTTGCTTCTATGGAACAACTGCTACGTTCAATCGCTGAGAAATAGGACAGGCCCGCTGCGAAAGTGCCAACGCCACCGATGGACCCATCAATGGCGACTACGTCCACATCAGGAGCCACAACGACAGTCGCCACGACAGCTACAGGAGTGCAGCACGGAACTCAAGGGATTTTTCCGCAAGTTTTGGGATCGCAGGGATCTATTCCACCATATTCAGGCATGTTGTGGCAGTCGACGTGGTCGGAGCCGCACGGGATTTAATCCAGCAGGAGAAGTGGCTCGCACGGGAGGAAGTTTTGGTGCCACAATTCCCTGGAACATAGCTCAAACAGCGTGGCCCGGGGTTGGACAGCAAGGCCAGCCTCTAGCCCAGCCGTCGCGGGGACATGTAGGGTCGGGACAACCGCCGCCGACGGGCTCGTCGAGGCAATGCCAAGGCCCAGGCACTTTGGGATCAATGGCAAGGAATGGACATCTACCAGGGAGTGAGGCGACGCCATAACTAACGTTCAAATTCATGAGGCCAATGCCACACGGGGTCAGCATGAGCGGAAAGCAAAGGAATTATTGGCAGGAGATGATGGACCGGGATATGGGTCGCGGTTCTCAATGGATGGGAGGTGGCAAGATCGCGGCTGGGATAGAGAGTCGCATTCGTAAATTGAAAATGTCCGTCTTTGAGGGCAATGATGCACACGACTGGGTATATAGGGCGGAACGTTATTTCACGGTCACCGGATTAACCGAGGCTGAGCAACTCGTAGCGGCCGGTATCTGTCTAGAAAGAAAAGCACTAGCTTGGTCTCGCTTATAATGACCCATTTTCCTAGTAAGATATTGTCTACTCCCACATTCGGGTCATCACACCGCTGGCGCGAACAGCGAGATCCATTACAATCATGGGGTGAATTCAAAGAATGCTTATTAGAACGTTTTTGTCCGATTCAAAATGGCAGCCCGAGCGAGCAGTTTTTTTGCATCACCCAAACAGGAACAATGATGGAAAACCATGATAGTTTTGAGCTACTATCTAGTCAAATGGAAGGGTACTCGGACGTGGATTTGACCGCAAATTTTCTAAAGGGATTAAAACCCGATCTCAAGGCTGCGGTACATACACTGAATCCGCGAGGCCTCGCAAACGCTATGTCTATGGCGCAATTGGTGGAGGACCAAAAGCGGGTCGAACGTGCAGGACGAGGACCTTGGGGTCCGGGATCTCAGCATTCATCCACAGGTTGTACTTTCTCTTCAATTCAGCCACCAGGGGGTCGAGATGAGACCAGCGTTAGAGGACAGCAAGTAACACGACCGATTACTAGACCGAAACGGCTTACTGAATCCGATTATCAAAACAAACGCGCCAAGGGATTATGTCTTAGGTGTGACGAGCGATTTTTTCAAGGCACAAGTACAAAAACCCGACATTGCAAGTCCTGTTGGTAAGCGATGGGGAGGAACCACTCCAGGATTTAGAAGCGACAGACGATGATGAAGTACATCTCCACCTCGATTCAGCTAAAGTCACTCTGAATTCAGTGGTTGGCTTCACGCCGAGCAACACCATCAAAGTACGCTATTGGGAGATCAAGAAGTCGTAATACTGATTGATAGCGGAGCAACGCATAATTTTATCTCGACACGAGTAGTGGACAGATTAGGACTCCTAGTAGATAACGATGGAGCGTACGACGTGACATTGGGGAATGGGGCAAAAGAGCGAGGAAACGGAATTTGTCGCGGTGTAGCATTAAATTTACATGTAATGCAAGTTCACGCCGATTTCTTGCCTTTGCCACTTGGAACTACGGATTTGATTCTCGGTATAGCATGGCTTCGCACTTTGGGAACTATGACGGTGGATTGGAAGCTGTTAACGATGCGTTTTGTCGACGATGGGAGGCCAATTACGTTGAAGGGAGACCCGGGCCTGTGTCGTTCGCTGGTTACATTAAAAGCGATGCGGAGGATGATGATGAAACTGGTAGCAGCAGTATGGATCGAGCTACGGCAGTTGGATAGCTCGAACAGTATGAAACCGGTAGCAGCAGTATGGATCGAGCTAGAGCAGTATGAAACTGGTGATTTTTGTAGTTGTGGATCGTTTAAGTAAATATAGCCATTTCATTCCGCTTCTACATCCGTTTACTGCAATTTCTGTGGCACGGGTGTTTATCAAAGAGGTAGTCAAGCTACATAGAATGCCAGAATCTATTGTCTCCAACCGTGACAAACTCTTTCTATGCCATTTTTGGAAGGAGTTGTTTCGTATGCAAGGCCCTGTACTTAAACGTAGCACGGCGTTTCACCCACAGACCGACGGTCAAACCGAGGTTGTCAATCAAAGCCTTGAGTCCTATCTTCGTTGTTTTGCGTCCGAAACCCCAACAAAATGGGCGACATGGCTAACTTGGGCTGAATATTCTTATAACACCTCTTATCATTCATCTTCAGGGGACACCCCCTTTAGAATTCTCTATGGTCACGATCCACCACATTTGGTCCATTACGGACACCAGGAGATGCCGATATCCCAAGTGAAGAAGTATTTAAAGAAACGTGAAGATCGTTTGAAGGATCTTAAGCGACACTTAGAACGGGCACAACAATTAATGAAGCGGCAAGCAGACAGTCATCGCTGCGATGTTCAATTTCAGGTGGGCGATCGAGTATATTTGAAGTTACGACCATATCGACAGCGGAGTGTCACACGGCGTGGAAATTAAAAATTAGCACCTAAATATTTTGGTCCATATAAGGTATTGGAGCGGATAGGCGCCGTGACTTACAAATTACAATTACCATCAACTGCGGTAATTCATCAGGTGTTCCACGTGTCGCAATTGCGGAAGGCTATCGGGGATGGGACGTTTCATCTACTCTACCGCCGGCCATGTCCGAAGACATAGCTATACTAGTTACTCTTGAGGCATAGGAAGGGGTTCGACAAGATGGTACAAGACGTAAAGAAGTACTTGTAACTTGGAAAAGGTTACCGGATTGTGAGGCAACGTGGGAATCATATGACATGCTTCGACAACAATTTTCAGATTTCAACCTTGAGGACAAGGTTGTTCGTTGGGCGGGAAGTAATGATGTGCCGCTCAAGACTTATGTGAGGTGACGAAGAAGGAATTACAATTAGATTTAATGAGGGAAATATTATTAAAAGGGCTATTTAGTAATTTAATAAGTTATTATTTCTTATTTCTAAATTATGTTAAGGTAGTTTCCTATTTATAATTTATATTATGGTAGTTTCGTATTTCTAATTTCTGTTATGGTAGTTTTTTATTTAAAAGAGAAGTCTAGATTTGGATTTAAATAAATACCTTTGTAATCTCTTTGAGGGATATGTTGAGAATAATCAAATTTTTCCTTTCATTCTTAAGTTCTTAGTATTAGCTTTGGAGCGAGTTACGCTCTAGAATTCGCTGTAATATTACTACTATCTTATTATCGTTAGCGAGAACCGGGTTGTATCAGTATGGCTCTGTAATATTTTTATTTTCATGTAGAAGTTGTATCAAGAACGACAAGCCACTGTTTTTGTTGTTCTAGAAGCTCATTCATTTTCTGGCCCACACACTCTAAGAAATAATGCGAACACGCTTTTATATTCTTGTGAGCAAAAAAAATTATCCACTTGATAAAGTATGTGAACTTTCAATTCATTTTAGATAACTATAACACAAGTAAGTCAACATCCCTAGTATTCAGACACGTTATTGAATGCTCACAACCACAAAGCAGAATAGCTTTGACAGGATCAAATAAATTTAGTTAATCACAAAAAGCCAAATAACAAAAGATAAGATGCTTACTCCTTCGTATTCACTCCAAGGAGGTTTTCCCGTCAGCATTTCAATAATAGTACAGCCCAGACTCCATATATCAACTGCTAGAGCAAGATCAGAATTGTTATCTTTCTGCATAACAGCCTGCATGAGCTGCAAAATAGAGAAATGTCATTCTTTGCAACCACAATAGAAAACTTTATGTTAGATACGGTTTAGTTTAGTGGTTTCTTAAAATACATTTAAGACAACAGCAAAAAGATACCTCAGGAGCCATCCAGTATGGACTTCCCTTTAAAGAGAGATCAGCAGCTTGTCCAGTAAGCTGCAGGAAACAATAGAACTATTTAAATTCTGGTCTTGATTTGATATAGATTCCTATATTCTCATACAGTGCAAGAAGAAATACAAGCCAACAGCTTCAAAGATCAACAGAAGATAACAATGATGATGTTAATACAACATTGGTCATTATCACCATTGAACCAATTTGAAGTTCCAAGACTCATCATATCTATGCATATCGCTGTGGTGGGAATATTAAAACTAAACAAACAACAATAGAAAAACTTCTTTATTTACTTACACAAGGAATAGTCGAATGATGTTCACAATCAACCACAAGATCAAACTTAATTTTTATCAACTCTTTTGATTACCAAAAGAATTTGACAGGAAAAAAGAAAGACAGCTTAAATTAACAAAACTGCAGCCTCGCTGGAGAATGTTGCTACTATGTAACACTCTTGTTGTGTAAAAAGTAGAAGAAGAAAGGTTGTCGCTTGACAAATGAAGAAAAAATGTACGAGAAAGAACAACATTTCCAAAAACTTACATGTTTGGCCATCCCAAAGTCTGCAAGTTTGACAACCCCACTAGAGTCGACAAGTAAATTAGCTCCCTTAATATCACTGCAAAGATAAGCCACAAAAAAAATCATAATTCCCCCTAACAGGTAAGAAACATGACGATCATTGTCCAGACAATTCCATCAACCTATAGTCGGACTCCAAAGAAATCAAATAATTTTCTACGAACAACACTGAGTCTTTCAGACAAAAAAAAAAAAAAAAAAAAATGTTTTACCGGTGTATGGTCTTTGTGCTGTGCAAGTAAGCCAATCCGGAGAGATATGGCGAGTGAAATTTTGTACAACAGACTCTGTCATAGCACCACAATGCTCTCGAACATATTTATTTATTGAACCAGGATGAACATACTCTAAGTATATGTAAAACCGATCGTCAACCTACATATGGACAGAATTGGATTGGTAAACTCAACCCTTTATAACAACCTCCAGAGGGTATATAAAAACAACAGAGGGGATGGTACTCACAATTTCACTACCATAATATTGAACAATATTTGGATGCTTTAATTGGCTGAGAACTTTGATTTCCTGTAATAAATGGAAGACAGCAAAGAAGAGGTAAGGAAACTTGAGAGCTGAATCCACTGGATAAATTAGATATCCCTCAACAGTAACGGACAAAAGTCTATGCAAATATAAAATATTGTTAAAGAAAATACTGGAACATGTGAGACGATATTTAATTGTTCTACTATATAAATTACTAATTTAACTTCGCTGGAAAAGTTTCTGTTAAAATTCAAAACTTCATATAAAATTACAAAACAAATCACATTCTGTTCTCTTATATATTTACTCTTAACTTTTGTTGACTTCTTGTCGCTGAAGAAAGTGATTATTAAGAGTTGGCAGGTTATTGAAGTATGACAACCTGAATTAGCTAAAACAAAACCTTTCTTTCAAGCGAACGCCAAAGAGGAAGAGAAAAACCTATCTAACGAGTAAGAAAGATAAAATAGCACAGTAAAATGTAATGGATAGTAAAAGTTACCTGTTCTAACTGCTTTATGCATTCTGCAGATTTTGGGTCATCAGGAAATAATTCCACTTCCTTCATTGCACATAGAGACCCATTTTTTCTTGCAAAAAGCAAGGAATAGAATAAGAATTAAGGGAGCAAAGAAATGGCATCGAGAGCATAGATATTCATATACCTGTTACTAGCTACGTAAACACTTCCAAATGTGCCACGCCCAATGAGCTTTCCTTTCTGCCACTGGCTTTTCATTGATAACGTATCAGGTTTAGCTGTAACTTGGGAAACTGGAGTTGGTGAAGGGAGCGGTGCCCCTGGAGGAAGGGGTAGTGGATGGACATTTACAGGACTAGTACTTCACGACGTACTGTCGTTGCTTCAAGAGATAGTTTTGGATGCATTGGGGAGGCAGCGCCACTTGGGCTTTCAAGAGACCTCTTGGTGTGCAATGGTGATGTAGCTCCAGTCGGGCTTCTGGGGTCTCGATGAGGACTTCTTACTCGAGGACTTTGAATGGGGGAGTTATCAGTACTGAATGGATAGCAGTCAAAGAAAGCAGGAGGTGGCAAGCCTGGAACCATTGTTGAGATAGGCATCTCGGGTGCAGACCAAACTTGATTTCCAGTGGGAACCCATTTATAAAATAAATCACCACTCCTACTTGTTCTTTGGGGACTCATAATAGGACTCGAGAAGGGGCTAGTTGGAGCGCTCCTTATGGGAACATCAACCCTGAAATTGTCTTGAGTCTCCGAATAACCATTCAGCTGTTGATGAACCGTCCTAGATGACCTCATTTCATCACGATCCTTCTTCGTTTGCCTCTTCCGACAATCAAACACACTATCACAGAAATATGATAAAGGTTAACAAAGTAAATGTTTGCAGAAATCAGTCATCTTGAGCGAATCATACATACAAACAAACGAGTCAATTCTAAAACGCGTTGAGCAATTAGCCAAGTGCATAAACGTTATGGATTATGAAAAGAAACTGTGTGACAATTATAATTGTGAAATTAATAGTAAGCTAATAAAGGAAGAATTGTCCCTGAAAATTACGCGATAAAACTCAATTAAATCAAAACCAATTTACCTTTTAATACCAAAGTCGGACAGATCTTCATCCCCAATTTTACATGTTGCTTTCTCTCTGCATCTATCCCGCTCCTCCACGCCTTTGATAAGGCCAGCCTTGGGCGAAGGAAGCGGGCAGTCAGCATCGCCAGAACTTGAATTCAACAACCCATCGGTACGCCGGCAAACTCCAGAACACTCCGGGAGCGGGAGCGGCACAGCTTGATTACAGCTGCTAGAAGACTGGATCACAGGCAAGGAATCTGACGACGAATAGGCCGGCGAGTCCGACCACTTGGGCGAAGAACCACTATGACAGTCCCTGTCGCTCAGATTCCGAAACTTCCTCCCGCGCCCATTCTTGGAGGTTCCAAAACGCCAGGCGCCTCTGTAATTATGATCATCACTACTGCTGCTCCTTCTCCTCCTCGGAGACTCACCCCCACTTCCAGAAGATCGAACTACCGGGGAGGAATTCGCAGAAGAAAAAGAAATGTTAGATAACCACCCCATGGCGAGCAATCATGGCCGTAAAACAACGAATTTGCACATGAATGATCGAAGACAATCAGCAAACTGAATCGATGGGGAGAAATCGGGGAGCACGAGAAGATGAAACTCCTACAGTTTCAGAAATCAGAGGAGAATCGAAAACGAAGAAGAAGAAGAAGAAGGTAGAGAACGTCTTTCCACACGGAACGGGAAAATGGAGGTGGAAATGGTACGAGAGGTCAATATAGCTTTTCTTCCAGTTCCAACAAAGTCAAGCCTTCCCCCTTCTCTTTCCTCCTATTCTTTTATTATTATTATTATTATTATTTTTACTTTGATTCTCTCTCTCTCTCTTTTTACAGTTTCCCAAAGCTGTGAATTTTTCTGTTATTTCAGTTACGTAGCTGTCAAAAATTAACTGATTTTTAACCCTATTTTTGTTTTTTTAACCATCTTGTTTGTCCTCCATTTTAATGCTAATACACAACTAATTATCTACGTGTCATTTATCAATTGCTATTATATTTGTTAAAATATTTATAATCTATCGAAATAATTATATCAAGTCATATCATAATATAAAATATTGTGGACAAGTAAAATTAGATGTGATAAAAGTTATTGTTGGAAGAGTAAAAAATGTAATTTAAATTTTAACGTGTTGCAGGTATTTTTTTAAATTACACAATAAACTATTTTTTATATATAAATTAACCTATCATCTTTCAGCTATCAACAATTTAGATTTTTTTATTAATTTTGTAACACCCGGCATTTTTTGCTGTATAAATTATCCCTTGAGTTATGGAATGAGATTAAATTGCCATTAATGTTATAAATATTTTATTGGAATTATGGGAACGTTTGTGTGAGAAAGCGGATGTCAGGAAACTACCGAAGACTGACGAACCAAAAACAAATCGATTAGAAACCAATCGACGGAGTTCATGTTGAATGAATAATACATCAAAACCAAATAATGTGTAATAAACAAAACCGTTCGTTAGAGATGCTGGAGGGGAAGGTATGGGAAGAATTAGGTTGTTGGGAGGGAGCCATGGTTGGATGGCCAGATGTCCAAACGTGCTGATAAACTACTCTTATCTTTTCGGTCGACGTAACCTCCATATTCTTCCTCTCCTCTCTGTTTCTCTCTTCCAGGCGACCACGCGATTTAACCTCAACTTTTTTCCTCTTATTCTCCATTTTTTCTCCACCTAAGTTGTGAATCACCACAGACTTACGTGCATGTTATAGTGCGTGCAACGCCAAGGAAAAACCAAAAAAACAACACGTTCAAAAGACTCAACTTTCATGACAACAGGTAAGTTTCAATGCTAGGTTTTGCCCTTAAGGCCCTACATCACGGAGGGTACTAGGTTTTTTTTTCATTTCGTCCGGTTTTGTGGGTGATAAGTCATAGGTTATGTTCTGCGTTATTTTTATTTTGCTTTAACGTCTTTACTGTGTTATTCTTGTCGCTTGTTTGTATTAAGTTTAAGCACTGAAATGTTCTGCAACACGTTTTTTTTTCCCCGAACGTCATACCAGTGTTTTCTGCGCAACTGTTTTAAGTTAAGAAAGATAAAACCTGTATGTAATGTTCGGTTAAGCGTGGGATTGAGGATGCCCCCTGCTCTGACTGCTGTACTGTGCCTGAAAGTGCACTGTGCCTGAAAGTGCACCATCTGCTGTGCAAGTTCCCCATAAGCTCCACTTATACCCAACACCTGCAGATAAAAGTAATGTACTGAGCAATGTCACTGTATTTCGAAAGTTCCTGCATAGCATATGCATCCCTACATTTTCCATGTCCTTACTGAGCTCTAGGCTCTAGTTGAAGCTTCCCTGATGTAGTTACTGAACCCGTGGATGAGGATCTTGTTCCTCAATTCCGACGAATAGGTGATTTGGTGGCACGGCTTTCGAGGGGTTGCGGCAGCGACACATTTCTGACCCAAGAGAGTGGAGTTTAAAAGTGAAGGTCGTGTGTGTAGACTTTTTGTGTTTATGTTTTTAAAACTCCTATGGTGAGTTCTTGAAGTGTATGTCAAGTTCTGTCAGCTTCTGATATTTTAAAACCGGTTATAGACTGTATTCCGTTCTGTTAACCGTTCTCTATCCTTTTAAAATTAATTGCAACAATTTATATGGCAAGTATTAAATGTAGGGTTAGTGATGACTAGGCAAGGGCATAAGGGTAATTAGAAATCTAAAGGTGGATAACGATTTAAGGAAACTAATATTGAAAGTAGCCGCCACTATTTTATTTCCATTTCCTCCTTCCATTCTCAGCTCCTCAGCTTAGCAGAGAGCGTAGGAGACCCCTTCGCTTTCTCCCGATTTCCTTTTCCTCCGAACCTTGGTGAGGTTTTGCTTCTAATTCGCTACTTGTATCTATCGTTGATGGGAGGGATGATATTGAGGTTTTGGGGAATACAGTAAGCGGTGTTAGTTTTCGTTTTAAGTTGAATCGGGACGCACAATGACTATAGTTTCCAAAACAGTTTCCCCTTAGATTTATAGTGTATTTAGAATGAAGATTAGTAGGAAAATAATGTATGCTCTGTCTATGGTTATAGGTTCGATTAATACCGAGAAGCTTGCAAAACAGTTTTTCTTTCCAGGATACCAGGTAAGTAAAGTACTGTGGGCCTCTGGCCCCTACACCAAACAGTAGTTTTTGCATGTTTGAGTATTTTCTATATTGACATGCATCATGAAGTTTGAAAGAAAACGCAAATGAATGTTCATGTTCATATGGAAAGGCAGTTCAGACTTGAAATGCATTGGCGGTTAAGAATAATTCACCCCCTTAACTGATGAAGAGATTTATAACATTTTTGGGGGGAGAACTGATCCCCTCCCAAGGGAATTGAGGGATCAGAACAGCTATTAAGGGACCTCATCCCCCCTTAACTAATAAGAGGTTGTAGACATTGGGAGAGTTGATCCCACTCCCAAGGGATCATGTATCTGATTAGTAGACCAACGAATGTGAAACTGGGAGGAGCACCCTACCGAAATGAGAACGTTGCATAATTATTTTTCATGTTTCAGCTTGTCATTTCATTATTGCTTTACTTACTAGCATTAGGCTAATAGATTGAGTTTGTGATGTAGGTGTTGAGAACTGCGGTGAATTGTCCTGAGTGCACAGATGATTAGATGTGGTTGGAGGCGTACTCCATGCCTCGTCTTGGTAACTGTGCTGCGGTGTTAACGGTGTCAGCATTTTGAGGTTTGTGATAATGAGTATAGTCTGAGTATGTGAGTTTTCAATGGCAGTAGAAATTTTAGCATTTTGAATACGTTTTGAGATTTACTGATACGAGTAATCTGTTATTTTTTAAATGTGATTTTTCTTGATTTGATTCCTCATGTTTGAGTTGTTTCTGAACTGGTCTTTTGGAGAAGCAACGTAAATGCCTTTCTGTAGATAGTGCTGTGTTCTTTTCTATCGGATGATGCCGAGTGTTTTAAGGTCCCTTGATTGTCGAGGTTAGTTACCGGGCGAGGTGCGTATTTTTTGTCGCTAGTGCTCGGTGAGGTGAGTTTGAAGTGTTTATCACCGGGCTATTTTTAATTGCTCACTGAAAGCACAGTACACCGGATGATGTCCTCTATTTCACCGGTGGATGTAGAGTAAAGTCGATCGGATGAAGGAGATCATCCGGCTGACGTCACCGGTGGATGTAGAGTAAAGTCGATCGGATGACGAGACATCTCTGGCCTGACGTCACCGGTAGATGAAGGATGTTTTTTGTCGTTTAGTGACCTGTGGTGTCTTTCGTTAGACTGACCGGATGACAAATTTATTTTTGTCGATTAGCGACCCGAGGAAGTCTCCAGACAGCCTCCCCCCTTTTCGTTGACTTTGTTCAGCGGACGATGAGTTTGACTTTTGCAACCTTTAAAGTATTTCACAGTTAACCATTGCTTCTTAACCGATTGTTCTTAACATTCTCAACGTTACTTTAACATGGTTTTGTTTATTTTACTTTTGTTTAAACGATTTCCGCTGCAGTTTTCATGTTTACCCAATGTTCAGACTTTCAAATTTTGAACGAAGTTTTAAATTTGGTCGAAAACCAGTTTTTATAGAAATATTCGAGGTTTATGAGTAACAAAACCGGTTCAGTAACTCGTGACGTTACTATACTCTGTGGTAAATGTTTTTAAAAACCTCTGTATTTGACAGTTGTAAATATATTTTGAAGTATTCTGGAACTGCTTGAAGTTCTTCTTTTAGATTCTGCATATGGATGTCTTGAGTTTTAGAGCTATCCATGCAGTTTGTTTTCTTGAAACTCCTGTCATGTTTTTCTAAACTTCATGACGGTATTTCTGGTATGTGTTAAAATTATGTTTTTGAATCGGGTTTCTGGAGTTTTGATATTTTTGTGTCAAATGAAGTAAGTCGTCAAACAGAGAGGTAGCCGATCGATCGCCTGGGATAGCCGATCGATCGGTGGAGAAAATGTTATGTCTTCAAGTCTTCAGTTTTCCTATGTAAAAATAGTCGTCTATGCCTTCTGTAAAACAGTTGTCCACGCTGTTCTGTAAAACAGTCGTCCACTCCTTCTGTAGAAAAGTCGTCCATGCCTTCTGTAGAACAATTGTCCATTCTGCCTCTGATTTTAAACGTCCACGGCTTCTGTTTGTCCACAGATTCTATCTTTTATTTCAAACGTCCACGGTTACTACCTTTTATTTCAAACATCCACAGCTTCTGTCGTCCACAGAGTCTACTCTTTTATTTCAAACGTCCACGGTTACTGCCTTTTATTTCAAACGTCCACAGCTTCTGTCGTCCACAGAGTCTGCCCTTTTATTTCAAACGTCCACAGCTCCTGTCGTCCACAGACTCTGTCTTTCATTTTAAACGTCCACAGCTTCTTGTTGACTTAAATAGTGTTTAAGTCTAAATACGTTTTTGATGATGTATTAGAATGCTAAGTATGTAATTTGATTATGTTTATTAAATGAGAATAATGAATTATACATGTGATTTAATCTGTTGGAAATACCCTCGAAAAGGGTATTTTAGTTATCTAATGAATCTGGTCAAGTGTTCTAGGTGTGATAGTTAAACAGGGTTGAGAATTTCATATCCACCTATTGAAGAAAAGAATGGCATCCACCGACAGGAAAACGACAAAAGCAGTGTAATTTAAATAAGCTACATCTGCCGATCGCTAAACGACAAAAGGCTAAGTCGTTCAAAGCTACATCTGCTGATTGCTAAACGACCAAAGGTGAAGTCGTTTAAAGGTTATTTCTGCCGATGGCATTTGAAGCTACTCCTACCGATGGCGGTTCAGCGCTGATAATATTACACCTGCCGATACCGGTTCAAGCAATGAAATGTTGTTTCTGCCGATGAAGTTTCAAGATGAATCTGCCGATGGTTTTTCAATATGCATCTGCCGATGGAGTTCAAAGCTTACATCTGCCGATAGCATTTCAAGTTGCATCTGCTGATAGCTTATCATGTTGCATCTACAGATGGCGTTTGAAGATACTCATGCCGATAGCTTTTTAAAGACTTCAACCGGTGATCTTTCGCCAGAATTCAAAATAACCGCGAAGCTACAGTGACGTCGTTTTCAGCCTTAACTCTAGAACATTAATGGCGACGACGAACAACAATTTCAGATGCAACGGATATCTGCTTTAGTACGGATGCTTCCCAACGGTAACATTTTCCATTTGAAGAAAGAAGCATTCAATTCTGTGAAGCAGAAATGAGACAGAGTATTTAAGCCGAGGTTAGAGCACGAAGAAACAACTTTTGCGAATTTTACTCTTGAGCCCTAATTTGCGAAATCTATCATACTCTGTATTTCTTCTACACCTCTCGATTTTAACTTGAGATTTAATCCTTGTGAGAGTGTAGTTTGTGCTTGTAATTTGCAAACTCAAAAACTGTAAAGGCAGTGGATTGTCGCCCGTGAAGAACAATCCAAATCTGTAAAAGGCAGTTGATCGGAGCCTGAAATTTTGATCTGTTTATTCTCGTGAGGAGAAGGTTAAGGATCTTCAAGGGGGAACCTTGAAGCGTGGATGTAGGCAGGTTTTGGCCGAACCACGTAAAAAACTCTTGTGTTGATTTTTTTCTCTCTCTCTCTGTTATTTTTATTGTTGTGTTGATTTGCTGTTAGTTTAATAAAATCAAAAAGGTCTAATTCACCCCCCTCTTAGACAATCTCGATCCTACAATTATTATCAGAGCAATGTTTAATATTGTCTAAGTTGTTTATCTAAAAAATATTGTTATATTTGAAATGGCATTCAACACACACTCTACACAAATGGAAGGTCAGTCTACCACTAGACCTCCATTCTTCGATGGTAATGATTATGTGTACTGGTAATCTAGGATGAGAATTTATGTTCAGGCTATGGACTATAACATATGGAATAATATAGAATTTGGTCCATTTAAAGCCATGAAAACTGAAAACGGGGTTAGCATACCAAAAAGGTCTAATGAACTAACTGAATCAGACAATAAAATTTAAGCCTAAATGCCAAAGCTGTAAATACTCTATAATGTGCTCTGAACAGAGATGAGTTTAATAGAGTACAAGGGTGTGAAAGTGCTCAAGAGATTTGACACTTATTAGAAGTTACACACGAGGGAACGAACTAAGTGAAGGAGAGCAAACTGAATATGCTCATACATGAGTATGTACTATTCTCTATGCCTAAGGATGAGTCTGTCTCTTCTATGTTTACAAGATTTACTAACATAACTAATGGTTTGAAAGCTCTTGGTAAATCTTACTCTAGTGAAGAACAGGTCAGGAAGATCCTCAGATGTCTTCCAAGAAGTTGGCAGCCGAAGGTTACCGCCATTCAGGAAGCTAAGGATCTTAAAGCTCTAAAGCTTGAGGAGCTCATTGGATCTCTCATGACGCATGAGATCACAATGAAGTCAAACGAGAAGGAAGACCTCAAGGAAAAGGAGGCTACAAAAAGAAAGGATATTGCTATGAAAGTGTCCTCCATTAAACAAGAGTTATCTGAGGAAGAAGAAGATGATGATGATGAGGATATAGCCCTCATTACAAGGAGGTTCAGCAAATTCCTCCAGAGAAAAAGAATGCAAGGAAGGAGATTTCAAAAGGTTGAGAAATCTCAAAAAGAGAAGGAAATCACATGCTTCGGGTGTGAAAAACAGGGCCACATGAAGGCTGACTGTCCCCAAGCAAAGAAAGGCCCCAAGAAATTCAAGAAGAGGGCAATAAAGGCCACCTGGGACGACAGTGATGGAGACACTTCTTCATCAGAAGATGAGGAAGTAGCCAACCTGTGTTTCATGGCCAAGGAGGATGAGGTTAGTCATTCCTCTAGTGATAATTAATCTGACGATGATGGTGATATGGTTGATGCATTTAATGATTTGGTTAAGCAATTTAGCATGTTAAAGGCCAAATACAACCTGTTGAAAAAGGAAAATGTGGACTTAGTTGAGAAGCATGCTAAGAAATCTAATTTGCATGAAAAGAAAATATTGGACCTTAAGGATAGAAATGAAAAACTGAATAATCTTGTTTTGTGGTTCTCAAATGGTAGCAAGAACTTAACATTGCTGATAGGAAACCATAGAGCTACTCATGACAAAGCAGGTATAGGTTATGATAAATTCAATAAAAGAAAATTTTTTAAGAATTTCTTTGTCAAATATTCCACTTGTCATGCATGTAATTAAGTAGGACATAAATCCTTTGAGTGTCCTTTAAAATCAAACAATATCAAATCTGGTAGTAAACTTCAATGGGTTCCTAAGGGAACCAGACCTAACTCTAGGACCCAAAAGGTTTGGGTACCAAAGAAGACAACTTGATCTTTTGTCTTGCAGGTTGACTGTTCTCCTAAAAGAAATCAATGGTACCTCGACAGTGGATGCTCGAGGCATATGACAGGAGACTCAACCAAGTTTGCAGTTGTCAACAAGAAGAAAGGAAGTGTTACCTTTGGTGGAAACCAAAAGGGCAAAATTGTTGGCATCGGCAATATAGGTAATCCTTCTAAACCAATCATTGAAAATGTCTTATTAGTAGAAGGATTAAAACATAATCTGCTGAGCATAAGTCAATTGTGTGACAAAGGCTATAAAGTATCATTTAAATCAAATGCTTGTGTGATCAAAGACATTTCAAATAACAATGTTCTGTTTAAAGGCTTTAGAAAAGAAAATGTCTATATTATTGATCTGACTGATTTTGAGCATGTTGATGAGAAATGTTTTGCTGTTAATTCTTCCAATGACTGCTGGACTTGGCATAGGAGATTAGGTCATGTAGGAATGGATACCTTAGCTAAGATTACTAAGGAGAATTTAGTTAGAGGGATCCCTAAGATATCCTTTGAGAAGGATAAAGTCTGTGAACCTTGTCAAATGGGCAAGCAGATCAAAAGCTCTTTTGCATCAAAGAATGCAATCTCCACTTCTAAGCCTCTCCAACTTCTTCACATGGACCTCTTCGGTCTTTCTAATATAGCCAGCTTAGGAGGAAAATTATATACTTATGTAATTGTCGATGACTTCTCTAGATTCACTTGGGTTTTCTTTCTGAAGTCAAAGGATGAAACTTTTGATACATTCTCTAGCTTTAGGAAAAGAGTTCAAAATGAAAAGGAGCTCATCATTGTTGCTATTCGTAGTGATCATGGTGGAGAGTTTGAAAATGAGAAATTTGAACTTTTGTGTCTCAAAAATGGAATTGAGCACAATTTCTCTTCCCCTAGAACCCTTCAGCAAAATGGTGTTGTTGAGAGGAAGAATAGATCTCTCCAAGAGCTTGCTAGGACTATGCTTAATGAAAACTCTCTTCCTAAGTATTTCTGGGCCGAAGCTGTTGCAACAGCCTGTTATGTGCTTAATCGGGCCTCAATAAGACGTATTCTTGAGAAAACTCCATATGAGCTCTGGAATGGAAAAACTCCTTCTGTTAAGTACTTTAGAGCCTTTGGTAGTAAATGCTTCATTCTTAACACTAAGGATAACTTAGGAAAATTTGATTCCAAATCTGATCTTGGAATTTTTCTTGGTTATTACCTTACTAGTAAAGCATATAGGGTATTCAATAAGAGAACTCTAGTTGTAGAAGAATCAGTTCACGTCAACTTTGATGAGTCCCCTCAACCCACAATCAATGTGGATGAGGATGACACTTTGGAAAAACATCTGGACTCTCTTTCTTAGAAAAGCCCTCTGATCCCCTTCAAGTAGAAAAATCTTTAGAACCCTCTTCTACTTCTCTAGATATTATTCCTGTCAAGGATGAAAATCCTGCTCTTCCTAGAGATTGGAAATATGTTAAAAACCATCATATATATGAAGTCTTAGGTGATCCTTCATTAGGAGTTAAGACTAGATCCTCTCTTAGGAATCTCTGTGCCAATGTGACATTTATTTCTCAAGTAGAGCCTAAGAAGTTTGAAGAGGCCGAGAATGATGAGAATTGGATTATGGCTATGCAAGTTGAATTAAATCAATTTCAAAGGAGCAATGTATGGGAACTTGTTCCACGGCCTAAGGATCATCCCATTATTGGAACTAAATGGGTTTACAAGAATAAATTAGATGAAAATGGGATTGTTGTTAGAAATAAGGCTAGACTTGTAGCTAAGGGATACTCTCAAGAAGAGGGTATTGATTTTGAGGAATCTTTTGCCCCTGTAGCTAGACTAGAGTCAATCAGGATGCTCTTAGCTTTTGCCTGCTACAAAAACTTCATACTTTTTCAAATGGATGTAAAGAGTGCATTCTTAAATGGTTATATAACAGAACAAGTTTATGTTGAGCAACCTTTAGGTTTTGAAGCCTTTGATAAACCCGGCCATGTCTACAAATTAAGGAAAGCTCTTTATGGTCTTAAGCTGGCTCCTAGAGCTTGGTATGATAGATTGAAGAATTTCCTTGAGGAAAGGAATTTCAAAAAAAGAAATACAGATTCAACTCTATTTACCATGCAAAAGGATAAAGACATTTTGTTAGTACAAATTTATGTCGATGACATTATTTTTGGATCAACTAATGTCAACATGTGTAATGAATTTTCTTCCCTCATGCAAAGTGAATTTGAAATGAGTATGATGGGGGAGTTAAAATTCTTCTTAGGATTTCAGATAATTCAATCTCCTGATGGAATTTTCTTCTATAAAGAAAAGTACATTAAGGAACCTCTTAAGAAATTTGGATTAGAATCTTCTAAGTCTTCCAAGACTCCCATAAGTACCACAACTAAATTGGATAAAGATAAAAAAAGAATTAGTGTTGATATTAAGAAATATCGTGGTATGATTGGTTCATTGTTATATCTGACTGCAAGTAGGCCAGATATACTCTTTAGTGTTTGTCTATGTGCAAGATTCCAAGCTGCCCCTAAAGAATCCCACTTAAACGCAGTCAAGAGAATTTTTAAATATTTGAGTGGAACTTATGATCTTGGTTTATGGTATCCGAAAGGCACTTCTTTTGATCTGATTGGATACTCAGATTCTGACTATGCAGGTAGTCTAGTTGATAGGAAAAGCACTAGTGCCACCTGTCAGTTCTTAGGTGAATCGTTAGTCTCCTGGTATTCTAAGAAATAGAATTCTGTTGCATTGTCAACTGCTGAGAGTGAATATATTGCTGCAGGCAGTTGTTGTGCACAAATGCTTTAGATGAAACAGAATTTGGAAGATTATAATCTGTTTTATGATAGGATTCCTATTCGGTGTGATAACACCAGTGCTATCAACATTTCTAAAAATCTTATTCAGCATTCTCGAACCAAGCATATCGATGTCAGATATCACTTCATAAGAGAGCATGTTCTAAGAGGTGATATCTCCTTAGAGTTTGTAAATTCTGTAGATCAATTGGCCGACATTTTTACTAAGCCTTTGGATGAGAAAACCTTCTGTGGTATAAGAATAAGGTTAGGTCTCATTCGGTTTGAGAAAAACTAAGGCTATTCTTCTGTTGGTGAATCTTGAGTGTTAGAGCATTTTTTTTTTTGCTGTGAAGGCATCGGTAGGTGCATATCTGCTAATAGACATCGGTAGGTGCATATCTACCGATTGACATCGGATGATGTTTTCTTCATCTACTGACATGTGTGACCCATCGGGTTAATCGATTTTACACGTGTGACTTCATCTCGTCGGGCGATGCCCTATTTCTTTTAAACTCAGTTTCTTTTCAGAGACGCTTCATTTTTCGCGCTCTTTCTGGAAACCCCTGCCCTACCAATCCTCTCTCTCGAGTCCTATCCTTCCAATTGATCATCTGGGTTCATCGTCCCACGTAGTTTCCAATCCGGCCAAGAAGAAGGCCAAAATATCAGCTCGTCCACCACGAGAGATTCCTCGTGCAAAAGAGTGGCCATATCTCTTCTTTCTCTCTAAAGCTGCTGAATTAAGGTACCATGACGACTATAAGTACAAATCTTTAATTCCCAGTCAAGGTATTTACTTTGATAACTTAGCTGGAATGGATATTGTAGAACCCTTGAAGGATCTCGGGTTATTAGGACTATTTGATGTAGAATCGTACTATTACCCGGAAACCATCAGAATGTTTTATGCAAATCTGAGCTTTCCCTCTAATCTCTCTTCTATAAAGAGCTATGTGTATAGCAAGTACATAGAGATTACTCCTCAGTTCATTAATGCCTTTCTGGAGTGCTCCCATTTACAAAGCTGCCCCTACCGGTATGTGTCCGGCACTAAGCCTCCCTTCTTTGGTACCTCTGAGGGTCAAAGTTTTCTACAGATTATAGTTCTTGACCCAAACCATTCCACTGATCATCTTAAGGGCAAACACCTGACAGCAAGGGCCAGATTATTTCATCAGATGATAGGGTACAATATTATCCCTAAGGGTGGTCACCTTGACGAAGTGAGTGCAATGGAGCTTTTTGTTCTGTTTGCACTTTACCACAAGGCCCCCTTCAATCTTGGATTTGTTGTTGTTCGAAGGATGATTCAGGCAGTATCATCCAGGGCTACATCTCTTCCTTACAACCTGCTTTTAATGAAGATATTTGCACAGCTTGAGGTTGTATTTCCAGAGGATGAAGATCCTGTCCGTCTTCAACCCTCCAGTTATTATTCCCAAACCACTCTGAAGAAAATGGGAATAAAGAAAACCAGACAAGGTGTAATACCCGACTTGTACGGATTTTGGATTTAGTATATTATATTAATAGTTTATTATATAATGGCATTTTTCGTAAACATGTCAAATCAAATCAGTTTTGCAAACGGAAAGCGTCATTTTGATCCTAACGATTAATAGAAATTTTAAGAAAATTATGAGAATTTTCGGAGTTTGGACGCTATATTTCGAGTAAATACGCTTCTCGTAATATGAATGACGTTTTAGTAAAAATATTAAACAAGGTCCGATTTGCGAACGGACAGTTTTAATAAATCCCAAATATTAAGTTGGACTTATTGGTGAAATAAGGAAATTTGGGATACCCAAATCGCTAGCCGATTAACGAACCGAGTGACGAAACTAATATAAAATCAATACAAGGGCAAAACGGTAATTTGCCAAATCAATATTATAAAAAATAACTTAAACCTCATTTCTCCTCGGCAGTTTGAAGTTCCAGAGAGCGTTCTCTCTATTTGCCGCGGCGATCCAATATTTTCGACCTCCGTTTCTCCTCCGTTCGACTTCCGTTCTTCGCGTTTTCTCCTCCGATCAACGCTCTAGGTATGATTCTATAGTTTTAGAGCGTTTATTTCGAGTTTTACAGAGTTTGAATAATTAGGGTTTCGTTTAGGTTTTGATTAAAAACGCGAATTAGGGTTCGTAATTAATAGGTTAGCCGTGATTAAGTATATATTGAACGTATTGGACGTTATTGGACGAAGTTAAATCAATTTGTGAAAAAGTTAAAAATTTGTAGATTTTCGGGTTTTTAGGAAAAACTCGTTAATTGAGGTTTTGGGCTATCGAGCATTAATTGACGTTCTAAATGCTTCGATAAGCTAAGTTAAGAATTTAGGAAAATTCTTTAGTTAAGGTTTGTTAATTTGGACGTTAATAGCTTAAATTAGTTTTAACGACGAATATCGTGTTTTGCCTCAGACGCACGACTCCCGTGGACGAAGCTTGAGGTTCAGTGCGTTCAAGGTAAGTTCTCGTGACTTACTCTGGCCGATTGGCCTACACCGTACGTCGATGTCGCGTCGAGGATCATTGGAGTGTTGTTTGTTTATACGTTTTGGTTGGGTAGTTAGGTTAGTTGTCTATAGGTTTTTTTTATTTGTCTTGATGGTATGTATGTTGATTGCTTACTTTCTGCTTATTAACTGTTCATGCATCACGTATTTCAAATGTCATGAAAATGAATTTCCGCACGTGTTTTTAAGAAAAGAAACGAACCACTGTAATTAATCTATGTAATCTGTATCTGGTTACACGAGGTAGGGCTCAAACATGGCTGTAGGGTTTGTGAGCATGTACCCCCCTCCTCTAGGTGGAAAGTGGTAGTTCGACCGCGGAATGTATCCTTTCCATTTAGAGGGCTGATATCTCGGTAACAATCTGTCTGCGACGTAATAGAAATGAATCTGAATCTGTATCGGTATCTGTATCTGTATCTGAATCTGGGTATGTTTTCTGAATGGCATACACACGCATGCATCTGCATTTACGAAGCTTACTGAGATTTCATTATCTCATAGATGTCTGTATGGTGTAGATGACGTGATAGGTGATATTGAGCCAGGTGAGGACGACGTTCCTCCTCCTGATGTATGATGCAGTTGACGGAGAATGGCCCGTGGGAGTGTGCTGAGCAGTCGGCGCGTTTTGACCCATGGGGATGTCTGCGTAAGTATTTTGGGGAATTTAACGAATATATAGATGAATATATTAGGATGTTGGATCCGGCTAGATGTTAGGTTTATGTTTGATGTTTTAAACGTTTTTGGAAAATCTGTTTATAATCTGTGTTTTTATAGTTTTCATTGGGACTGCTTGGAATTTTAAAACAGGTGGGTTAGACAACTTTTAAACGTATCCATGCAGTTCGTTTTTACGAAAGATCAACGTATGTTTAGGTTGTTTAATTCGTTGATTGATGACATGAAAAATGAGATAAGTTTGTGGAGAATTAGTAAGGAAGAATGTAGCGACCCTAATACTGTACCCAATTTTCGTACTATATATATATATATATATATTTTTTTTATACTTCCCATCAATTACTTATCCCTATACTTAAAATAAACTCTAAGCTGAAACTAAACCGAAATCGAAACCAGAATCGAAATCGGAATTGAATTATAACTTTTAAAACAATTAAAACTTTAAAAGCATTTAATTAAAACTTGATTTAATTAAATTAAAAACAATTTAACTAATAATTAAAAAAATAGATAGGCGATTATTCGCTGGGGCGAATAATCGCCCCTAAGGCGATTGCAACAGGCGAGTAATCGCTTGTTGCATCGCCACTCCCTCTGGATTTTTCCAGAGGGAGGCGATTCAATCGCCAGGGTTGGCGACTATTCGCCAACCCCTCTGCCCCTGCTTCCTATCCTTCGTTCCTCTACAATAATATCAAATAAAACACACTATAATTTTCATTCTTTCCACTATTAACCATTCACCTAATAAACAACTCGAAATACATTTTTAAAACTAAGAACATTTTCATGAAAACGAACTGCATGGGTACGTTTAAAACCTAAACAAATCCTCCTGTTTCAAATCACCACGCAGTTCCAGAATACATTCAATGAAAGACTTTTCCAAAACATCAACCTATACATAAATACCTATCAACTATCCAGAATCCAACAACCTAAAGTATTTCTATACAAACATTAGCCCAAAATGTTCTAAACCCTCAAAATCTATACATACTGTCTCCACGGGTCAGGTAAGCCTCGACTGCGCTAGCACACCACCGCAGCCATCCTCCGTCAACTGGACTCAAGCCTCAGGAGGAGGAATCTCGTCCTCACCTGTATCCTCGAAGTCACCTACACCATACAATACACTATGAGATAAAAATCTCAGCAAGACTCGTAAATGCAACTATATGCTATGCGTGTGAGTTCAGAAATCATGCAGCATTTTCTTTACTTTATTCTGTGGGTGTCACCGAGATCTCAGCCTCCTAACCAGAGAGAGCACATCCAGCGGGCGGACTACTCTTTCCAGCTAGAAGAGTGGGGTACACGCTTACAACACGTACAGCCGTGCCTGAGCCCCATCTCGCATGACCATACATATGAGTGCAATAGATGTGGTATTGTGACAAGCCTCTGCGTGCCTCCACAATAGGTCAAGCTCCTCTCCAGGCCACATTACGAGTACATAATAGATGTGGTATTGTGACAAGCCCCTGCGTGCCTCCACAATAGGTCAAGCCCCTCTCCAGGCCACATCGCCATTTTCAAAACATTGTGCAGAAATTTATTTTCATACTCTTTCTTTAAAACACGTGATGCATGAACAGTTCATAACAGAATTTAAACACTCAACATACATACCATCAAGACTGTAAAATATAATCTACAAAACAAATAAACCTAATTACCCCACCAAAACAATATAAACTAGTGCGTCACCAAACTCCTCGAAACGAATTCGATGTACGGTGTAGGCCAATCGGCCAGAAAAGAATCACGAGAACTTACCTCGTGTCCAAAGCAGCTCAAGCTCCGTCCACGAGCGCTGTTTGTCTGAAGCAAAACGCAATATCGACGTTAAAACTAATCTAAGTTAATAAACGTCCAAATTGTCAAAACCTTAACTAAAGGATTTTTCCTAAAATTATAACTTAACTAGTCGAAGCATTTAAACTACCAATTAGTGCTCGATAGTTTGAAATCACATTTATTGTAACAACCCAGACACTGTACCCTATTTCCCGTACGAAATTCTTCTTTTTCTTTTTATACTTAGCGTTTAAGTGGAAAACGATTTAATAAAACGTTTAAAAAATTTCAAAACTATTATTTAAACTAACACGCGCACAAACACCTACAAAATACACCTCACCATTTCACTAACGCAATTCTATCTATACCACGAATTATAACTACATCACAAACATACACTTCCCAATACGACTTAACTTTAAACCACCGATACTCCTACATCTCCGAAATCTCACTCAGAACGACTCGAGATATAATTAAACAAAACACATTTTCACGAAAACAAACTGCATGGTTCCGTTTAAAAGTTTAACATGTCCTCCTGTTTACAAAATACCAAGCAGTTCATAAAAATCCAAATAAAAACCTTAACAAACGTTTTATAAAACAAATCTATCAACTAAACAGAACCAAACACCCTAATATGATCAACTATACATTTTATAATACCATTAACATAAATCTATCACCTAACCAGATCCAAGCATCCTAATATGATCAACTATACATTTTATAATACCATTAACTCCTCCAAAATACTTACATACATCCCAAAATACCAACTCCTCCAAAACACTCACATACATCCCAAAATACCTTTACATCATTCCCCACGGGTCAAAACGCGCCTCGACTGCCCAGCGCACTCCCACGGCCATCATCCATCAGCTGCATCTTACATCAGGAGGAGGAACGCCATCCTCACCTGGTTCGATGTCACCTAAAACGTCACCTACACCATACAGACACCTATGAGATAATTAAATCTCAGTAAGCTACGTAAATGCAGATGCATGCGTGCAGATGCTATTCAGAAAACATGCTCAGATTCAGATACAGAAACAGATACAGATTCAGATTACAGATTCATTTTCATTACGTCGCAGACAGATTGTTACCGAGATATCAACCCACTAAATGGAAAGGATACATTCCGCGGTCGAACTACCACTTTCCACCTAGAGAGGGGGGGTACATGCTCACAAATCCTACAGCCATGCCTGAGCCCCATCTCGCGTAACCAGATACAGACAGATTACGTTTATTCATTACAGACATTCATTCATTATCTTAAAACACGTGCAGAAATTCGTTTTCATGACATTTGAAATACGTGATGCATGAACAGTTCATATAACAGTAAACATGTAGACAAAGCATACCATCAAAACTCAACAATCAACCTATACACATATAGACAGAGCATACCATCAAAACCGAAATAGAGTAACATATAAACAATTTAAACCTAACTACCCAACCAAAAGCGATTTAAAGCAAACAACTCTTCAAGGATCCTCGACGCGACATCGAAGTATGGTGTAGACCGATTGGTCAGAGTAAGTCACGAAGACTTACCTGTCGTCCGTAGCTTGCTGGTTTTGGCACATCCGGTCACATATGGCTCGACCTATGTCAAACATTCAAACTTCATTAAAATCAAGCCTACATTCTCCAATTACTCTCAAATTACTATTTCTAGTCTAATTCAATTAAAACCTAACTTAACGGGCCACTAATTCGGGTTGGGTAAAACCGACCCGAAACTTTGAACGCGCGTAACTTTCGCGTCGGTTACCGGAATCAAACGATTCCAGCGGCCACGTACTCCTCTAATAACCTATTTTAATATGCCAAAAGGAATTTAAAAACAAACGACTGGAGCTAGGTCAATTTATCAAAAACCCGAACTGCCCCTTTCTCCCAAAATTCCTCTTTTTGATTTTTCATCAAATTCCATCAATTTCTTCACCAATCTATCCTTTTAACATCCAATTAACAAAAACTAACCTAAAATCGAAGTTACAAAGCACAAACCCGAATTGCCCTAATTCGGGCATCACTGATTTTCGCCCAATTCGGGCGCTCCACAGCCAATCGACAATAGCCGGCCTTAGGGTTGACAAACCCACGCCGGAAGTGACCGAAAACGGCCGGCGATCGGAGCTCAATCGAGCTCGCCACCGCCAGCCCCAAACCGAACAAAAACAGGGCCGAAGTCGAGCTTACCGTTCGGGTTGCGCGCGGAGATGGCCGGAGGTCGCACGCCGCCGTCGTCTGGCCGGAGAGGGGCGGAAGTCACCGGCGTTCGTCGTTCGTCGGAGGGTCGCGCTCCCTTCTCTCTCTCGGCGTCGGGCTCGGGTTCGTCGAAATCAACTGAATGGTTTAACCATTCAGTTGATTTTAATTATTATTAATAATAATAATAATAATAATAATCCTAATATTCTATTTTATTGAACGTCACTACCTCTCGTGTTTTCAACCGTTTCGAATTTCTTATCTCGCCAGTAAATCCAACTTATTATCTGGGTTCTATTAAAACTGTCCGTTCGCAAATCGGACCTCGTTTACTATTTTTACTAAAATTATATTACGAGAAACGTAATTACCCGGAATATAGCGTTATTATTCCGAAAATTCTCGTAAATTCTTTAAAATTCCTATTAATTGCTAGGATCGTCATGACACATTTCTTTTGTAAAACGGACCTGATTTGACATATTTACAAAAATGCCATCCGAAAATATAATAATAATATTCTCAAAATCCGTACGAGCCGGATATTACATTCTACCCTCCTTATTTAGAATTTTGTCCTCAAAATTTGCTCTAACTCATAGTCTTTGACATTAATGTTTCATGTCATCAGGCCTTATACTTCGATTATCATCCGTATCTACGGTCATTCTTCGGGGTTCTAAACCAAAATTCTTCACTGTACTATCCATCATCGGCCTTAAATTTGTATTCTCTACTTTCGACTTGATCGTACACTTTCTCACTAAAGCATTGAACACAATTTAAAATTTTTAAGTCTCAAGTTAATTAACTCCGCGACATATTTGCCACCTTAACATTTGCGCATGCATCATCTTTTAATAATTCACATATTAAACCTCCTATTAATACTGACTTTAAAGTTTTCTTTTATCCTTGTCTTTCCTCTGCCGTTTCTTCAGATCAGAGTTATGTTCAAGCTTTCTAACGCCTGCCAAATTAAATACCCACACTTCATCAAATCTCTGGATTGTGACCCAAACTTCAGCATAATTCCATCGACTCTGTCCACAGTCGGGATGCACACCAACTGAACTCCTACATTAACTTTATGACCACATTCCTTACTTTCTATTGGCCTAAACAAATCATCACCTACGCATCCAATCTTACCAAGTTTCCTAAGCCTTTAATCAGACGATCACTAACTATGTATTTGCCACCTGACATCCCGAGCACGCGTTGGTCAAAATTTAATCACCCAAAACGTTAAACTCTCTAACTTCTCAATTGGTCTCCATTAAAGATTGTCACTTTTCCTAAATCCTCGAAATATCCTCCACTTCCCGACGTCATTTGGGTTGACTATCGTTCAAAGATTCCTGACAACACACAGGTTGTAATCTAACTCCCCTCTATTTTACCTTCAATTCATCGACTTAAGTTTCTTTGGTTTAGTTTCTAACTTTCTAAATCTTTTGTCTATCGAATACGTACCTAACCGTTTTACGCCCTCTAGGTCTTCTCAATTTACTTACTCCAACGCTAAAATATCAATTACACTACAACCTCATCCGCCATATATATATATGTATCGGAGCTGTAACCTGAACTTGGTTATGAGTTCGTTGGCCCAAATCTTGGTCATCATTACGACCACCCGAGTCCACGCTTCTCTAGTAATGTTCCCTTAAAACTTATTTGTCAAAAGTATTCAAATGCACACTTCTTTGGGCACCCCGCGGATCTTAACAACATTCTCCACTAAAATTCCAATTTCTAAATCTCACAAACCATCTCGTTGAGATTACTCTGAGGTCTCGACGAGTCCATCAGGGGCTAAAGTTACTACTCGCTTAGGATTACGATCCCTTTGTAACTAAGACGTTATAAATATCATATTTTGTTCTAATCTACCTCAACGAATTCTATCGTTATGTCCTTTGCTAAATACTATACACATTATGCTCATCTGTTTAGCTCAACTTCCTTATTAACTCCATGTACAAGGGAATCCCCAAGTTTTGACCATAGAATTGTTTTAACTATTTATTATAACCTTAAGTCTCTAATGCAGCCATCGGTCTCGACTTGTTAACCGTCGGACTTTCGGAGCTTTTCTAACTTGTCCCACTCCAAGTTTACTTTAAATGGTTTCGCGAGCAAACTCACATTCTCTATTCAACATATTGCGAATTTCACAAATCGCCCGACATTAGCCACCGAACTAGGCTTCTAATCTTAACTCTTCCTTTTAGTCTAACTATCACCTGCACTTACCTCTAACATCGTACGAGGATTTCTTCAAAGTTTCGAAATAGTCAATCCTCTTTCGTTCCTCCTAGTCGGGTTCAATACTTTACTTGTCTACTTTGTAACACCCGACATTTCGGCCAGGTGATTTTCTGACCATTTTCATTGTCACCCTCTTATTTAACCTTTATGATTTAAATTTAATGTTAAGATAAAATTATTACAAGTTGAGTAAAACTAGGTTGGATGGCAGTTTTGTAATTAAAATTTATGGGTTAGGTATAAATAGGAAATGGAAACCTCAAACCTCATTTATTACCACTGTAGCCGACATTCCCTCTCGGCGATTCCTTCTCTCCCAAGCTTTTACTCTCGGCTATCAGAACCTCCCCTTGCCGACGGCTGGTTTCAGCCTGCTTTTCTCTGCAATCTGCACCCGAGGTATGAAATGGACAATGTAGTCATTTATTAGTGATTAAAGCTCTGCTTTCAACTCGGCATTTGAGTTCGGATTTCTAGCAGTGGCCGAGTAGTTTTAGACTCTTTTAAGTCTGAGAGTAGAAATGCCATCCCAAATCGATTCTGAACATTTTAAAGTAACCAACTCGGATTTAATCAATGGTAAAACCTGTCCACCTAGTTTCGGATTTCAGACTGCAGTGTGTCAAACAGTGGAATCGGAATGACTTTAGCTGTTAGATTCTAGGATGACTTTCGAGTAGAACTTTTAGGACTTTATTTTAACTACTGTAATGTGGAATGTTTTAGGTGAAGAAGTTGAAGAGAAAGTGATTCAAGTTGCTAAGGAATCCAGGTAAGTGAATGTACTAAGTTTCCGGCCAATAGGGCCCTACATCAAAGGATTATGTTACATTTAGTGAACGTTGTCAGCTATAAGTTCGATGAAATGTCGATGGATATGATTCTGGTATTCTGATATACTCCCCTATCTTAGTTCGATGATTAAGTGCATTTATGTTATGCATCATGTTTTACTTCTCAAGCATATGAAAATGTTTTGAAATATGTTTTCCCATGAATAAGATAAGAAGATAAAACTTATGCAACGTGGTTAAGTGAGGGTTGGGGGTGGTTCGGCGCATGTCACAGTCCGCAGTAGGACATATGAATACGACCCGCAGTAGGGACCATGATCAAACTCACTGTCGAACCCCCTTTACCAGCACAAATCCTCTCTTAATCCACATAATGTAATGAAGAATACGAATGATGAATATGAGCATGTCCATGAATGATGATTATGATCAATGAATACGAGATACGATTATGAATGATGATTAAGACTAAGTACACGAAAAGAAAAGACTCATGAGCATGTTTTTCTCCAAGTTATGCATTCATGAACTCATAATAGTTTGCATTCCTTACTAAGCCTTAGGCTTACAGTTACACCTTATGATGTAGGCGAAGAAATATCAGGTGAGGATTTCAAGATTGACGAAAGTGTCTGAGTTCGGTTGCTGGAAGTGATCAGGGTGGAAAATCTGTGGCTGGATGGCGAACATGACTCTCTGGTTTAAGCTTTTAAGATTTTAATAATGTTTATGAACAAGGAAGTCTAAGTATGATGAGTTTACTTTCGAATATTGAGCTTTAAGTCTGTCTAATATGAGTACTGAGTCTAAAAATATTTGTGAAGATATAGAATGAGTTATTTTACCTAAGTCTTCCGCTGTGTGAGTTTGAATGAATTTATGGATTATTCCGATGAGTTTGGCCATTAAGATTTAAGTTACGAGGTCTACGTTTATCTAGATAGAAGTCTGAGAAAACCAGGATGTCTTCCGCTGAGGAATATTGGAGGGAATGAGTATTTGTCTTCCGGCTGACGTCATCGGAAGAGGAAAAGTATTTGTCTTCCGGCTGACGTCATCGGAAGAGGAAAAGTATTTGTCTTCCGGCTGACGTCATCGGAAGAGGAAAAGTATTTGTCTTCCGGCTGACGTCATCGGAAGAGGAAAAGTATTTGTCTTCCGGCTGACGTCATCGGAAGAGGAAAAGTATTTGTCTTCCGGCTGACGTCATCGGAAGAGGAAAAGTATTTGTCTTCCGGCTGACGTCATCGGAAGAGGAAAAGTATTTGTCTTCCGGCTGACGTCATCGGAAGAGGAAAAGTATTTGTCTTCCGGCTGACGTCATCGGAAGAGGAAAAGTATTTGTCTTCCGGCTGACGTCATCGGAAGAGGAAAAGTATTTGTCTTCCGGCTGACGTCATCGGAAGAGGAAAAGTATTTGTCTTCCGGCTGACGTCATCGGAAGAGGAAAAGTATTTGTCTTCCGGCTGACGTCATCGGAAGAGGAAAAGTATTTGTCTTCCGGCTGACGTCATCGGAAGAGGAAAAGTATTTGTCTTCCGGCTGACGTCATCGGAAGAGGAAAAGTATTTGTCTTCCGGCTGACGTCATCGGAAGAGGAAAAGTATTTGTCTTCCGGCTGACGTCATCGGAAGAGGAAAAGTATTTGTCTTCCGGCTGACGTCATCGGAAGAGGAAAAGTATTTGTCTTCCGGCTGACGTCATCGGAAGAGGAAAAGTATTTGTCTTCCGGCTGACGTCATCGGAAGAGGAAAAGTATTTGTCTTCCGGCTGACGTCATCGGAAGAGGAAAAGTATTTGTCTTCCGGCTGACGTCATCGGAAGAGGAAAAGTATTTGTCTTCCGGCTGACGTCATCGGAAGAGGAAAAGTATTTGTCTTCCGGCTGACGTCATCGGAAGAGGAAAAGTATTTGTCTTCCGGCTGACGTCATCGGAAGAGGAAAAGTATTTGTCTTCCGGCTGACGTCATCGGAAGAGGAAAAGTATTTGTCTTCCGGAAGTCGGGTAGGTTGTCTTCCGACTGACGTCACCGGTAGAGGAAGTGAGTTCTTTGTCGTTTACTGACCGGTAGAGGAAGTGAGTTTTAATTGATCACACGGGTTGCACGTGACTGTCGGCAGATGCAAATATGTGTGCCTGCCGATAGATGTTTAATGAATCATGTGGATGCACGTGCTGACCGGCAAATCAACTAGAAGCTCGTCGTTTAGTGATCGGCAGGAGTGAGAGTTATAATGGATATATTCAGTGAATTGAATGAGATGTTTTTAAGTTATGTTAAGTCAAAAAAAAATATAGATGAATAAATATGTGGACTATTATGATCAAGTTACGTCACGAGTTTAGTAACAAACCGAGTTTAAGGATTCGGGGCGTTACAATTATGGTATCAAAGCTAAGCCAGGTTCTAAAATCGGTTCTGTAGACTGCCTCCCAGCACAGATTGCCACCTGAGCACTCTCCAACAACTGTAAGTGTTTACGATTCTAGTGATGTCATTATGTTAAGATGTGTTTCTATTATTGTTTAGGAACCTCAAGATGGTAAGAGGTCAACAGAGGGAAGACAACGTGGGTAGTACCACCGTTGCTCAGCTGATAGAATTAGTTAATCGCCAATCACGACAAATAGAACAACTAGTGATTACTAGGGAAGAGCTTGGGAACTCCAGCTCTAATGTAACTCATGATCATGGGGGTGAGCGCTTCCACAGGCTTAGGCCACCAACATTTAATGGCCAAATTCCGGACCCTGTGTATGCTGAGGAATGGATTCGTAAGATTGAGGACATGTTCAAGTATGCAAAAGTAGATGAAGGAGATAGAGTCACCTATGCTGTTTATCATTTGGAGCTGAATGCAAGACATTGGTGGGATTCTCTTCAGAGCACTGTTAATGCAGAGACTATGACTTGGGATATGTTTAAGACTGCCTTCTTTGACAAGTACTTCAATAGGACCGTTCAGGCCAGCAAGAAGAAAGAGTTCATGAATCTGCGACAATCTGGCTCTGTGACAGATTATATATGCAAATTTGATGCTTTATCACGGTTTGCTCCCCGATTGGTTGAGAATGATGAGGACAAGATTTATCAATTTGTTCAAGGACTAAAGCCGAGTTTGTATGTGAAGGTAAAGACTTCTGGGATACACAATGTACCTTATGGCGAAGTGACGGCTAAGGCCTTAGAACTGGAGGAGGCTGAGATGACAGCTTATGCACAGCGTGAGCAACCAAAGAAGTTCACTAAGGAGACTCAACCACCACCACGACAGAACAAGGGATGGCAACCCCAGCAGAACAGGAACCAACAACAACAACAGCAAGGTGTTAAGAGATCCTTCAATCCAAGTGATGACCAAGGAAGAGGAAAGCGACCTTCGGCTCCCCTATGTTCCAACTGCCAGAAGAATCACCATGGTGAGTGCAAGCTGCACTCTGGCCGTTGCTATAGATGTGACAAGGTTGGACACATAGCCAGAGACTGCCCGATGCCATCAGACCCGAATCGAATCAGAGTTGCACCAAGAGTCTATGCTATGATGGAGGATGAAGATGCTGAACCACGCACGGTCATATCAGGTACCATTATGGTTTGTGGTCTTTCTGCTTATACACTTATTGATACGGGAGCCACACACTCATTCATAGCAACCCTGTTTGTGTGTAAACATAAGTTAGAACTTTCACCAGTTGATAAACCGTATAGAGTTATGTTACCATCAGGGAAGTCCTTACATTCTGAGCAAATGTTGAAGGGTGATGTTTTGTCCTTAGGAGATAAGGAGCTATATGTAGAACTGATTATGATTGACATGAAAGGATATGAAATTATTTAGGAATGGATTGGTTATTTAGGCATTATGCCACGATTAGTTGTAGGTCTGGCCTAGTTGATTTCCGACCCCCAAATGGCGATCGGTATACCTTCCAAGCTATTCCAAAAATGAGTAAGATACCAATTATATCCTCTCTAGTGACTCAACGGTTACTGAAGAGTGGTTGTTTGAGTTATCTAGCTAACATAATGGATGTCCGAGTAAAGAATAAGGTGGAACTACAAGATATTCCTACAGTACGAGAGTTTCCTGATGCATTCTTGGACGATTTACCGGGACTACCGCCCGATAGAGAGATAGAATTTGTGATTGATACATACCCCGAGGCATTACCTGTGTCTAAGAACCCTTATCGAATGGCACCTGTTGAGTTAAAAGAATTAAAGGTCCAACTACAGGAATTAGTTGACAAGGGATTTATACGTTCTAGTAGTTCTCCCTGGGGTGCACCTGTCCTTTTCGTTAAAAAGAAAGATGGTTCTCTTAGAATGTGTATAGACTACAGAGAACTAAATAAGTTGACAGTCAAGAATAAATATCCTTTACCCCGGATTGATGACCTGTTTGACCAACTACAAGGAGCTAAGGTGTTCTCAAAGATTGACTTACGTTCGGGATATTACCAACTGAAGGTTAAGGAAGGAGATATACCAAAGACAGCCTTCAGAACCCGCTACGGACACTATGAATTTCTTGTAATGTCATTTGGACTGACTAACGCGCCTGCAGCTTTCATGGACTTGATGAACCGAGTGTTTCGTGAGTACCTGGATAAGTTTGTAATTGTGTTTATAGATGACATTTTAATATACTCACAGACTGAAACCGACCATGCAGAACATTTGAGAATAGTGTTATCAACCTTAAAACAGCAGCAACTATATGCCAAATTGTCCAAATGTGAATTTTGGCTGGATAAAGTCAACTTTTTAGGTCATGTCATTTCTGCTGAGGGCATATCAGTAGATCCAACTAAGGTTCAGGCCGTTAAGGACTGGCCACAGCCAAAGAATGTCAGTGAAGTTCGAAGTTTCCTTGGTCTGGCTGGCTATTATAGAAAGTTCATTAAAGGATTCTCTATGATAGCTAAACCTTTGACTAATTTAACCAAGAAGGACCTCAAGTACTCTTGGACCGAAGCTTGTGAAGATAGCTTCCAATCATTGAAACAGAAGTTAACGACAGCCCCACTATTAACTCTCCCAACTGAAGAAGGAAAATTTAGTGTTTATTGTGACGCATCCAAGATTGGTTTGGGATGTGTTTTGATGCAAGAAGGTAAAGTTGTGGCGTATGCCTCTAGGCAGCTAAAAGGTTATGAACAGAATTACCCCACTCATGATTTAGAGCTAGCTGCGGTTGTTTTTGCTTTAAAAATTTGGAGGCACTATTTGTATGGACGGCAGTGCGATGTATTTTCTGACCACAAGAGTTTAAAGTATCTTTTCACCCAAAAGGAATTAAACATGAGACAAAGACGTTGGTTAGAATTTGTTAAGGACTATGACTTTGAAATCAAGTATCACCCGGGTAAGGCTAATGCTGTAGCCGATGCCTTGAGCAGGATGTCAAAGACAATGCAACCCGCAATGTCAGTTTTGTCTGCACCCTTGAGGACTGAAGTTCAGAAGTTTGAATTGGAACTAGTTCCAGAGTTGTCAGCCTTACTTACCGATTTGACCATTCAACCAACGGTTTTGGAAAAGATCAAAGAGTCACAACAGAAGGATTCCGAGGTGAATAACAGTATGATGAATAAGTTGAAGGATGCCACCTCCGAGTTTAGTCTTTCCAACGATGGAATCCTGAGATTTAGAAATCGATGGTATGTCCCTAGTGATGAAGAACTACGTAAGTTGATTTTGGCCGAGGCTCACTCGTCTTCCTTTTCTGTACATCCTGGTAGCACCAAGATGTATCGAGACTTGAAGTTACTTTATTGGTGGCCTAATATGAAGAGGGATGTCGCCAAGTATGTAGAGTCATGCTTGGTATGCCAGCAAGTTAAAGCAGAGCACCAATGACCAGGGGGTACCCTTCAGCCTCTACCTATTCCCGAATGGAAGTGGGAAAACATTGCCATGGATTTTGTCGTAGGTTTACCTAAGACAACTAGAGGACATGACAGTATATGGGTTGTGATTGATAGGATGACAAAGTCAGCTCATTTCTTACCTGTTAAGACAACCTACACGATGGACCAACTTGCTAATCTTTATGTTCAAGAAATTATCAGATTGCATGGGATTCCCGTATCCATAGTTTCTGACCGTGACCCTAGATTCACCTCCCGATTCTAGAAAAGTTTGCAAGGTACATTAGGTACAAAATTATCCTTCAGCACCGCCTTTCACCCGCAGACAGATGGACAATCCGAGAGGACCATTCAGATACTCGAGGATATGTTGAGAGCATGTGTGCTAGACTTTCAGACTACATGGAGTAGACACCTACCTCTGATTGAGTTTTCTTACAACAACAGTTACCAGTCCACTATTGGTATGGCACCCTATGAAGCTTTGTATGGCAGGAAATGTAGGTCACCTTTGTACTGGGATGAGGTTGGCGAAGCAAAACTTTTAGGCCCCGAGATTTTACAACAGATGTCAGACAAGATTACGATTATTAGGAGGAGAATGTTAACTGCACAAAGCCGACAGAAGAGTTATGCGGACCAAAGAAGAAGAGATCTTGAATTTTCTGTTGGTGATGAAGTTTTCCTGAAGATTTCACCATTTCGAGGAGTCTTAAGATTTGGTAAAAAGGGAAAGCTTAATCCACGATTCGTTGGACCATTCCCTGTCTTAGCAAGAATTGGCAGTACAGCCTATAGATTACTTTTGCCCCCATCTTTGGAAAAGGTTCACAATGTCTTTCATGTGTCTATGCTAAGGAAATGCATACGTGATCCGACTCAGGTTGTTGAACCGACAGAAATTGAAGTTGAGCCTAATTTAGTATATGAAGAGAAACCAATACAGATTTTGGAATATGCAGTCAAGACTCTGAGAAACAAAGAGATTCCATTGGTGAAAGTTTTATGGACAAATCACGGCATTGAAGAAGCCACATGGGAAAGACAGCAGGAGATGCTGGACAAATATCCTAAGTTATTTGCTTGAGCAATTTTCGAGGACGAAAATTTTGTTTAAGGAGGGGTGGATGTAACACCCGACATTTCGGCCAGGTGATTTTCTGACCATTTTCATTGTCACCCTCTTATTTAACCTTTATGATTTAAATTTAATGTTAAGATAAAATTATTACAAGTTGAGTAAAACTAGGTTGGGTGGCAGTTTTGTAATTAAAATTTATGGGTTAGGTATAAATAGGAAATGGAAACCTCAAACCTCATTTATTACCACTGTAGCCGACATTCCCTCTCGGCGATTCCTTCTCTCCCAAGCTTTTACTCTCGGCTATCAGAACCTCCCCTTGCCGACGGCTGGTTTCAGCCTGCTTTTCTCTGCAATCTGCACCCGAGGTATGAAATGGACAATGTAGTCATTTATTAGTGATTAAAGCTCTGCTTTCAACTCGGCATTTGAGTTCGGATTTCTAGCAGTGGCCGAGTAGTTTTAGACTCTTTTAAGTCTGAGAGTAGAAATGCCATCCCAAATCGATTCTGAACATTTTAAAGTAACCAACTCGGATTTAATCAATGGTAAAACCTGTCCACCTAGTTTCGGATTTCAGACTGCAGTGTGTCAAACAGTGGAATCGGAATGACTTTAGCTGTTAGATTCTAGGATGACTTTCGAGTAGAACTTTTAGGACTTTATTTTAACTACTGCAATGTGGAATGTTTTAGGTGAAGAAGTTGAAGAGAAAGTGATTCAAGTTGCTAAGGAATCCAGGTAAGTGAATGTACTAAGTTTCCGGCCAATAGGGCCCTACATCAAAGGATTATGTTACATTTAGTGAACGTTGTCAGCTATAAGTTCGATGAAATGTCGATGGATATGATTCTGGTATTCTGATATACTCCCCTGTCTTAGTTCGATGATTAAGTGCATTTATGTTATGCATCATGTTTTACTTCTCAAGCATATGAAAATGTTTTGAAATATGTTTTCCCATGAATAAGATAAGAAGATAAAACTTATGCAACGTGGTTAAGTGAGGGTTGGGGGTGGTTCGGCGCATGTCACAGTCCGCAGTAGGACATATGAATACGACCCGCAGTAGGGACCATGATCAAACTCACTGTCGAACCCCCTTACCAGCACAAATCCTCTCTTAATCCACATAATGTAATGAAGAATACGAATGATGAATATGAGCATGTCCATGAATGATGATTATGATCAATGAATACGAGATACGATTATGAATGATGATTAAGACTAAGTACACGAAAAGAAAAGACTCATGAGCATGTTTTTCTCCAAGTTATGCATTCATGAACTCATAATAGTTTGCATTCCTTACTAAGCCTTAGGCTTACAGTTACACCTTATGATGTAGGTGAAGAAATATCAGGTGAGGATTTCAAGATTGACGAAAGTGTCTGAGTTCGGTTGCTGGAAGTGATCAGGGTGGAAAATCTGTGGCTGGATGGCGAACATGACTCTCTGGTTTAAGCATTTAAGATTTTAATAATGTTTATGAACAAGGAAGTCTAAGTATGATGAGTTTACTTTCGAATATTGAGCTTTAAGTCTGTCTAATATGAGTACTGAGTCTGAAAATATTTGTGAAGATATAGAATGAGTTATTTTACCTAAGTCTTCCGCTGTGTGAGTTTGAATGAATTTATGGATTATTCCGATGAGTTTTGGCCATTAAGATTTAAGTTACGAGGTCTACGTTTATCTAGATAGAAGTCTGAGAAAACCAGGATGTCTTCCGCTGAGGAATATTGGAGGGAATGAGTTTGTCTTCCGGCTGACGTCATCGGAAGAGGAAAAGTATTTGTCTTCCGGCTGACGTCATCGGTAGAAGAAATGTGATGGAAGTCGGGAGAGTTTGTCTTCCGGCTGACGTCATCGGAAGAGGAAAAGTATTTGTCTTCCGGCTGACGTCATCGGTAGAAGAATTGTGATGGAAGTCGGGTAGGTTTGTCTTCCGACTGACGTCACCGGTAGAGGAAGTGAGTTCTTTGTCGTTTACTGACCGGTAGAGGAAGTGAGTTTTAATTGATCACACGGGTTGCACGTGACTGTCGGCAGATGCAAATATGTGTGCCTGCCGATAGATGTTTAATGAATCATGTGGGATGCACGTGCTGACCGGCAGATCAACTAGAAGCTCGTCGTTTAGTGATCGGCAGGAGTGAGAGTTATAATGGATATATTCAGTGAATTGAATGAGATGTTTTAAGTTATGTTAAGTCAAAAAAAAAATATAGATGAATAAATATGTGGACTATTATGATCAAGTTACGTCACGAGTTTAGTAACAAACCGAGTTTAAGGATTCGGGGCGTTACATACTTGACTCGCATGCTACGATTCATCCAACTATCTTCTTGTTTGCGAACTTGTTGTAGATAAGTTTACGCCTTCATTCCAATTCTCCTTAAGTCCTTAAATCCTACCCTTTTTATCCCCCAATAATTAGAAACGTCTCTTCATTAATGATAACCTTTCTAGTTCCTCGAACACTAATACTTCTACTTTCATCCTGGAGGCAGCCTCATGTTGTGGCTCCTAACTTAAATTGTAGCAACTATAGGTTCGCAACTTAACTCCTATATCTTTTGTTTCACAATCCAATCAAGCAACTCTAACTGCCTGACATGTCCACAATTCGTCGATTATTCTTAACTTCGCTAGACCTCCCACCTAATAAGTCGGTTGTAATCTTCTCACAGATTAATATCTTCCTTTATGGATTAGTCTTCTAAGGTGTCTTTGGTGGTACTCATTTCCTAGAGAACAGCCAATTTCGGTACCTAGAGTATCACCATGCACATGACTTCAATTCTCTAGGGTTCAGGGATTTAAATACTTTCCAACTCGGAGTAAATCTCCTTATCTTTGCCTCCATATTGGTCGATACGACCACTCCTATCCGATCACTCAAATCTTACGTCCGCGACTTGTATTGATCTGTCACATCTTTCTACACCACAACCATAATGGTCACCCTCGTATCCAATCCACAATAACACTAGGTAAGCTCTGGAATATGATTCTTTTGTCTAAACACTTCAATCTTTTTCATGGATCCGGGGTATTCAAATTCTTACTAAATCTTCCTACTTGCTTAATTGCACTTAGTATACCTCGAGAACCTAAAACATCTCCAAATGCATTTTACATTTTAGCTTAAATTACTACTTAATTCTTTACACCTTAAGACTCTAAGGGTTTTGAGTTTCATCAACTAGGGTTCATTTCCTATAAATTTAAATCCTTACACCTCGTAAGTCGTATCTCTCTAATAGCACAAAATCTAAGTGCATAACTCTTCATAGTTAAGTCAGGCTAATCTTATTAACGTATAACTCTCTTTCTATAAGGCTTGTATGGTCACGCATCTACCTACCGTCTTATAGTTGGGGTTCATTTAAGAACTCCTCTAACCCACTTTCCATTACTTTCTTACTTCTCTATTTTAATATTATTCGTTCTATTAATTTTTGAAATAAAACTCTACCTGAAACAGCTGAGGGTTGGGCAGTTTCTTCTTCTCCAGTCAAGGCAAGCAGCTTTAGGGTAACGCTTTTCTGATTCTTGCCTCGTTGGCCTCTACCTGGTTGATCTCGGCCCGGCTTCGGGTAATCCTTGACGAAATGGCCATTCTCTCCACATCGAAAGCATTTATCTGTGCCTACTCTACAGCTGCCGTAGTGCTCCTTTTGGCATTTAAGACACCAGGGTCCCTGAGTAGTTCCTCGTAATTTCTTTCGTCGACCTTGTTCGATTTCCTCCCTGCCCATCCTCTTCATACCTTGACTATTGCAAGCAACCACCCCTTGGGTCCTTGGGTCGTCTCGGTTTGTCAACCTCTCGAGCTGAAGAAATTGCCTGTTTATGAGCTGAGCTTGTTGGTCTATATGTTGGGACTGGCGATCTATTATCTCCGTAAGTCGATCTAGCGCGTCATCTCTAGGATCCCTTCCTCGAACCATTTTTTTTTTTTATATAAATCCTATAAAATCAAAACAATAAACCTAAGAAACAAAATCAATAAAGCTATAAACAGACTTACAGTTGATGAAGGATGTCCGCGTAGTGGCTGTGCAGTCGAGCAGTCTACAGAACCGATTTTAAAACCCGGGGGCTCTGATACCATAACTTGTAACGACCCAGACACTGTACCCTATTTCCCGTACGAAATTCTTCTTTTTCTTTTTATACTTAGCGTTTAAGTGGAAAACAATTTAATAAAACGTTTAAAAAATTTCAAAACTATTATTTAAACTAACACGCGCACAAACACCTACAAAATACACCTCACCATTTCACTAACGCAATTCTATCTATACCACGAATTATAACTACATCACAAACATACACTTCCCAATACGACTTAACTTTAAACCACCGATACTCCTACATCTCCGAAATCTCACTCAGAACGACTCGAGATATAATTAAACAAAACACATTTTCACGAAAACAAACTGCATGGTTCCGTTTAAAAGTTTAACATGTCCTCCTGTTTACAAAATACCAAGCAGTTCATAAAAATCCAAATAAAAACCTTAACAAACGTTTTATAAAACAAATCTATCAACTAAACAGAACCAAACACCCTAATATGATCAACTATACATTTTATAATACCATTAACATAAATCTATCACCTAACCAGATCCAAGCATCCTAATATGATCAACTATACATTTTATAATACCATTAACTCCTCCAAAATACTTACATACATCCCAAAATACCAACTCCTCCAAAACACTCACATACATCCCAAAATACCTTTACATCATTCCCCACGGGTCAAAACGCGCCTCGACTGCCCAGCGCACTCCCACGGCCATCATCCATCAGCTGCATCTTACATCAGGAGGAGGAACGCCATCCTCACCTGGTTCGATGTCACCTAAAACGTCACCTACACCATACAGACACCTATGAGATAATTAAATCTCAGTAAGCTACGTAAATGCAGATGCATGCGTGCAGATGCTATTCAGAAAACATGCTCAGATTCAGATACAGAAACAGATACAGATTCAGATTACAGATTCATTTTCATTACGTCGCAGACAGATTGTTACCGAGATATCAACCCACTAAATGGAAAGGATACATTCCGCGGTCGAACTACCACTTTCCACCTAGAGAGGGGGGGTACATGCTCACAAATCCTACAGCCATGCCTGAGCCCCATCTCGCGTAACCAGATACAGACAGATTACGTTTATTCATTACAGACATTCATTCATTATCTTAAAACACGTGCAGAAATTCGTTTTCATGACATTTGAAATACGTGATGCATGAACAGTTCATATAACAGTAAACATGTAGACAAAGCATACCATCAAAACTCAACAATCAACCTATACACATATAGACAGAGCATACCATCAAAACCGAAATAGAGTAACATATAAACAATTTAAACCTAACTACCCAACCAAAAGTGATTTAAAGCAAACAACTCTTCAAGGATCCTCGACGCGACATCGAAGTATGGTGTAGACCGATTGGTCAGAGTAAGTCACGAAGACTTACCTGTCGTCCGTAGCTTGCTGGTTTTGGCACATCCGGTCACATATGGCTCGACCTATGTCAAACATTCAAACTTCATTAAAATCAAGCCTACATTCTCCAATTACTCTCAAATTACTATTTCTAGTCTAATCCAATTAAAACCTAACTTAACGGGCCACTAATTCGGGTTGGGTAAAATCGACCCGAAACTTTTAACGCGCGTAACTTTCGCGTCGGTTACCGGAATCGAACGATTCCAGTGGCCACGTACTCCTCTAATAACCTATTTTAATATGCCAAAAGGAATTTAAAAACAAACGACCGGAGCTAGGTCAATTTATCAAAAACCCGAACTGCCCCTTTCTCCCAAAATTCCTCTTTTTGATTTTTCATCAAATTCCATCAATTTCTTCACCAATCTATCCTTTTAACATCCAATTAACAACAACTAACCTAAAATCGAAGTTACAAAGCACAAACCCGAATTGCCCTAATTCGGGCATCACTGATTTTCGCCCAATTCGGGCGCTCCACAGCCAATCGACAATAGCCGGCCTTAGGGTTGACAAACCCACGCCGGAAGTGACCGAAAACGGCCGGCGATCGGAGCTCAATCGAGCTCGCCACCGCCAGCCCCAAACCGAACAAAAACAGGGCCGAAGTCGAGCTTACCGTTTGGGTTGCGCGCGGAGATGGCCGGAGGTCGCACGCCGCCGTCGTCTGGCCGGAGAGGGGCGGAAGTCACCGGCGTTCGTCGTTCGTCGGAGGGTCGCGCTCCCTTCTCTCTCTCGGCGTCGGGCTCGGGTTCGTCGAAATCAACTGAATGGTTTAACCATTCAGTTGATTTTAATTATTATTATTAATAATAATAATAATAATAATAATAATAATCCTAATATTCTATTTTATTGAACGTCACTACCTCTCGTGTTTTCAACCGTTTCGAATTTCTTATCTCGCCAGTAAATCCAACTTATTATCTGGGTTCTATTAAAACTGTCCGTTCGCAAATCGGACCTCGTTTACTATTTTTACTAAAATTATATTACGAGAAACGTAATTACCCGGAATATAGCGTTATTATTCCAAAAATTCTCGTAAATTCTTTAAAATTCCTATTAATTGCTAGGATCGTCATGACACATTTCTTTTGTAAAACGGACCTGATTTGACATATTTACAAAAATGCCATCCGAAAATATAATAATAATATTCTCAAAATCCGTACGAGCCGGATATTACATTTACGAGTTTTTCCTTAAAAACCCGAAAATTCCTAATTTTTAACTTATTCGCAAATCGGTTTAACTTTGTCCAATAACGTTCAATACGTCCTTTATATCGTCAATCATAATCAAACTATTAATTTCGGGCCCTAAATCGACATTTTTATCGAAACCTAAACGAAACCCTAATTGTTTAAAACTCCATAAACCTCGAAATAAAAGCTCTAAAACTATAGAGACATACCTAGAACGTCGATTGGAGAGGAAAACGTGAAGGAAACGGAACGATCGGAGGTCAGAACGGAGGTCAGAGGAGGGAGATCGTTTGTTGGCGTGAGGGAGAAGAGAAAAACACTCTCTGGTGTTTCGTGAAGAACAGGAAGAATGGAGAAGAAATAAAAGAATTTGGTATTTTCATTAAAAATTGACTTGTAAATTACCAAATTGCCCTTACCTTTGATTTATATAAGTTTCGTCCTTCGTTTCGTTAATCGGCCAACAATCTGGATTCTCCAAATTTTCTTATTTCGCCAATACGTCCAACTTATTATTTGGGTCCTAATAAAACTGTCCGTTCGCAAAACGGACCACGTTTACTATCTTTACCAAAACGTCCTTTATATTACGAGAAACGTAATTACTCGGAATACAGCGTTTAATCTCCGAAAATTCTCATAATTTCCTTAAAATTCCTATTAATTGTTAGGATCATGATGACGCTTTCTTTTCGTAAAACGGATCTGATTTGCCATATTTACAAAATGTCATCCAATAATATGATAATAATATAATATACGGGTCCGTACAACTGGGTATTACATTCCACCCTCCTTATTCAGAATTTTGTCCACAAAATTAAATCATACAAATAACTCAGGATATCTGGTCATCATATCCTGGTGTCGCTCCCAGGTAGCCTCTTCCACCTCGTGGTTCCGCCATAGGACCTTGACTAGCGGAATCTCTTTGTTGCGCAATACTTTGATGGAAGTCTCCAAAATACGTACCGGCCTCACTTCGTAAGCTAGGGTAGGCTGCACCTCAATCTCTGTAGCCTCCACGATATGCGACGGATCGCGCAAACATTTCCAAAGCATAGACACATGAAATACGTCGTGGATACCCTCCATAGAAGCTGGAAGCTGTAATCGATACGCCATCTTCTCGATCCTCTTCAGAATAGGAAAGGGCCCCACATAACTAGGGTTCAACTTACCCCTCCTTCCAAATCTTGCAACACCCTTGAACGGAGAAACTTTCAAATAAACCTCATCGCCTTCCTCGAACTCTAGCTCTCTCCGTCTGGTGTCAGCATAGCTCTTCTGCCTGCTCTGTGCTACCTCTATACGTTGTCGAATAATGGCAATCTTCTCTGCCGTCTGTTGTAGAATCTCAGGACCACCGATGCTGGCCTCGCCAACCTCGTCCCAATATAACGAAGATCTACATTTCCGACCATACAGCGCCTCATATGGAGCCATGCCAATAGTAGCCTGGAAGCTGTTATTATAAGAGAACTCGATCAGTGGCAAATATCTGCTCCACGATCCCTGAAACTCCAGCACACATGATCTGAGCATATCCTCCAGAATCTGATTCGTCCTCTCTGTCTGTCCATCAGTCTGAGGCTGAAATGCGGTGCTAAAATTAAGCTGAGTCCCCATAGCTTTGTGCAGACTCTTCCAGAACTTCGAGGTAAATCTCGGATCTCGATCCGGGACAATAGAAACTGGCACGCCATGCAGTCTGACAATCTCCTGCACATAAAGCTCGGCGAGCTGATCCATAGACGATGTCATCTTCACAGATAAGAAGTGGGTCGACTTTGTCAATCGGCCCACGATCACCCATACGCCATCATGGCCCTTCGTCGTCCTCGGGAGCCCCATAATAAAGTCCATAGAGATCTGCTCCCACTTCCACTCCGGAATCGGTAGTGGCAATAACGTTCCGGCCGGTCTCTGGTGCTCTGCCTTCACCTGTTGACATACTAGGCAGGTCTGAACGTACTTGGCAACCTCCCTCTTCATGTTAGGCCACCAGAAATGTTGTTTCAAATCCCGGTACATCTTAGTACTTCTCGGGTGCACAGAATATGCCGAAGAATGTGCCTCGGCCAATATCTCTTTCTTCAGATCCTCGTCGCTAGGCACGTACCACCTATGCCTGAACTTCAGAATACCATCCTCTGATAAATGGAAATCCGACGAGTCTCCCAATGTCATGCTCGATCGAAGCTCCTCACACTTCGAATCACTCTGTTGAGCCTCACGTATACGATCAAGAATGGCCGGCCTGAGAGAAATGTTGGCGAGCATACTGGACAACTCTGCCACTATCTCCACATCAAACCTCTCAATCTCAGACCGCAGCGTAACTGACATCACTGCTAATGAAGGCTGACTCGTGGAAGGCACTCTACTCAAAGCATCAGCTACCTTGTTCCCCTTTCCTGGGTGGTACTTGATATCAAAATCGTAATCTTTGACGAACTCAAGCCACCTTCTCTGACGCATATTCAGCTCCTTCTGCGTAAATAGGTACTTCAGGCTCTTGTGGTCGGAAAATATCTCGCACTGCTGCCCATACAAATAATGTCTCCATATCTTCAGTGCGAAGACCACAGCTGCTAACTCAAGGTCGTGCGTAGGGTAATTCTGCTCGTACGGCTTCAACTGCCGAGAAGCATAAGAGATAACTCTCCCCTCCTGCATCAATACACAACCGAGTCCTACTCCCGATGCGTCACAATAAACACTGTATCTGACACCTTCAACAGGTAACGCCAGTACTGGAGCAGTGTCAATCTCTGCTTCAACTCCATAAAACTATCATCACAAGCAGGCGACCAAATAAACCTCTCGTCCTTCCGAGTCAATCGTGAAAGGGGAAGTGCGATCTTCGAGAATCCCTCTATAAACTTCCGATAATAACCTGCCAATCCGAGAAATCCACATACCTCACGTACGTTCTTCGGCTGTGGCCAATCTCTGACCACCTGAATCTTGCTCAGATCCACAGAAACTCCGTCCTGTGATATGATATGGCCAAGGAAGCTCACACTGTCAAGCCAGAACTCGCACTTCGAAAACTTTGGATACAGTTGGCGTTGACTCAGAATCTGTAAAACGATCCTCAGATGCTCCTCGTGCTCTTCCTTCGTCTTGGAGTAGATCAGGATGTCGTCGATGAAAACCACCACGAACTTGTCCAGATACTCCTTGAAGACACGGTTCATCAGATCCATAAACGCTGCAGGGGCATTAGTAAGTCCAAAAGACATGACAAGGAACTCGTAATGCCCATACCTCGTTCGGAATGCCGTCTTCTGAATATCTTCCTTCCGGACCTTCAGCCGATAATAACCCGAGCGTAGGTCAATCCTGGAAAACACTCGGGCACCCTGTAGCTGATCAAATAGGTCATCAATCCGCGGCAGTGGATACTTATTCTTCACCGTCAATTTGTTCAACTCTCTGTAATCAATGCACATCCTGAGGGTCCCGTCTTTCTTCTTGACGAATAGAACAGGCGCACCCCAGGGTGAAATACTGGGTCGAATAAAGCCTTTCTCTAGTAACTCATCAAGCTGAGTCCTCAACTCTCTCAACTCAGCTGGTGCCAATCGATACGGGTTTTTAAACCTCGGCGCGGAGTTAGGATATACGTCAATAGTGAATTCGATCTCCCGGTCTGGTGGTAACCCAGGAAGATCATCAAGAAAGATCCCAGAGAACTCTCTGACAATAGGAATGTCGCTCGGCTTTTCTCCGCTGAGCAACTGACAATCAAATAAAGAGGCCAAATAAATAGAGCACGCACCTTTAAACTGCTCGTTGACCTTCATGGAATAATAAATAGGCGAGCTACTCAATCTGCTCATCGCCTGATAAGAAAACTCAGCTTTACCCGGGGGTCGAAAGGTGACAATTCCGGATCGACAATCAATGGTGGTGAAGTGCTGTGACAGCCAGTCCATCCCTAAGATCAGATCATAATGCTCGATGCCCATAACAATAAGGCGAGCATAGAGGGTGCGATCCCCAATCGAGATAATATTGCCCTGAACAATACGACCTGACTGCATACGCTCACCCGAAGGTAGCATCACATTGTATTCGCACTTTGCTAACTCAGGCGCAAGCTTTAGTCTAGACACACAAGCGGTGGAAACAAAGGAATGCGTAGCCCCTGTGTCTAATAAAGAAAATACAGGAACACCAGAAACCAATATAGTACCTGCTATCACGGCAGGCTGATCCTCGTTAGCAACATCACCAGGTTCGATAAATGCGAAGATCCTCGGCATAACCTCCTCTGATCACTGCTTGACTGATCTCGGCCGGGCTTAGGACAATCTTTGACAAAATGGCCCGCATCACCACAACGATAACACACACCCATGCCCAATCTGCACTGGCCATTGTGTTCCTTCTGACATTTCGGGCAAACAGGTACCTGAGAAGCACCCTGTACTTGCTTCGCCTTTCCCCTGTCATTACTTCCCTCAAGAGGTCTCTTCGCACCCCTCTGCTGCTGTTGCTGAGGCTGTGCCCTAGGTTGCCAGCCTTTGCCCCTGATCTGAGGGTGAATCTCTCGAAAGAAGCCCTTAGCTGGCTCCCTCGGCTTGACAGAACTCTGCTCAACTGCCTCAATGTCGAGGGCTCTGGCCACTATCTCGTCGTAGGATACATTACATACCCCTGATATCGTAAGGCGCATCCGGAACTCTTGGACAAGTCCCTGTAAAAACCGACGCACCTTATCCTCGTTGACGCTGACCTGCCGTGGTGCAAATCGAGACAGCGCCTCAAATCTCCTAACGTACTCATCAATAGAAGCAATCTGCCACAACTGCATAAATTCAACCATCTTCGCCTCTCATACGGTATGGCTGAAATATTTGTCGTAGAATAACTCTCTGAATCTCTCCCAGCCCATAATAGTCACATCGGTGGTCGTCTTCACAATGTCCCACCAGAATCGGGCATCTAAGGCCAAATGATAGGTCACCAGTGCAACATTCTCTCCATCCTCTATGCTAGCATACGCCAGCATGTCCTCCATAGTACGAATCCACTCCTCGGCTGAAGTGGGATCCGTAGATTGCCCGTTGAATATCGGAGGCTGGAGCTTCTGAAATCTCTCCATCCCCCGGTTACCCAGAATAGCAGCCTCCCGAGCTCTAGTGCCCTCTCGGTCAATCAAAGTACCCAGCTGTTGAGACTGCCTCTCCATCTGCTGAGCCTGTCTCTCCATATACTGAGACTGCTGGGCAATAAAATCTTTAAGAGTATCAGTCGTATCATCGCGGTCGTCTCGGTCATTTCGTGGACGCACCATAATTATAAAATTCCTATAAAAGTTAAACAAATATTCTAAGAAACTAGAAATCGAATAAAGCTATAAACATACTTACAGTTGATGAAGAATGTCCGCGTAGTGGCTGTGCAGTTGAGCAGTCTACAGAACCGATTTTAAAACCCGGGGACTCTGATACCATAATTGTAGCGACCCTAATACTGTACCCAATTTTCGTACTATATATATATATATATATATATTTTTATACTTCCCATCAATTACTTATCCCTATACTTAAAATAAACTCTAAGCTGAAACTAAACCGAAATCGAAACCAGAATCGAAATCGGAATTGAATTATAACTTTTAAAACAATTAAAACTTTAAAAGCATTTAATTAAAACTTAATTTAATTAAATTAAAAACAATTTAACTAATAATTAAAAAAATAGAGAGGCGATTATTCGCTGGGGCGAATAATCGCCACTCCCTTTGGATTTTTCCAGAGGGAGGCGATTCAATCGCCAGGGTTGGCGACTATTTGCCAACCCCTCTGCCCCTGCTTCCTATCCTTCGTTCCTCTACAATAATATCAAATAAAACACACTATAATTTTCATTCTTTCCACTATTAACCATTCACCTAATAAACAACTTGAAATACATTTTTAAAACTAAGAACATTTTCATGAAAACGAACTGCATGGATACGTTTAAAACCTAAACAAATCCTCCTATTTCAAATCACCACGCAGTTCCAGAATACATTCAATGAAAGACTTTTCCAAACCATTATAAAACAGTTTCCAAAACATCAACCTGTACATAAATACCTATCAACTATCCAGAATCCAACAACCTAAAGTATTTCTATACAAACATTAGCCCAAAATGTTCTAAACCCTCAAAATCTATACATACTGTCCCCACGGGTCAAGTAAGCCTCGACTGCGCCAGCACACCACCGCAGCCATCCTCCGTCAACTGGACTCAAGCCTCAGGAGGAGGAATCTCGTCCTCACCTGTATCCTTGAAGTCACCTACACCATACAATACACTATGAGACAAAAATCTCAGCAAGACTCGTAAATGCAACTATATGCTATGCGTGTGAGTTCAGAAATCATGCAGCATTTTCTTTACTTTATTCTGTGGGTGTCACCGAGATCTCAGCCTCCTAACTGGAGAGAGCACATCCAGCGGGCGGACTACTCTTTCCAGCTAGAAGAGGGGGGTACACGCTTACAACACGTACAGTCGTGCCTGAGCCCCATCTCGCATGACCATACATATGAGTGCAATAGATGTGGTATTGTGACAAGCCCCTGCGTGCCTCCACAATAGGTCAAGCCCCTCTCCAGGCCACATTACGAGTACATAATAGATGTGGTATTGTGACAAGCCCCTGCATGCCTCCACAATAGGTCAAGCCCCTCTCCAGGCCACATCGCCATTTTCAAAACATTGTGCGGAAATTTATTTTCATGCTCTTTCTTTAAAACACGTGATGCATGAACAGTTCATAACAGAATTTAAACACTCAACATACATACCATCAAGACTGTAAAATATAATCTACAAAACAAATAAACCTAATTACCCCACCAAAACAATATAAACTAGTGCGTCACCAAACTCCTCGAAACGACTTCGATGTACGGTGTAGGCCAATCGGCCAGAAAAGAATCACGAGAACTTACCTCGTGTCCAAAGCAGCTTAAGCTCCGTCCACGAGCATTGTTTGTCTGAAGCAAAACGCAATATCGACGTTAAAACTAATCTAAGTTAATAAACGTCCAAATTGTCAAAACCTTAACTAAAGGATTTTTCCTAAAATCATAACTTAACTAGTCGAAGCATTTAAACTACCAATTAGTGCTCGATAGTTCGAAATCACATTTACGAGTTTTTCCTTAAAAACCCGAAAATTCCTAATTTTTAACTTATTCGCAAATCGGTTTAACTTTGTCCAATAACGTTCAATATGTCCTTTATATCGTCAATCATAATCAAACTATTAATTTCGGGCCCTAAATCGACATTTTTATCGAAACCTAAACGAAACCCTAATTGTTTAAAACTCCATAAACCTCGAAATAAAAGCTCTAAAACTATAGAGACATACCTAGAACGTCGATTGGAGAGGAAAACGTGAAGGAAACGGAACGATCGGAGGTCAGAACGGAGGTCGGAGGAGGGAGATCGTTGGTTGGCGTGAGGGAGAAGAGAAAAACACTCTCTGGTGTTTCGTGAAGAACAGGAAGAATGGAGAAGAAATAAAAGAATTTGGTATTTTCATTAAAAATTGACTTGTAAATTACCAAATTGCCCTTACCTTTGATTTATATAAGTTTCGTCCTTCGTTTCGTTAATCGGCCAACAATCTGGATTTTCCAAATTTTCTTATTTCGCCAATACGTCCAACTTATTATTTGGGTCCTAATAAAACCGTTCGTTCGCAAAACGGACCACGTTTACTATTTTTACCAAAACGTCTTTTATATTACGAGAAACGTAATTACTCGGAATACAGCGTTTAATCTCCAAAAATTCTCATAATTTCCTTAAAATTCCTATTAATCGTTAGGATCATGATGACGCTTTCTTTTCGTAAAACGGATCTGATTTGACATATTTACAAAATGTCATCCAATAATATGATAATAATATAATATACGGGTCCGTACAACTGGGTATTACAAAGAAAGTCTCTGGGAAATGTTGGGTTAGCTCTCTGGAATCTCGGATTCCAGAGATGAGATTAGTCACTGCAATACAGCGATCGGGCACTGCATTATGCAGCGACTGATTGCTGCATAATGCAGCGATCGGGCACTGCATTATGCAGCGACGGATCGCTGCATAATGCACCGATCGGGCGCTGCATTGTGCAGCGCCTATAGCGACTGATCGCTGCTTCGTTTTTCCTCTGATTTCCGATTCTGCCCCTGTGCGATTTGATAAATGTCTTAAATAGTTTTAACTGTTTTAAATTGTTTTATTAAAATATTTAAGTTATATTTAATGATTATATGTTTTGTTTTAAATGATTTAAAGACTATATTTTAGTTCCGACTTCAATTCTGATTTCGACTTCAGTTTAAATTTCGCATAAAGTTTTAATTAAGCATAAGGATAAAAAAAACAAAAAAATAAAAATATATATTACGGGAAATTGGGTACAGTATTAGGGGTGTTACACAAGGAGAGTTTGTCTTGGATGTGGCTAAGCAAAAGACTTCTAAGGCAGTCTCTGTAAGGCGTGGTAAAAGAAAGCTTATCCTGCCAGAGGAGTCAACTGCTGAAGGAGGGGATTAGTTTGGAATTCCAGCCTTTGATAACTCCCCCTATCATTCTCATGTTTCTCGGTTCCACATGCCAAGATATCCTGCCCCATCCTCTGCCGCTTCTCCTCATGAGGCACTCTCAGTTCCTTCATCTGTGCTTCCTCCAGTGCCAGTGTGTCCTCCTTTTCCTCCCCTGCAGCTCCTCCATCTCCAGTCCAACAAGCTATACCTTCTCCACCAGTCCAACCACCTCCTTCATTACTAACACCTCCTCCTGTCCAACCTGCTCCACTAGTCCTAACAGCTCCACTTGTCCAACTCTCCTCTCCAATTCCATCAGTTACTCCTGCCACTCCTCTGACTTATCAGCGGAGATTTTCCTTGAGTGAGACTCAGTACAATTATTTAAAGGCTACTATTGCCAGTCTAGGGTCAGCCCTTTGTCAGCTTGAAAAATCTCTAGACGCCAAGCTTGAAAAGACCCAAAAGAACATGAGCATTGCTGTAGATACTGGTCTTGAGTTGCTGGCAACGAAAATGGATGGTCACCGACGCATTGTTGCCAAGGAACTTGAGTCTCTCAGATCCTCTGTTGACAATCTGAATCCCGAACCTGAACCTAACCCCAAATCCTCTAGTTCTGTTAGTGTCTCAGAGGCCTGCTATGAAGATCTTTTTCTTCCCTTTTCCAGGCCTGCAGTTGCTGAAGATGTGCGCTTACTGTCGTTGGATCTTCAGGAGGCTGAACTTGCATTCTCTCCTCCTGTTGCTTCTACTGCTAGTCTTTTTGTCGAGCCTCCTCCATGTATGGACATGGTGGTGTACACAGAACCTTCTCCACCTCTGGCTCCCTGCCAGGCCATGGTGGTCTATCAACCACCCATCCCTCATGATATTCATTCACTTCCAGCACTTGTAGATGCATATTTCAATCCAAACCTTGAAGTGCATTCTTGGATTCAACAAGCTTTTTGGAATCATTTTTTAGGTTTCTTTAAATAGATGATATATATATTTTTTTTTGTATCCAATTTTATTGATATTCTACTATTAATTACTCTGCTATTTTTTTCTGAATCGATTGTTTTGTTGAATGCATTGCTTCTGCTGTCTCTCTGATTGTTTTTGATAATGTCAATGGGGGAGAATATATTTGATTGATGATGGACATGCATGTGGAATTAGTTACTATAATTTGTGTATGCATATTTTGGAAATCTGAAAATCTGAGAAATCTGAAAATCTGGATATATGCATGTTTTTGAAACTCTGGTATGCTCCGTGTTTTTTTTTTGGAATATATGCATTTGATATGGGGGAGCTAAGATTATGGGGGAGTAATATTTAATCAAATTTATACTCATAGATTGTCATAATAAAAAAGGGGGAGATTGTTGACTTAAATAGTGTTTAAGTCTAAATACGTTTTTGATGATGTATTAGAATGCTAAGTATGTAATTTGATTATGTTTATTAAATGAGAATAATGAATTATACATGTGATTTAATCTGTTGGAAATACCCTCGAAAAGAGTATTTTAGTTATCTAATGAATCTGGTCAAGTGTTCTAGGTGTGATAGTTAAACAGGGCTGAGAATTTCATATCGACCTATTGAAGAAAAGAATGGCATCCACCAATAGGAAAATGACAAAAGCGGTGTAATTTAAATAAGCTACATCTGCCGATCGCTAAACGACAAAAGGCGAAGTCGTTCAAAGCTACATCTGCCGATTGCTAACCGACCAAAGGTGAAGTCGTTTAAAGGTTATTTCTGCCGATGGCATTTGAAGCTACTCCTACCGATGGCGGTTCAGCGTTGATAATATTACACCTGCCGATACCGGTTCAAGCAATGAAATGTTGTTTCTGCCGATGAAGTTTCAAGATGCATCTGCCGATGGTTTTTCAATATACATCTGCCGATGGAGTTCAAAGCTTACATCTGCCGATAGCATTTCAAGTTGCATCTGCCGATGGCATTTCAAGTTGCATCTGCCGATGACATTTCAAGTTGCATCTGCCGATGACATTTCAAGTTGCATCTGCCGATAGCTTATCATATTGCATCTACCGATGGCGTTTGAAGATACTCATGCCGATAGCTTTTTAAAGACTTCAACCGGTGATCTTCCGCCAGAATTCAAAATAACCGCGAAGCTACAGTGACGTCGTTTTCAGCCTTAACTTCAGAACATTAATGGCAACAACGAACAACAATTTCAGATGCAACGGATATCTGCTTTAGTACGGATGCTTCCCAACGGTAATATTTTCCATTTGAAGAAAGAAGCATTCAATTCTGTGAAGCAGAAATGAGACAGAGTATTTAAGCCGAGGTTAGAACACGAAGAAACAACTTTTGCAAATTTTACTCTTGAGGCCTAATTTGCGAAATCTATCATACTCTGTATTTCTTCTACACCTCTCGATTTTAACTTGAGATTTAATCCTTGTGAGAGTGTAGTCTGTGCTTGTAATTTGCAAACTCAAAAACTGTAAAGGCAGTAGATTGTCGCCCGTGAAAAACAATCAAGATCTGTAAAAGGCAGTTGATCGGAGCCCGGAATTTTGATCTGTTTATTCTCGTGAGGAGAAGGTTAAGGATCTTCAAGGGGGAACCTTGAAGCGTGGATGTAGGTAGGTTTTGGCCGAACCACGTAAAAAACTCTTGTGTTGGTTTTTCTCTCTCTCTGTTATTTTTATTGTTGTGTTGATTTGCTGCTAGTTTAATAAAATCAAAAAGGTCTAATTCACCCCCCTCTTAGACAATCTCGATCCTACACTTCTATCGTCCATAGATTCTGCCTTTTATTTTCAACGTCCATAGGCCATTGTTGTCTACTGATTTTGCCTTCTATTTCAAACGTCCACGGCTTCTGTCACCCACAGTAAGTCTTCCACGACATGACTTCCAGTTTTTGTTTTCCCCATTTTATTAAGTATTCCACTGCATGTCTGTCGTCCATTCTGCCTTCCAATTTCTATCGTCCATTTCTGTTTGTTTCTTCCTGCTCTCGTCCAGAGTACTCATCCAAGTTTTTAATATCCCTATCTTCCTGTTTTTCTTCTGCCATGTATTTCTATAATCTGATTTCAATATGTCATCGCCTTTTGTCTCCCTGTTTTTCTTCTGCTATTTATTTCTAAAGTCCGACTTCTAATATGTTTTTCAGACTAAATTTTCAGATAAGGTTTTCCCTGCCTTCTGTCTTCCTAGTTTTCTTCTGCCATCTATAACTGTCATCCAGATTTTTATATGTCTTCCTGTTTTCTTCTGTTATTCACTGTAGCCTTCCAGTCTTCAATTCAAGAGAAGGCTTTCTCTGTGTTTATGTCTTATATCTTCCAACTTCTGTTTCCTGAACATCATGTCTGCCGATTTCCTGTCTTCCAATTTTATATCTTCTAACTTATGTTTTTCCCGAATGTTAAGACTTTCGATTTCTTGTCTTCCAAAGTTGAAGTCTTCCATTTTATGTCTTGCCATATTAAATGTTCCAGAGTTTTAGAAAGTCGAAAAATTTCTCATCCAAAATGTGAAAGTCAAACTCAACGTTAGGTTGAGTGTCGTGGCGGCCCTAGGTGGTTTGGGGTCGTTACAAATTTATTCGTTAAATCTAACACATTGATATTACGTTTTTCATTTAATAAATAAGACGTTCTTAACTCGATTTCTTAGCCATCTAGTAATTTCTAACCAAAGTTTAAACTTTGTGCAATTGAAAAGTTTGAAGTTGTTAGATTAAATGAAATCGATGAAAGATCGAGTCAATACACCTTATTAACTGAAAAATGTGACATGCACGGGTTTGACAAATTGACAGCAATGTTCAAATTATTGATAGATGAAATGTTTTAATTTGTTTAAAAAATATTTTATGGTCTAATTTGTAAAAATATTTTTACATCAATATCTAAATTACACTTTATCCTTGTTTAAATTATTGGATCTTGGTTGCCAAGTGTGCACTTTTTTTCTTATATAAAAATAATAGTTAACCAAAAAAAAGACATGTCACCTGTGATTTCTATTTTTTGGGAAAAATATGATGTCTTTTTTCAAGAAATTTAATTAAAAGAAGATTATTATTATTTTGAAAAATAAAAACTAAAATGGGTCCAAAACTCAACTAAAAGTTTAGTAGAGAGATTTAGGTAATCATGAATTATATATCTTATTATCAAATTTCAATCAATTATATACATTTACACCTTAGTTTTATATTGTAATCTTACAATATATATGAGATTTATGCATCACTCATATGTTGATTCAAACAATTTATTATTTTAATTATTTATAATTAATTATTTGGGAAAAGTACCCTTTAGACTCCAACGTATGGGGTCAGTGACCATTTGGTACCTAACGTTTGTTTTGTACCCAATCAAATCCTAACGTATAAAACGTTTGCAATTCAAACCCTGCCGTCAATTTTTCAGTTAAAATTGACAGATGCCTTTTTAAAATTACCAAACTACTCTCTCTCTCTCTCTCTCTCTCTCTCTCTCTCTCTCTCTCTGAGAACAGAGGCCAAAGACCAAACCGTGCTACTACCAGTAGCTAAAAATCTCCGATCATACCATAATAATTTCCGGCGATGTCCTGCAGCTGTTGTAGTCTGAGCAGGGCATGGCAGCAAAGTGTCTACAACCTTGATTGGTATACAAATTTTGAGAATGTAAACCTGGCCAAAGGTGAGGAGAAGCGAAATAAAGCCCAGAATCATCAGCTCTGATGAATGAAAATAAAATGGTAAAACATATTAGATCAAGAAAACGAGAATATTATCAGAAACAGTAAATCAAAGTATGATTTCAGGGAAGAACACAATCAGGAACTCAAAAAAAGAAGCCTTACTGGCTTTGACTTTCTCCAGCGCCTCGAACAAAGCTTTCTTCTGCCTTTCTGTAAACCACTGTAAAAGAAGAAATTGCAATTTAGGAAAACAGCGAATTAGAAATACAAACCAGAAAAGAAAATAGAGAAAAGCGATGCGTACGGCTACGAGTTTGTGAAGGACTTTTTCCAAGTCGAGTGAAATAAGAATGATGACGGCACATACACCGGCAACAGCCCAAGAAGGCGTCTGATCAAGTTCACTGGTGGTGCCATCGCTGGCCGGAGCGGCTATTACGGCGGATACCAGCAGAGACCACGAACACAAATAAAGTCGACGGAAGGAAACTTAGATGGGCAGGCACTAATGGTGAACTGGGGACCGACTCGGAATACGGATTTCTTCGACAAACGGCCTCTGTTCTGAGAGAGAGAGAGAGGGTAGTTTGGTAATTTTAAAAAGGCATCTGTCAATTTTAACTGAAAAATTGACGGTAGGGTTTGAATTGCAAACGTTTTATACGATAGAGTTTAATTGGGTACAAAACAAACGTTAGGTACCAAATGGTCACTGACCCCATACGTTGGAGTCTAAATGGTACTTTATCATAATTATTTTATAAAATAATGAATAATGTTAAATTATAAGTTAGAGTATCAAATTAAAATATACATGTAACGCCCCGAATTATATAAACCCAGTTCATTACTCGAAATATTGAACCACGCTATGACATTATAAGAAAATCCTAAAATTTCACTAAAAATAAAAATTTGATGTTTAACGTAAGAACTTGCAGCGGAAAAATATTTGTGTAAAACGACACTCATTAAATAATTAAAATATTAAAGACTGTTGGTTGAAAGAAGACAAAAGAAAAACAGAACACTTCTACCGCTGAATAGTTCCAGTGGTATAATTAGAGACAGAATAGTCTCGGCGGTGGAAACAAGAATAGGAGACATCTACCGCCGAACAGTGTCGGTGGTAGAAGCAGAAACAAAAGGCATCTTCTGCTTCCAACATCCACCGCTCGCGTAAGCCGAACGACACGTCGACTTTCACGCATCTACCGATCACACCCGTCGACGACATGTCGACTACTCGCATCCACTGGTCACAAAACGATAAAAAATCTAATACTCACTCCTATGTTCACATCCACCGGTCACAAACAACAAAAATTCTACTCACATCTTCCGCTGAACAATACCAGCAGAAACAACTTAGACTCATCGGTAGAAGTAGAAATAAACGCCTTCTTCCGCTAACCACGTGACTTTACTAAACTAACCCACGTGACTCATTAACTCAAAATTTAACAACTCATCATCCACCGATAAACTAAACTTCAACATCTACCGATGGATTACATCCACCGATAGACTAAACTTCAACATCTACCGATGGACTACATCCACCGATAGACTAAACTTCAACATCTACCGATGGATTACATCCACCGATAGGCAGAAATACCCAATTTTAACCAATAGGCAACAGAGCAGCATACAAACTATTTTCACTCTAAATAAAGAACAGCTCTGGCCACTAAAAGAACTAGTGCATTTTACTAAAATCCTTCAAAAACAACTTAATCCACAATTTTCAAAAATCCAGAATAGTAGACTACGACTAAAACCAAATCATGTTTTCACATCAGAAAAACACCAGACAATATATATAAAAGAAACATTAAACTACTACTACCACCAACATTCTCAGTATATTTAAACTGAACCACTGTCATCTAACATTCACACCTACTGACATTAGTTAAACCGCCTCATCAGAAACACCAAACCGTGGCATTAAAGTGCTCCCCCAACCAGCCTATTCCTCAACATGCTCAGAGAACACACCTTCTGAAGCTTCTTCACCTACATCACAAAACTCATCTATTAGCCTAATGCTAAATAAGTAAAGCAATAATGAAATGATATGCTGAAACGTAAATCCTAATTATGCAGTTTATACTTTCACATCTTAGTTGCATTTACGTTTTTTCTCTGATCTGATCCCTCGGTTCCATCGAGAGTTGGATCATTTTTCCTAAAGTCATACATCCTCTTCATAAATTAAGGGGCGGATTAATTCCCTTAACAGCTGATCTGATCCTAAATTCCATTGGGAGCGAATCAATTTTCCCAAAGTCATACATCATCTTCATAAATTAAGAGGCGGATTAATTCCCTTAACAGCTGATCTGATCCTAAATTCCATTGGGAGCGAATCAATTTTCCCAAAGTCATACATCATCTTCATAAATTAAGAGGCGGATTAGTTCCCTTAACAGCTGATCTGTTACAATCCATTCATACCTTACCGTGCCATTACATGTAAATTCATTTTTGTGTACTTTCCAAAAGCATGATACATGACATACAGAAAACATTCAAACAAGCATAAACCTACTATTTTGTGATGTAGACCCAAAGGTACACACATACTCTACTTATCTGGTTTCCTGGAAAAGCTTGGTTGCAACCTACTTCGGGTTTTGCTCAAACCTATAGTCGTAGACAGAGTATTAGTTAAGCTTCATTCTAAACTATCATCAAATCTACCCGAGCTCATAAGAAAACTGGTTTGGGAACTCAGATCATCAAGCATTCCTGATATGCCCCAAACCTGAACTAATTCCCACTTACAGCATTCTCAACGCTCACATTTAAAATCCCCTCTAACATCGATAGTTACAATGTAACAAGAAATCGAAGTAGAACTCACCTAGCTTGGAGAGAATGGAAGGGAAAATCACCGAGAGAAACTCTGCTTAGCTGCTGAATGCCGAAAAAGAAAAATGAGAAAACAGTGGCTGCTAAATCTCATTAAACCCTCTCGTAAATACGTTATCCACTATAAATCTCAAAATACCATTATGCCCTTACTTAGTCACTCATTAACCTAATCAATAATTCTCCCAATTTTATCTATAAAACGTACTCTACAAATTGGTTAAGTAAATTGGTTCAATGAAACCGGGTGTTACAATCTACCCTCCTTTAAAAAATTTTGTCTCCAAAATTCAATACCTGAATAATTCTGGATGTTGGTCCATCATGTTCTGCTGGCGCTCCCAAGTTGTCTCTTCTATGCTCTGGTTACGCCATAACACTTTCACTAGCTGAACCTCCTTATTACGCAGTATTTTTGTTGCATAGGCCAAAATTTCCACTGGTTTCTCCTCATAGGTAAGGGTAGGATGAATTTCAACGTTATGTTGTTCCACAATCTGAGTTGGATCCCGCATACACTTCTTCAACATGGAAACATGGAACACATTATGGATTCCTTCCATAGTGGTTGGTAACTGTAATTGTTAAGCTGTCTTCCCAATCCTTTTCAAGATTGAAAATGGTCCAATAAATCTGGGGTTCAACTTGCCTCTCTTACCAAATCTCACAACTCCTTTGAATGGTGTACCTTAAGAAAAACCTCATCACCAACTTCAAATTCTAATTCTCTACGTCTTCTATCGGCATAGCTTTTCTGTCGGCTTTGAGTTGTTAAGATTCTCTGTCGGATGAGGGCAATCTTCTCCACTGTCTGTTGCACAATATCAGGACCAAGTAAACGTGCTTCACCAAGTTCGTCCTAATACAAAGGAGATCTACATTTTCGTCCATACAGTGCCTCATACGGTGTCATTCCTATTGTTGCCTGAAAACTGTTATTATAAGAAAATTCCACCAATGATAAGTACTTACTCCAAGAACGCTGAAAATCTTATATGCACGCACGAAGCATAACTTCTAATGTCTGAATAGTTCTCTCTGATTGTCCATCTGTTTGAGGGTGAAAAGCTGTACTAAAATTGAGTTGCGTACCCATAGCTTTGTGCAGACTTTTCCAAAACTTAGATGTAAATCTAGAATCTCGGTCCAAAACTATAATGCTTGGAACTCCATGCAGTCTAACAATCTAATGCACATACAACTCAGCGAGTTGATCCATCGAGTATGTCATCTTTATTGGCAGGAAATGGGCAGATTTGGTTAAGCGATCTACTACCACCCAGATTGCATCATGTCCCCTTACTGTTCTAGGCAATCCCACGACAAAATCCATCGTTATTTGTTCCCATTTCCATTCGGGAACTGGTAATGGTTGCAATGCTCCTGCAGGCCTCTGATGTTCAGCTTTAACTTGTTGACAAACTAAGCACAATCCTACGTACTCGGCCACACTTCTTTTCATATTTGGCCACCAATAGTGTTGCTTAAGGTCTCTGTACATTTTTGTACTTCCAGGATGGACAAAAATTCTAGATGAATGAGCTTCCGAAAGGATCTCATTTCGGAGTTCATTAACTGTTGGAACAAACCATCTATTCCGAAACTTAAGAATCCCATCAATGGAACAGTTGAAATCCGAGTTATCGGTAGAATTCATACATGTCTTATATTTGTTACACTCAGCATCAATCACCTGAGCTTCCTTTATTCTATCCAAAATAGTAGGCTTCAAGGTTATGGCAGAAAGCATAGCTGACACACTGACCACAGCTTCCAAGTTAAATTTTTGAAACTCTGCCTCTAAGGTTAACGGTATGTCAAGAATCAATGCAGAGACTGATGTTGGCATTCTACTCAAAGCATCAGCTACTACATTTGCCTTACCGGGGTGGTATTTGATCTCAAAATCGTAATCCTTGACAAACTCCACCCATCTACGTGCCTCATATTTAATTCTTTCTGTGTGAAAATATACTTCAAACTTTTATGGTTCGAAAATATCTCACAAGACTGTCCATACAAGTAATGCCTCCAAATCTTTAGTGCAAAAACCACCGCGGCTAATTCTAAGTCGTGTGTAGGGTAATTCTTCTCGTGTGTTTTCAACTGTCTAGAAGCATAGGCTATTACTTTTCCATCTTGCATCAACACACAACTGAGTCCAACTTTGGAAGCGTCACAATAAATGCTGAACTTTCCATTTTCAACAGGGAGTGTTAATATCGGAGCATGGGTCAACTTCTGTTTCAAGGTCTGAAAACTCGTCTCACATCCTTCAGTCCACACATACTTTACATTCTTCCTTGTTAACCGAGTGAGGGGTGTTGCAATCTTCGAGAATCATTCAATAAATTTCCTGTAATACCCTGCTAATCCAAGGAAACTCCGAATATCAGTGGCATTCTTCGATTGGGGCCACTCCTTAACTGCTTAAACCTTGGCTGGATCGACAGATATTCCATCACCCAAGATCACATGACCCAAAAAGTGAACTCTGTTCAACCAAAACTCACACTTGGAAAACTTGTCATAAAGTTGGTGCTGCCTTTGTAATCCTAACACCAAACTCAAATGCTTTGCATGATCATCCTTTGTACGTGAGTAGATTAGTATATCATCAATAAATACTATGACAAACTTATCCAAATACTCATGAAACACCCTATTCATAAGATCCATGAACGCTGCTGGTGCATTAGTCAAACCAAAAGACATAACCAAAAACTCATAATGTCCATATCTTGTGCGAAAGGTTGTCTTAGGGATATCTTCTGATTTGACTTTCAATTGGTAATAACCGGACCTTAGGTCAATCTTAGAGAAAACACGTGCACTATTAAGCTGGTCGAATAAATCATCAATCATTGGCAATGGATACTTGTTCTTGACAGTTAACTTGTTCAATTCTCGATAATCAACACACATACGCATTGATCCATCCTTTTTCTTAACAAAAAGAACTGGTGCACCCCACGGTGAAAAGCTTGGGCGTATGAACCCTTTTTCCATTAGTTCCTCCAACTGTTTATTTAATTCCTTAAGCTCTGTAGGTGCTAATCTATAGGGATTCTTAGATACAGGTTCGGCGCCTAGGTAAACATCTACAACAAATTCAATATCCCTATCTGGCGGCAAGCCAGGAAGGTCATCTAAAAATACTTCTGGAAAGTCTTGGACAACAAAGACAGTTTGAGAACATGCTTTTCCTACAAACTGTGCGTCTATAACGCTGGCCAGAAAGCATAAATACTCTCGGCATGAAGAAGGTTTAGCGTTGATAGAAGTCATAACAGACATTCCCTTACTTTTCTTCGAGGCTTGAAAGGTATGCTTCAAACCACCAGGGGGTTGAAAACTAACTACTCCAGTCCTACAATCAATTGTGGCATAACACTTGAACAACCAATCCATTCCTAGGATTACATCAAATTTCATTATGTCCATAATAATGAAATCAGCAGGTAAATTCTTATTTCCTACTAACACAACACTATCAAACATCACTTGGTGAGAGTGCATGCATTCACCAGAGGGTAACGCGACGTTAAACACGTGTTCAGTAGGGGTAAACTGTACATCTAACTTGACAGCAAACGCAGATGCTATAAATGAGTGTGTTGCACCTGAATCTATTAAAGTAAAAGCAGGTATAGAGTTGATCAAAACGGTACCTGACACTACAGCGGGTTGTTCCTCATCGCCCGACTCCATCATGGAGAATATCCTCGGCTTTATCTTAGCAGGGTCACTCTTCAAAGCTGGACAGTCTTTGATAATGTGGCCGACTTTGTTACAATTGAAGCATCGGGTGATTCTGGGATTCGGGCACTCCTTGTATGAGTGTCCAACTTCCTCACAATTGAAACATTTTCCCGTCCCAAACCTGCACTCACCCAGGTGACTTTTCAAACACTTCGGGCACTGGGGCAACTTCTTGGTGTCCTGTACCTTCCTTGCTGTTCCCTGGTTATTCTGGCCTTCACTTGGCCTCTTCATTCCTCTCTGCTGATACGGCTGGATAAACTTTCGCGGGACTTCATTCGGCCCAGTACACTTCATCTCCGCTTCTTCCGCCTCCAATGCCGTGGACATAACCTCACTAAAGGACAATCCTTTAATACCACAAAATTTTAGTCCTCTGTACATTTCGAGCTTCAATCCTTGCATAAATTGAAACACCTTATCTTCATTCCTATGAATAAGGTGTCCAGCGAATCTTGATAGTGACTCGAATTGTCTGCTGTACTCAGCCACAGATCCTGTTTGCTTCAATTGTACGAACTCTACTTTCTTCGAAGTTTGGACAGCACTACTGAAATACTTTTCATAGAAGATCTCCTTGAATTGCACCCAAGACATTGCCAAGACATCGGTAGTGGTCTCTATCGATTCCCACCAAAGCTGAGCATCGCCTGCTAGATGGAATGTTGCCAAGGTGATCTTGTCCCCCTCCCCAACATTGGCATACTTGAACATGCTCTCTATCTTCCTAAGTCATTCCTCTGCGACAATCGGGTTAGACGACTTTCCATCGTATGTGGGTGGCTGTAGCCTCCAGAATTTGTCTCCTGAATGTTCATTGCTGGAACCCGAGTTGGCACTTCCCTGTACCTCCCGGTTCAACAACACTCATAACTGGTCGGATTGCTGACGCACCAAATCTGTCTGTTGGCGCACCAAGTCTTTCAGCTGTCTAATTACACTAGGGTCCTCCTCACTTCTCAAATTTGGCATCTCTCTTTGTACCCTTGGTCTTCCTGGTCGTCTAGCCTCTTTGCTATATTCCTGAACAGGGTTAATTACTCTCATAAATATCTAATAGCTAAGGTTAACATAAACACTTACAGTTGTTGAAGTACTTCCATGCAACGATTGACACTGATGAGTAATCTTTTGAACGGTTTAACTGAATGTCTCTGATAGCATATTGTAACACCCCAAATTATATAAACCCGGTTCATTACTCGAAATATTGAACCACGCTATGACATTCTAAGAAAATCCTAAATTTTCACTAAAAATCAAAATTTGATGCTTAATGTAAGAACTTGTAGCGGAAAAATATTTGTGTAAAACGACACTCATTAAATAATTAAAATATTAAAGACTGTTGGTTGAAAAAAGACAAAAGAAAAACAGAACACATCTACCGCTGAATAGTTCCAGTGGTATTATTAGAGACAGAATAGTCTCGGCGGTGGAAACAAGAATATGAGACATCTACCACCGAACAGTATCGGCGGTAGAAGCAGAAACAAAAGGCATCTTCTGCTTCCAACATCCACCGCTCGCGTAAGCCGAACGACACGTCGACTTTCACACATCTACCGCTCACACCCGTCGACGACACGTCGACTACTCGCATCCACTGGTCACAAAACGACAAAAAATCTAATATTCACTTCTATGCTCACATCCACCGGTCACAAACGACAAAAATTCTACTCACATCTTCCGCTGAACAATACCAGCAGAAACCGCTTAGACTCATCGGTAGAAGTAGAAATAAACGCCTTCTTCCGCTAACCACGTAACTTTACTAAACTAACCCACGTGACTCATTAACTCAAAATTTAACAACTCATCATCCACCGATAGACTAAACTTCAACATCTACCGATGGACTACATCCACCGATAGACTAAACTTCAACATCTACCGATGGACTACATCCACCGATAGGCAGAAATACCCAATTTTCATCAATGGGCAACAGAGCAGCATACAAACCATTTTCACTCTAAATAAAGAACAGCTCCGGCCACTAAAAGAACTAGTGCATTTTACTGAAATCCTTCAAAAACAACTTAATCCACAATTTTCAAAAATCCAGAATAGTAGACTACGACTAAAACCAAATTATGTTTTCACATCAGAAAAACACCAGACCATATATATATAAAATAAACATTAAACTACTACTACCACCAACATTCTCAATATATTAAAACTGAACCATTGTCATCTAACATTCACACCTACTGACATTAGTTAAACTGCCTCATCAGAAACACCAAACTGTGGCATTGAAGTGCTCCCCCAACCAGCCTAGTCCTCAACATGCTCAGAGAACACACCTTCTGAAGTTTCTTCACCTACATCACAAAACTCATCTATTAGCCTAATGCTAAATAAGTAAAGTAATAATGAAATGATATGCTGAAACGTAAATCCTAATTATGCAGTTTCTACTTTCACATCTTAGCTGCATTTACGTTCTTTCTCTGATCTGATCCCTCGGTTCCATCGGGAGTTGGATCATTTTTCCCGAAGTCATACATCCTCTTCATAAATTAAGGGGCGGATTAGTTCCCTTAACAGCTAATCTGATCCTAAATTCCATTGGGAGCGGATCAATTTTTCCAAAGTCATACAACCTCTTCATAAATTAAGGGGCAGATTAGTTCCCTTAACAGCTGATCTGTTACAATCCATTCATACCTTACCGTGCCATTACATGTAAATTCATTTTCGTGTACTTTCCAAAAGCATGATACATGACATACAGAAAACATTCAAACAAGCATAAACCTACTGTTTTGTGATGTAGGCCCGAAGGTACACACATACTCTACTTACCTGGTTTCCAGAAAAAGCTTGGTTGCAACCTACTTCGGGTTTTGTTCAAACCTATAGCCGTAGATAGAGTATTAGTTAAGCTTCATCCTAAACTATCCTCAAATCTACCTGAGCTCATAAGAAAACTGGTTTGGGAACTCAGATCATCAAGCATTCCTGATATGCCTCAAACCCGAACTAACTCCCACTTACAGCATTCTCAACACTCGCATTTAAAATCCCCTCTAACATCGATAGTTACAATGTAGCAAGAAATCGAAGTAGAACTCACCTAGCTTGGAGAGAATGGAAGGGAAAATCGCCGGGAGAAACTCTGCTTAGCTGCTGAATGCCGAAAAAGGAAAATGAGAAAACAGTGGCAGCTAAACCTCATTAAACCCTCTCTTAAATACGTTATCCACTATAAATCTCAAAATACCATTATGCCCTTACTTAGTCACTCATTAACCTAATCAATAATTCTCCCAATTTTATCCATAAAACGTACTCTACAAGTTGGTTAAGTAAATTGGTTCAATGAAACCGGGTGTTACAATACACCTAACATTATTCAATTTCAATAGACATCTAAATTTTCATAGCATTTTCTGTAATAAATATCTGCTACTTGTTATGATTTCTGTAAGTGATGTTTTAATAATGCGTCAAAAGTTTAATGGAAAACTTGATTTATGACAAAAAGAATAATCTAAAGGGAAAGACAATGAGCAAAATAGTGACACAGAGATATTGTAACTGTTGTTGATGTTAATGTGATTATTGCCTATGATGAATATTGTTTGACTTTAACACTTCTACCGTGTATTTGAATTATTGATTATGGTGCTTTGATGTTACGTCTCGTGATGAATACTTCTCATCTTACACTAGTGGTAATTATGATCAAGTAAAGATGAAAAATGATGGTGCATCAAAGATTGTCGAAATTAGTGATATTAATTTGGAAATCAATTCAAGATGCAAGTTGACAATGAGTGTTGTTAGACATATTTCAGATATTCAGCTGAATTTTATATCTGATATCTACTGGTAAGCTAGATGATGAAAGTTTTATCAATTGTTTTGGTGATGGTAAATGAAAGCTAAAGAAAGATTCTCTAGTTATAGCCAGAGAAAAGAAGACTAATACTTTTTACCCCATACAGACGAAGTTATGTAAAGTAGAAATAAATTTCTTTGAGAAGTCATATGATATTGAGTTATGACATCAAAGGCTTGGCCGCATTAGTAAGAAGAGACTTCAAACACTTGTCAATAAGCAGTTTCAGGATTTAGCTGCTCGAATTTGAAGACTTGTGTACATTGCTTGTCTAGAAATCCCCACAAGGTTGCATTTTGGACTATCTATCCCTGTAAAAAAGATCAGATTCTTGATTTGATCCATACAAATGTTTGTAGTGTGAAAGATAAAATATTCGACGGTGCAAACTATTTTGTCACATTTATTGACTATCACTCATGCAATATGTTTGCTTTTACTTTGAAAACAAAAAATCAAGTATTAGAAATTTTCAAAAATTTCATGCTTGGGTAGAGAGAGAAACTAGAAGAAAACTTAAATGTGTCGGAATTGATAATGATTGTGAGTGTAAATGACTATTTAAAAAATACTATAAGAGACATGGTTATCTAAACTTTTGTGAGGTGAAGTTTTGAGGATTGTATTTGACTTGATTAACATTTGTCCTTCATCTCTGTTAGATAGTGACGTTCCTAAATGAGTTTGGATAAAGAAAGATGTTTCTTACAAGCACTTTAAAGTGTTTAACTGCACAACCTATGTCCATGTTCTGAAAAGTGAATGATTCGAGTTGGATGATAAAATCAAATAGTGTATCTTCTTGGGTTATTCACATGATAATTTTGGGTACAAATTTTGGGATCCACTTATTAAAAAGATAGTAAGAAGCAAATATGTTGTTTTCTTGGAAGACTAGTTAGTACTCATTAGGTAGAGACCGCACTCAGTTCTAGAATTCCTTGCTAGGTTGGATCCAGTTAGTACACCTTCAACAACTGAGAATCATGGGAGAACCGGAGAGGAAGACCATGGTGATATTGTTTATTAGAGTATTTCTACAGATGATGGAGTTCAACCGATTGATCAAATTGAAGAAGATACTTCATCATCGATCCTAGAAAGAAGATCAACAAGAGATGGAGAGTCTTCTAGGAGATATTTTGTTCATGACTATGTGATGCTTACAATTGGGGAAGAACCAAAAACTTACTACAAAGCTATGTGTCATGAACAAAAGACACAGTGGCAAAAAGTCATACAACATGAAATAAATTCTTTCCGTGATGATCATACATATGAATTGGTAAAGTTAGATAACAGCAAGCAAGTTCTGAAAGATACATGGCTCTACAAGTTGAAATCTGACAACAGTTGCTCATAGTTAAGATGTATAATAATAGATTGCTTGTTAAATGATACAGTAAAAGAAAAGTGTTGATTTTGATGAAATTTTCTCTACAGATGTGAAGATGCCATCTCTTAGAACATTTCGGGGTTTAACTACTTGTTTGAACCTCAAGGTTCAATAACTTGATGTGAAGACTACATTCCTTTAAAGAGGAAATATACATGGGAAAACCATAGGCGTTCAATGTCAGACAAATGAAATGTTGTTTGTAAACAAAAGAAAAGCTTATACGGCTTGAAGAAAGTTCAGAGATAGTAGTACAAGAAATTTGAATATTTCATAACAAGTCAATTATTCAATATAGATGCTAGTGATGATTTCAATAGAGATAGTAGTACAAGAAATTTGAATATTTCATAACAAGTCTTTTGCGATGAAAGACTTGAGACTTGCAAAACAAATTTTAGGTATGGAAATTACTCACGACAGGCAGAATAAAATATTGTGGTTATCTAAGAAAAAGTACATTGAAAAAGTACTTGAGAGATTCAATATGAGTAATACAAAAGTAGTTTTTTCTCTACTTGCAAATTACTTTAGGTTGGGTTTGAAACATAGTCCTTTTAAGTGATAAAGAGAGAGAATCTATGAGTAAAGTACCTTAAACAGTAACCCTTGTAGTTGATGTATATATGGTGTGCACTCGACTAAATATTGTTCATGTCAGTCGAAGTAGTTAGTCAATTTCTCTTTATTCCAGAGAAAAAACATTGAGCATCAGTTATATAGATTATTAGATATCTCAGAGGTAGTACCAAAACATATTTATGTTATGGTAATGGTGAGCGTGTGTATTAAGGTTATATAGATTTTGATTTGGCAAACGATGTCGATTCGAGAAAATCAAATTCTAGGCATATCATCACTTCTCGTGGAGCATCTTTTCTTAAACAACAAAAATGAGTTTTCTTGAAAGATGTTTGAAAGCCATTTAGTAAACTAATCATGTTTTGAGATGAAAGGTAAAAGAAATTTCAGATGCATCTACATTTGGTATAATTTTCCTACTAATTTAGTTACTCACCCCAAACATGTAACGCCTACTTTTCCTTTTATTTAAAAGAGTTCACTTAAAATTTTGAAATCACTTTATTGAAAATGTACAATGGAAGTATTAAAAATCTTAAGTATTCATTAAAATCAAATCAACAATCTAAATTAGTCATTTGAAAACAATACTTAACATCCATAAACATGACGAAACAATAAGTGATATAAATTTTTTTTTAACCCATATAGAAATAAAACGTAAGTTTTCCTCTTCATAGCTTCGAATTGCTATTTGCATTAACACCACATAACATTGCCATAAGAGCACCTCTTCAACTGCATCTTTCATTCGTTTCTTTTATTGTGTACATCATAAAATTTTTCACCCACATCACAAAGTTCAAACTATGCGCCTAACGCTCAATAAGAAATGCATAAACTATCATGAACATGTATGCATATGTAATTTTTGTAAAAACATTCTTATCGCGGTTCTTTCTCACTTGGTCATTTATTCTTGATTTAGTTTTGATATACAATCCATTTGTTAGAGGTAATGCAATCTAGGAAAGCAAGAAGACACCTCATGATCTCGTTTTATGGAACAACCTACTCATAATCTCACCTAACAATAAAGGTTATGTTTATTTAGCCATTCTTTCATCTTTTCGTCTTTATGACTGTCTTTTCTGCCAATATTTCTTTCTTTATTTGTTTCTTTGTTCTCTTTAAATATTTCTTAATAGATTTTTTTTTATAATGCATGAGTCTTACGTAAACATACGACGCAAAACATAGCATATCTTCGAGTCAGCTCATCTGTTCTTTGTATTCAATGATAACCTACAACGTATCATAAAAGTATAAATATTTTTACATCTATCAAATTATCAAATGAAGCATATCCTCAAGCAATATCATTCTCGATGTAATAATAAGCTATACAAAATAACATGTCGCATAACATATTCTTGCATTCATGTCCATTAACGTGTCATATTCACGAGTTTACAATAAAACATATCTTCGAATAAATATTGTAAACGTAACATAAAAATAACTCCTCGAGTGATTATCATCAAAAGTATGACGATAAAATAAATCCTCAAGTCATGATTATTGTAATAATAACAATAAGACAAGTTCTCAAGTTATTCTAAAGTAAACATAACAATAAGACAAGTCTTCTATCAATAAGTCTTCAATCAATCGACATAATATAACTATAAAATCTATCACTTCGTGAAGTAAGTGTTAACTTAAAGTATGTTTTAAGGTTAACACTAGAAGTACTAAGATGTATAGAGATGTGAAACAACACTATTGGTGGCCTAATCTCAAGAAGAATGTTGCCGAACATGTGGAATTGTGTTTAACATGTCAATAAGTTAAGACAGAGCATCAGATACCTTTAGGAACTTTACAGCCTTTGCCTATATCCTAATGGAAGTGTGAGCAAATATCCATAGATTTGTAATCGGTTTACCAAGAACAATAAAGGGATATAATGCTATATGGGTGATTGTGGACATATTAACAAAGTCAACTCACTTTTTTCCAGTGAAGAAGGCGTATTCCGTGGATCAATACACAAATTTATATGTTCAAGAGATAGTTAGATTACATGAAGTACCGGTATCCATTGTATCAGACCGGGATTCTCAGGTTACTTCAAATTTTTGGAAAAGTCTGCATAAAACTATAGGTACCAAATTGAAGTTTAGTATAATTTTTCATCCTCAAACTGATTGGACAAGCAAAGAGAACGATTCAAATATAAAAAGATATGTCAAGAGCTTATGTACTGGATTTTCAGATCAACTAGAGCAAATTGTTACCCTTAGTCGAATTTGCATACAATAACAGTTATCAAACTACGATAAGTATGGCACCATACGAAACCTTGTATGGTAAGAAATATAGATCTCCTCTATATTGAGACAAAGTGGGTGAAACTAAACTCATTGGTCTTGAAATATACAACAAACTACAGAAATGGTAACGGTTATTCAGAAAAGAATGCTAGCTGCTCAAAGTCAACAAAAAAGCTAGGCAGATATTATACGAAAGGAGTTGGAGTTTGAGAATGGAGATATGCTATTTTTGAAGATTTCACCATTTAAAGAAGTAATGAGATTTTGAAAGAAAGGAAAATTTTCACTAAAATTCGTTGGACCTTTCTCTATTATGGAAAAGATAGGGAAAATGGCATATAAGCTTGAATGGCCATCGTCAATGCAAGAAATTCATGATGTGTTTCATATATCAATGCTAAGAAAGTGCATTAAAGATTCTGCTCAAGTAGTTGTGCCGATCAATTTTGAAGTTCAACCTACTTTAAGTTATGAGGAGAAGCCTATAAGGGTTGTGGATCTTAAAACGAAAGAGCTTAGGAACAAGCAAATCTCTTTAGTTAAAGTGCTATGGAGCACTCACTCAATTGAAGAAACCACGTGAGAAAGAGAAGAGGACATCATATCTCAATATGTAGAGTTATTTAAGTAAACAAATTATGATGACAAAATTTTTGTAATAGGGAAAGAATGTAATACTCAAAAATTCTAACATATAATTTCATGATAAACGTTGTATTAGATGTGGATGTGTATGGAGTAATTAACTTATTAATGAATGAGTTTTAAGAAATTAAGAAGGTCTAATTGAAGGATTTTGGTCTTGTTAAAATATGATCAATTAAAAAGTGAAATTTTAAAATAGCACGTTCAAGCTGTTGACCTGTGAACAATAGAGGGTCGACCTGTAATGTTAAAAAATGAGATAGATAGTTGAAGGTGTTGACCTGTGAACAGTAAGGGTTAACCTGTAATGTTAAAAAATGAAACAAATTGTTAAAGGTGTCGAATTAGGAACAGTAGGAGTAGACTTGTAATGTTAAAAAATGAGACAGATTGTTAAAGGTGTTGGCTAGTGAACAGTGACCAGTCGACACTTTCCCTGCAAAACTAATATTTTAGCCAAGGCAATACTTGTGAATTACATGATATTGAGTATTAGATTTACTAACTAGGCTTTATTAGCTCATTCCATTGTGGTTTTTTATTTTCCAAATACAATTGATAACCAAAAAGACAAGACCAAGTTAGATTAGTGGACAAAAAGGCTTAACATTCATAATAGGTTAGAGCTCGAAACACTAGGGGCTCATGTGTGTGTATTTATTTTTGTTGTGTAGATTGTTCATATAGTGTTTGCGAGGGTCATATTTAGTGGTTCAAGTGTTGCAATAAAGTTGGGTTTGCACTACGTTGTAAATAACAATACTGTTATAATAATGTATGGTTTTAAATGAAAATCATATGATTTGTGGTTTGCACGCATAACTAAAAAGAAAAAAAATATTTAGACTTAACTATTGTAAATTACGTTGAAATTACATATAGTTAGATCCTAATTTAAGAGGCTTGAATAATGTAATACATCGATATTATAGTATATTTAATATATTATATATACGTGTCATCTCCAATTGGGAGAATCCTTATCACTATTTTGATTTTTTAGGATATCGACGCCTGGTCCTGACAGAAAACCCAGAGGAACAAGTGAAAGTCCAGTCCCGAAGTAATATTTTTTGAAAGTCCATTTGCGGAAGCTTGGAGATAAGTGTAGACACCTAGAGCGAAAGCTCGGAGATCCTAGTGTAAATGCGATTCATGAAAATTGATTTTAAAATTAGAAACCCAATTTTTTTGCACATGTCAATTTTAAAGAAGAATTAAAAGAGAAGAGCAAGTTTGTTGATGGTGAAATAATTTAAGGGTTAGTTTGTTAACGGAGAATAGTTTAAAAGTTAGTTTGTTAATATAATTACTTTTAAAATCAATTTTTACTACACCAATAGATTAACGTTTTTATTGAACTTTACAAAAAAAATTATTTATTTAAACTTTATTTTTTAAAAATAATATATATTATATAAATTTTAAAATTTCTTATTCATTGAAAACTGAAATAATATCTAAATATTGTCAAAAATGTTATTTGGAAGGTGACTTTAATTTATCAAACTCTATTTCTACTTTAAACATCACAATATTTTTCACTTTTATCAATTTTGACCATTTGTTCAAAAATTGTCCGTTTAACACAATGATTTATTTTGAAAATTAAATCGAGTACTAGATAGTTAAACTTATTTACTCTTAAACATAGTTATCCATCAGAAGTCGTTAATTTTGCAATTACAGTCTAAGTCTCATTGTTTATGAATGTTTTGTTGCATCACTTACTCATCAATTTTATATTTTTACGTGATAAACGAGTGAGTCATAAAGGTGTTCATAGAACAAAGTCTGTAACATCCCCTTTTTTCTTTACCTTAAATTCTCATAAATTTATTTTTTTATTTTTTGGCTTTATTTAATGACTTTGTTCATTTCCTCGAACGACATCGTTTGAAGTATTAAACCTTGGTAGCAGAAAACTATCGCGCGTGAAAGACTCATTATAAGGTAAAATTAACCAAAATCTCAAGTTTGACACAATAAAAAGAATCTCGGTCGACCCCTAAAACCTTCGGTCGACACTTCATAATAGTGGTCGACCCCACCTAATAGGGGTCGACACCCCATTTGTCTCTAGATTTTGGTTGCACTGAAACTAGTCAACACCTTGTCTGAGAGGTCGACACCATGTCTAGTAAGGGTTTACACCTGCAAGCGCAGGTCTACCCCTCGCCTGGTAGTGGTCGACCCCTGCAAGCGCAGGTCGACAATCCAAAGGCAATTTTCCCATTTTTTACACATTCAACACCTCCACTCTCCTCCATACTTAACCAACTCTATATACTCAATATCAACTTACTCCCTTTCCTCCTTAAGCATCAAATTCACCTTTATAAACTCCTCAATTCATCCCTAACCTTTCTACCTAAAATACACATTCATTTAATTGAAAACCTCAACCTAAAATCAACAAATTCCAACACATATCAACGAATTCATCTCTAATCATAAATCCGAATCTGAATCCAAATCGACTCCAAAACCTAACCCATTTCATCAAAAATCAAACATACGCAACGAAGGCTCTAAAACCATCCAAAATGTAACCTATCTATATAATCCATCCACAAGTCCATTATCAACATCATTATCATCAACTAGTTGCTAATCACCCTCAAAATAAGTTGTCTATACATTTTTCATCCAACCTACCCAAAATATCTATACTTTGGTTTCCACGGGTCAAAATCGCCTCGACTGCTCAGGCGCACTCCCATGGGTCATTCTTCTTCAATCTGTGCGTTCATCGGGTAGAGGAACGTCTTCCTCACCTTCCTCGAGTTCACCTACACCGTAGAGACATTCTATGAGCTAAAGACTCAATAAATCTACGTAAATGAGAATGCATACTATGCATATGCAGTTCATAAAATCATGCAGTCATTTTATTCATTACGTTACATAACAGGATGTCACCGGGGGTTCGCTCTCAGTAGATGAAAACGGCACATCCGACGGTTGGATAACCCTCTCCATCTACCTGGGGGAAAGAACATGCTTCACTTGTAGGACAGCCATGTCTAAACTCCACCCCAACGTGACAGGGATTACGTGCATTCATATCTTTTGATTAATCATTTCCTTTTCATGAAAACGTATGCGGAAGTTCATTTTTCATACTATTTCAGAAAAACGTGATGCATGGACATGTACGATGCGTTAACTGTAATTGAAAACATAAAACAAACAACGAACATTAAACATTCAGTAACTTAAACAAAACCTAACTACCCAGCCTATTTACGCTAGAACAACCTAAATCATCAATTCCTTAATCGATATACTTTCTTATGGTGTAGGCCAAATCGGTCAAACAAGTCACGAAGACTTACCTCGCGTCCTTAGCAATCCGAGTGCCTTGTTTTGAGCTTCGTCACCTAAAACATTTCACCATTCGGTCAATAAGGCTAAATCCAAATAAACCGTTCCAAAGACCAAACGAAACTTCTAACAAAGGGAAGTTTCCTAAAACCTCAATCTACTTCATTCGGGCATTTCATCGAGCAATTCGCGCTCAACATTTTCTAAACTTCCATTAATAATGTTTTCAAAACCTCCAACAACCAAACTTAATCTAAAAATCCAAATACATCCATTATTTCAACCTAACTATCTCCAATAATCACAAATACGGTAAACCTAATGATTTCTAACATAATCCAAAAATTTCAACAAAACCCTAAACGAAAATCTAACCGTTTTAATCCGTAAAAATCAAAAACTAACGAACTAGAGTACTCATATCATACCTAGGGCTTTATTGCGAAAGAGAAAAAAGAAGAAAATCGTTGATCGGAGGAGGAATCGTCATTGAACCGTGAAGAACGGAGGGGAGAAATGAAAAATCGCCTAAGGGTTAGGAGAAACCCTCTGCCAAAGTGAAATACGTGGGAGGAGGGAGGGTTTTTGCTTTAGTTAAAATTTTGACTTTTAAATTACTCATTTGCCCCTTAAACCAAATTTTCTATTAATCCTCTACTTATTTCGTTAATTGGTCTATCGATTTGGTTTATCTACTTATTTCGTTAATTGGTCTTTCTGTTGAGCTTATCGAATTTTGTCTAATATCGTCGGCCTTAGTGAAATATTCGTAAGCATAGTGGACAACTCTACAACCATTTCCACATTGAACTTCAAAATCTCCAATTTTAGCATTACCGACATCGTTGCAAGCGAAGATTGACTCGTCGTAGGCATTTTGCTTAAAGCATCAACAACCTTATTTGCCTTTCCTGGGTGGTACTTGATTTCGAAATCGTAGTCCTTGACAAACTCCAACCACCTTCGTTGTCGCATATTCAACTGCTTCTGTGTAAACAGGTATTTTAAGCTCCTGTGATCTGAGAACACTTTGTATTGTTGTCCATACAAATAATGTCTCCATATTTTCAATGCGAAGACGACGGCTGCTAGTTCCAGATCGTGAGTCGAATAGTTCTGTTCATACAACTTTAACTGCCGAGAAGCGTATACAATAACTCTTCCCTCCTGTATAAGTACGCATCCAAGTCCAATTTTTGACGCATCACAGTATATACTGAACTTATCGCCTTCCACCGGCAGTGTTAAAACTGGAGCCGTAGTCAATTTTTGTTTTACCTCCTGAAAACTCTTATCGCATGCATATGACCATACAAACTTTTCATTCTTCCTTGTCAAACAAGATAGAGGGACTGCAATTTTCCAAAACTCCTCTATGAATTTTTGGTAATATCTAGCCAATCCTAGAAATCAGCGTATCTCTCGTACATTTTTGGGTTGCGGCCAATCTCTAACAACTTGTATCTTGGTCTGATCTACAGAAATTCCTTCCTGAGATATAATATGGCTGAGAAAATTGATTCTATCCAGCCAAAACTCACACTTGGAAAACTTCGGGTATAGCTGGTGTTGTTTCAAAGTTTTCAAGACAATCCTCAATTGCTCTTCGTGTTCCTCTTTCGTCTTTGAATAAACCAAGATGTCATCAATGAAGATGATGACAAACTTGTCTAAATACTCCTTAAAGACGTGATTCATCAGGTCCATGAAAGCTGCAGGGGCATTTGTAAGTCCAAAAGACATTACTAGAAACTCATAATGCCCATACCTCGTACGAAACGCCGACTTTTGAACATCTTCCCTTCTGACTCTCAACTGATAAGAACCCAAGCGTAGGTCAATCTTCGAAAATACTCGGACACCCTGCAATTGGTAAAACAAGTCATCTATTCGCGGCAATGTATACTTATTTTTCACCATCAACTTGCTCAACTCTCTATAGTCTATATACATCTTGAGAGTTCTGTCTTTTTTTTTTTACAAACAGAACTGGCGCACCCCATGGTGAGAAGCTAGGTCGGATGAATCCCTTATCCAACAGTTTTTCTAATATAGATTTTAGCTCCTTTAGTTCGACGGGCGCCAATCTGTACGGATTCTTTGACACAGGTTCAGAACCTGGATAAACATCAATCACAAATTCTATCTCTCTGTTCGGCGATAATCCGAGAACATCATCGAGAAAGATTTCTGTAAATTCCCTAACAATTGGAATGTCACTTGGCTTTACCCCTTTAAGCAATTGAGTATTAACCACTGTGGCCAAATAAACTGACCATCTATCTTTAATTTGCTCCCGGACCATCATAGAATAGGAAGTAGGCAGTTCACTTGTCCTATTCATCGCCTGAAAGGTAAATTTTTCTTTATTTGAGGGTGAAAAGTCATCATCCCGAATCTGCAGTCAATGGTGGCGAAATGGCATGACAGACAGTTCATTCCCAAAATAAGATCGTATTGCTTTATGCCCATAACTATCAGACGGGCAAAAATGGTATTATTCCCTACGAAAATAACATTGCCTTGGAATACTCGATTTGACTGCATAAGTTCTCCCGAATGTAGCATAACGCTATATACACAATCTGCCAATTCTGGCACTAATCTCAACCTAGCTACACAGGCAGTTGAAATAAACGAATGCGTAGCTCCTGTGTCTATCAATGAAAATACTACTATGCCGGTAACCAAGATAGTACCTACAATAACAGAAGGCTGGGCCTCGTCGTCGACGTCTTCGGGCTCGATAAAAGCAAAGATCCTCGACATAACTCTTTTATAATCTCTCCCTGGTTGGTCTCGGCCTGATTTCGGGCAATCCTTGACATAGTGGCCAATCTCTCCACATCGAAAGCACCTATCTGTGCCTAAATTGCAATCGTCATAGTGCTCCTTTGGTATTTAGGACACAGAGGTTTTTGAGTAGATTCCTGGACTTAATTTCCATTTCCTTGATTGCCCTTTCCGTCATAGGGCCTCTTTACCCATCGGGGTTGTACTTGTTGTTGTCCTCTCGGTTTCCAGCCTTTATTCTGAGGTTGAGGCTGGATTTCCTGAAAGAATCTCCAGGTAGGCTCCCTCGGTTTAACACATGTCAATTCTGCAGATTCGAACTCCAGAGTTCTTGCCACAATATTTGCATAGGATACATTCAAAACTCCGGATATAATAACACTTTTCCTAATCTCCGACTTCAACCCTTGCATAAATTGGTGCACCTTGTCTTCATTCTCACTCACCAAGCGTGGTGCAAACCGAGATAAGGCTTCAAACTTTTGAACATACTTAGCCACCAAACCAGTCTGCCGTAGCTGTGTAAACTCCATCATTTTAGCCGCTCGCACTGTACGACTGAAGTACTTGTCATAGAACACGGTCTTGAACCGTTCCCAAGTCATTTTTGTTACGTCCGTAGTTACTTTGATGGAGTCCCACCAAAATCGAGTATCTAGCGGGAATTGAAAGGTAGCACATGCGACTTTTTCCTCGTTCTCGACTTTCGCATATGCTAGCATATCCTCCATAGTCCGAACCCACTTCTCAGCAACAGAGGGATCCGAAGATTGTCCATTAAATACTGGAGGTCGCAGCTTTTGAAACCTCTCCATACCGTGGTTATTAGAAGCATCCATCTCTTGGGTTCTAAGACCCTTGGTTTATCAGTGTGTCCAGTTGATGAGATTGCCTATCCATATGCTACGCTTGTCGGTCAAGGTGTTAGGCTTGTTGGGCAATGAAGTCCCTTAACTGATCTATGGTGCCATCCATTTCATCCTATCATTTCCTCTCAAAACTATTTTGTAATCCTATAAAAGTTAAAGACAAATAATCCTAAGAAATCGAAATAAAGAAAGCTTATAAACGTACTTACAATTGAGGAAGCATGTCTGTGTAGTGACTTCTGTAGTCGAGTAGTCTACATAACCGATTTTAAAACCCGGGAGCTCTGATACCATACTGTAACATCCCCCTTTTTCTTTACCTGAAATTCTCATAAATTTATTTATTTATTTATTTTCGGCTTTATTTAATGACTTTGTTTATTTCCTCGAACGACATCGTTTGAAGTATTAAACCTTGGTAACAGAAAACTATCATGCGTGGAAGACTCATTTTAAGGTAAAATTAATCAAAATCTCAAGTTTGATACAATAAAAAGAACCTCGGTCGACCCCCAAAGCCTTCGGTCCACACTTCGTATTAGTGGTTGACCCCACCTAATAGGGGTCGACACCTCATTTGTCCCTGGATTTTGGTTGCACTGAAACCGATCGACACCTTGTCTGAGGGGTCGACACCTTATCTGGTAGGGGTCTACCCCTGCAAGCACAGGTTTACCCCTCGCCTGGTAGTGGTCGACCCCTGCAAGCACAGGTCGACACTCAAAAGACAATTTTCTCATTTTTTACACATTCAACTCCTCCACTATAAAATCCGGCAAAATTTTGAAAGGTATAAATTTCAAGTAAATTTTTCGCGAAATTTAATTATAGTTTCTAGCCCAGTTTGTTAATTTTCGTCAAGTAGTAACGTACGAATTTTTGGTTACTTATGACCCGGACAGAAATTTAAGGAAATTTGGTTAAAATTTTAGGTTAACGTTCGTGTGTTCGAAGTGAATTAAAGTTCACGGGAGAATAACGTCGGAATTTACTAAAGGTAATTATTCGGTGAGTATTGAAATTGAGAATTCGAACGTCAAGGTAATTATCTTAATATAAAATAAAATAAATAAAATAATAAATATATTTATTTATTTTTAAAACGGTAAGGTTTTCAAATAATTGTTTTAATATAAAATAAAATAAATAAAATAATAAATAAATTTATTTATTTTTAAAACGGTAAGGTTTTCAAAGAAAACCTTATCAGTTTTCTCTCTGCCGACAGAACACTGAAGAGAAAGGGAGAGGGAGCCGACGCGAGGGAGAAGTCGACAATGCCGGAACGACCACCGTTCAGGCTAATCTTGGTGTCAGAACGTTCGTCTCGAAGAGTAGAGCAGCGTTGCTGAAGGGTATTCTCGGTGGTAAGCTCTCCCAATTTTTGCCAGAGAAGGTTCTCTATTTTTGGGCTTCGTCGATCTACTATTTTTGGTCAATTGTCTGTTGTTTTTGGCTGGAATCGACCGGAATGGAAGTGAGAAACGAGTTGGAAATAGATTTTGGTCAAAAAAGTGGTTGGAAAACAGGTTTTGGTACTCAGCCGTCGTCAGTCGAGTTGACTCGATCGGTGGGCGAGTTGACTCGGCACTGGGCCGAGTCGACTCGGGCACAACGCCGAGTTGGGCCTGGGCTTGATTCGGTCGAGACCGACTTGGGTTCGGGCCGGGTCCGACCCAAACCCAGATTGAAATTGCTGGGTTCGACCCGAGCCCATCTGGGACAGGTTCGTCTGACCTGGACCGACCTGACCTGGATCGAACCAGACCTGACCATGACCGATTAGTCAAAGTCAATCGTTGACTATAATCGTTGACTTTGACTTTGATCACCGTTGTTGACTATTGACTTTTTGACCAAAAGTCAACTCGAGCTGTTTTCGCTCGTTTTAGCCCTGGCTCCCCGTTTATATCGTTTCTAACCCTTATTAGACCTTAACAGGGTTACTCCTTTGTGTTTGATTCCTAGAGTTGAGGATTTTGCTGAGTTCAAAACGATTCCCGAGGAGTCACCGACTGCCGAGGTTAGGAGGACTCGCCTCATAGGTATGGGTTATTATACTTATTGCGTTGTACATAGCCTAGCATGCACGTGGGATAGCACTAGTATACACATCGGTAGGTATGCTAGCAAGTGCATTCTACACCCCTTTTGGGCATGTAAATGTGTAACACCCGACATTTCGGCCAGGTGATTTTCTGACTATTTCATTGTCACCCTCTTACTTAACCTTTATGATTTAAAATTTAATGTTAAGACAAATTTATTACAAGTTGAGTAAAACAAGGTTGGGTGACAGTTTTGTAATTAAAATTTATGGATTAGGTATAAATAGAAAATGGAAACCTTAAACCTCATTTATTGCCACTGTAGCCGACATTCCCTCTCGGCGATTTCTTCCCTCCCAAGTTCTTGCTCCCGGTCACCAGAACTTTCCTTTACCGACGACTGGTTTCAGCTTGCTTTTCCTCTACGACTCCATATCCGAGGTATACTTCGACATTGTGGCTATCTATTAAGTTGTTACCCTGTTCTCCGCTCGGCATTTGAATTTCGGTCTTTATCAATGGTCGTGTGATATTAGAACATTGTGCAAACTGAGTGTGGTAACGTCATTTCCGAATCGATTCTGGTCACTTAGAGTAATCAACTCAGTTTCAATCGATGGTAGAACCTGCCTGCCTATTTTTGGATTTCTGGCAACACGGTGTATCAAACAGAGTATTTAGGAATGACTTTAGCTATTAGAGTCCTAGGACGATTTGTGATTAGAACTATTAGGACCTTTGTTCTAACTACTGTAATGTACATGTTTTAGGTGAAGAAGTTTAAAGGGAAGAAGCTCGGATTGCTAAGGAATCCAGGTAAGTGAATGTATTAAGGTTTCCGGCCACTAGGGCCCTACACCGCAAGGGTATTAGGAATCATTGAGATGTTAGTCTGTTGACTATGATTAGTTATTACTATGACATGAAGAATTGGAGTAAGAAGATGTTAGGTTACGAGATGTTATGCTTGTCCTTATGATATGACTTCTCTCTATGAACTTTATGTCTATGCACTGTGTCCATGTTATGATTAAGTTGAGAACATGAAAAGCAAATGTAACCAAGATTAAGTGCAGAGCGGGGAAAAGACTATGTTATGTATGACTCGCGAAATCTCCCACTGGTGGAGGCCGAGTTAATGATATGTATGACTCGCGAAATCTCCCACTGGTGGAGGCCGAGTTAATGATATGTATGGCTCGCGAATTCTCCCACTGGGGGAGGCCGAGTGATGTATTATGATTGCCGCGATAGGCAAATGATTATGTATGACTGCTGCGATAGGCAAATGACTATGTACCCATGTCTTCCTCCCTCGTCTCCTGCCTTAATACATGTCATATAAATAATGAAAATGAACATGAATGAAGAAAGGTTTATGAACTTGTGTTCTTTAATTTGTGCACTCATGTATATCTGTCAGTATGCATTCCTTACTAAGCATTAGGCTTATAGTTGAACCTTATGGTGTAGGTGAAGAAGGTTCAGGTGAGGATACTATGTTCAAAGAGGATGCTTAAGGCTGGTTGCTGGTGGAAGCTCAAAATGACAGTGCAGGACTGGAAAGGCGATTGATGACCCCTGGTTAATGCTCTTTTGTTTCAGTATAATAAAGGATATAAAAGATTAAGTAGGATGAGATTATTTTATAATGTTGAGCTTTGAGACTGTCTAGTTGATTTACTGAGTTAGGGATTGATTTTATAGACTTATAAATGATCTGTTACTTAAGTCTTCCGCTATATGCATTCTGAATGGGTTGTGGTATTCTTCTGTTGGAAGAAGTCATTTGATGGTTTAGTCTTCCGGCTGATGTCATCGGCAGATGCCGAATGTTAGAGTTTGATGGTTTAGTCTTCCGGCTGACGTCATCGGCAGATGCCGAGTGATAGAGTTTGATGGTTTAGTCTTCCGGCTGATGTCATCGGCAGATGCCGAATGTTAGAGTTTGATGGTTTAGTCTTCCGGCTGACGTCATCGGCAGATGCCGAGTGATAGAGTTTGATGGTTTAGTCTTCCGGCTGATGTCATCGGCAGATGCCGAATGATAGAGTTTGATGGTTTAGTCTTCCGGATGACGTCACCGGTAGATGTAAATGTTTCTTTGTCGACTAGTGACCGGTGGATGTCACTGGATGATGTAGAAGATATTTTAACTGAGCACGCGAGGCCCACGTGCCCACCGGAAGATCTCTTCCATTAGGCGATGTAAGCAAGTCACGCGCGTTGCACGTGACGACCGGACGACTAAATTTCTGAGGGTTGCCAACGCATGCAACCCATGCAAACCCGAGTGGAATCATGTTGAGAGGGTTGGGGACATTTCTTCCCTGCTCGAATTTGTCCAGAAACCGATGACCGAGCCTAGTCTCTCGACTCTGTGAATGTTTGAACCGACGTGGTATAGGAAGTCGAGCACGAAAGGGGTTCGTTTTCCTTAATGGTTCGGCGTCTCTGTTTCCAGTTTAGAAAACAAAATATACGCGACGTAAATGTCTGACGAGAAAAAGTAAGTGAATGCAATAATAGTAAAAGTCAAGCAAACGATTAATGAAAGATAATGATCACGTGACGGCTCTTGGCCAGGGTCGTTACAAAATGTTTTCTTAATTTATACTGCATCGTAGAGTTTAAATATCATGTTTTACTCGCCTTAGCCGACAGACCCGGGTTGATATTTGCTATATTGGCATGCCGATGGATTTTTTTTTTATGCATTGGTTTTGTGTTGTGTCATTTGGAGGTGATATTGGAAATAACCGTCTGACACTCTTAGCCAGGCCATACGCTGAGAGTATTAGGGGGTTTTGCCTAGTTGTTGCGGTACTCCCCGCTTAAGGAGGTGATACTGGAGATAACCATCTGGCACTCTTTGCTAGGCCATACCCTGATAGTATCAGGAGGTTTTGCCCAATTGTTAGGGTACTCCCCGCTTAAGGGGGTGATACTGGAGATAACCCTCTGGCACTCTTAGCTAGGACATACGCTGAGAGTATCAGCGATTTTGCCTAGTTGTTGCTGTACTCCCCGCTTAAGGAGGTGATATTGGAGATAACCGTCTTACACTCTTAGCTAGGCCATACGCTGAGAGTATCAGAAGGTTTTGTCTAGTTGTTGCGGTACTCCTCGCTTAAAGAGGTGATGACACTCGGCCATACGCTGAGAGTATCAGGGGGTTTTGCCCAATTGTTGCGGTACTCCCCGCTTAAGGAGGTGATACTGGAGATAACCGTTTGGCACTCTTAGCTAGGCCATACACTGAGAGTATCAGGGGATTTTCCCTAGTTGTTGCGGTACTCCCCGCTTAAGGAGGTGATACTGGAGATAACCTTCTGGCAAGCTTAGTTGGGCCCATACGCTGAGAGTACCAGGGGGTTTTGCCCAGTTGCAGCGGTACTCCCTGCGTACGGAGAATGGACTCTGAGCTATACTAGTCCAACGGTACTCCTTACTTATGGAGAATGGACTCTAAGCTATGCTAGTCCAGCGGTACTCCCTACTTATGGAGAATGGACTCTGAGCTATGCTAGTCCAGCGGTACTCCCCGCGTATGGATAATGGACTCTTATCTATGCTAGTCCAGTGGTACTCCCTGCTTATGGAGAATGGACTCTGAGCTATGCTAGTCCAGCGATACTCCCCGCTTATGGAGAATGGACTATGAGCTATGCTAGTCCAGGGGTACTCCCCGCTTATGGAGAATGTACCCTGAGCTATGCTAGTCATAATACCTGACCTGGCCAGTGTCTGTTCGTTGTTACCCTCAATATGATACGTCCACTGCATGGTCCCCTTGGGCCCATGGTTGAGTGGTTCGTCCCTCCTAGTGTGCCCTAGCGCATGTTTTCTGGTGGCCCAGGGTTGAGTGGTTGTTTGTCCCTCCTGGTTGATAAGTCCACTGCGTAGTCCCCTTGGGCCCATGGTTGAGTGGTTCGTCCCTCCTGGTGTGTCCTAGCGCGTGTGTTCCTGTGGCCCAGGGTTGAAGGGTTGTTTGTCCCTCCTGGTTGATAAGTCCACTGCGTGGTCCCCTTGGGCCCAGGGTTGAGTGGTTTGTCCCTCCTGGTGTGCCCTAGCGCGTGTGTCCTGGTGGCCCAGGGTTGAGTGGTTGTTTCTCCCTCCTGGTTGATAAGTCCACTATGTGGTCCCCTTGGGCCCAGGGTTAAGTGGTTCGTCCCTCCTGGTGTGCCCTAGCGCGTGTGTCCCGGTGGCCCAGTGTTGAGTGGTTGTTTGTCCCTCTTGGTTGATAAGTCCACTGCGTGGTCCTCTTGGGCCCAGGATTGAGTGGTTCGTCCCTCCTAGTGTGCCATAGTGCGTGTGTCCCGGTGGCCTAGGGTTGAGTAGTTGTTTGTCCCTCATGGTTGATAAGTCCACTGCGTGGTCCCCATGGGCCCAGGGTTGAGTGGTTTGTCTGTAACGACCCATTATCCCAGCAAGATATTGTCCGCTCTGGGGATTGGGCCGCAGCCCAATATCCTCCCCTCACGGCTTTGTTTGGCGAGAACTTCCAGGAAGGTCACCCAACCTGGAATTGCTCTCACCGAAGTACTTTTAACTTCGGAGTTCTTATGGGATCCGTTGTCAATTGTGCTCCAAAACGCGTCTTGCTATATTGGGAGGGTCTCTTTACATATGTTTCATTTCCACATACTTCCCCAAGCGCTGTGGGATTGTGACGACCCCCTCTTTACGACCTGTCACCTTCCGGCTCGCCCGCGCGGACGTACCGCCATCCGGGTTCCGGTTCGTGCAGCCATCGTACCAGACTTACAGATTCGGGTCATCACAATCACCCCCCCTTGGGGGCCCAACGTCCTCGTTGGCCACAATTCCGGTTGGGTACAGGCTCTGATACCATTTGTAACGACCCCTCATCCCAGCAAGATATTGTCCGCTCCGGGGATCGGGCCGCAGCCCAATATCCTCCCCTCACGGCTTTGTTTGGCGAGAACTTCCAGGAAGGTCACCCAACCTGGAATTGCTCTCACCGAAGTACTTTTAACTTCGGAGTTCTTATGGGATCCGTTGTCAATTGTGCTCCAAAACGCGTCTTGCTATATTGGGAGGGTCTCTTTACATATGTTTCATTTCCACATACTTCCCCAAGCGCTGTGGGATTGTGACGACCCCCTCTTTACGACCTGTCACCTTCCGGCTCGCCCGCGCGGACGTACCGCCATCCGGGTTCCGGTTCGTGCAGCCATCGTACCAGACTTACAGATTCGGGTCATCACAATCACCCCCCCTGATTGTGATGACCCGAATCTGTAAGTCTGGTACGATGGCTGCACGAACCGGAACCCGGATGGCGGTACGTCCGCGCGGGCGAGCCGGAAGGTGACAGGTCGTAAAGAGGGGGTCGTCACAATCCCACAGCGCTTGGGGAAGTATGTGGAAATGAAACATATGTAAAGAGACCCTCCCAATATAGCAAGACGCGTTTTGGAGCTCAATTGACGACGGATCCCATAAGAACTCCGAAGTTAAGAGGGCTTCGGCGAGAGTAATTCCAGGTTGGGTGACCTTCCAGGAAGTGCTCTCGCCAAACAAAGCCGTGAGGGGAGGATATTGGGTTGCGGCTCAATCCCCAGAGCGGACAATATCTTGCTGGGAACAGGGGTCGTTACAAATGGTATCAGAGCCTGTACCCAATCGGAAATGTGGCCAACGAGGACGTTGGGCCCCCAAGGGGGGGTGATTGTGATGACCCGAATCTGTAAGTCTGGTACGATGGCTGCACGAACCGGAACCCGGATGGCGGTACGTCCGCGCGGGCGAGCCGGAAGGTGACAGGTCGTAAAGAGGGGGTCGTCACAATCCCACAGCGCTTGGGGAAGTATGTGGAAATGAAACATATGTAAAGAGACCCTCCCAATATAGCAAGACGCGTTTTGGAGCTCAATTGACGACGGATCCCATAAGAACTCCGAAGTTAAGAGGGCTTCGGCGAGAGTAATTCCAGGTTGGGTGACCTTCCAGGAAGTGCTCTCGCCAAACAAAGCCGTGAGGGGAGGATATTGGGTTGCGGCTCAATCCCCAGAGCGGACAATATCTTGCTGGGAACAGGGGTCGTTACATTGTCCCTCCTGGCGTGCCTTCGCGCGTGTGTCTAGGTAGCCCAGGGTTGAGTTGTTGTTTGTCCCTCCTGGTTGATAAGTCCGTTGTGCTGTCCCCGCGATGGCCAATGGTGGGTGGTATTAGATCTTTCCTGGTTGGTATGTGCCTTCGCACGTGTGTCATTGTGGCCCAAGGTTGTTTGGTTGTTTGTCCCTCCTGGTTGATAAGTCCGTTGTGCTGTCCCCGTGATGGCCAATGGTGGGTGGTATTAAATCCCTCCTTGTTGGTAAGACCATAGTGCGGTCCCTGCGATGGCCCATGGTGAGTGGTTATAGAATCCCTCTTAGATGGTGTTTCTTCTATCTTTCCCTTATGACGCCCCGCCTAGGATTATAGTGGTCTATCTGTGCGGTGTGTTTCGGAGGATTCTTGCGTGATCTCCTTTTTCACTGTATACTTGATTATGTAGAATATTGGTAGGTATAACATCCTATACTGAGTTTGTCACTCACCCTATCGACTTTTCCCTTTTTAGGTAAAGGAAGAAAGAACAGGAAGTGAGCTCTATTTGTGCGGGATTTTCTTTGAGTCTCACATTTTATTTTCTATCACTTTGTAATATGTAAGAACATAATCGAGATTGTACTTTACTTTGGCATGTAATTATTTTCATTTATCTTGTATTTCTACTATTGTTTGTACTCTCATATTTGTTACTTCGAGGAGGTTCTGGATCAGTGTTAAAAATTTCCGCACTCAGAGGTTAGATAGTGGACCTCCTCGAGGTTGATTGTTTAACCTGGCGTTTCTGTTAGGCCTCATCCAAGGTCGTGACATCCACTCTCCTCCATACTTAACCAACTCTATATACTCAATATCAACTCACTCCATTTCCTCCTTAAACATCAAATTCACTTTTATGAATTCCTCAATTCATCCATAACCTTTCTACCTAAAATACACATTCATTTAATTGAAAACCTCAACCTAAAATCAACAAATTCCAACAGATATCAACGAATTCATTTCTAATCACAAATCCTAATCTAAATCCAAATCGACTCCAAAACTTAACCCATTTCATCAAAAATCAAACATACGCAACGAAGGCTCAAAAACCATCCAAAATGTAACTCATCTATATAATCCATCCACAAGTCCATTATCAACATAATTATCATCAACTAGTTGCTAATTACCCCCAAAATAAGTTGTCTATATATTTTCCATCCAACCTACCCAAAATACCTATACTTTGTTTCTCACGGGTCAAAATCGCCTCGACTGCTCAGCGCACTCCCACGGGTCATCCTTCTTCAATCTGTGCGTTCATCGGGTAGAGGAACGTCTTCCTCACCTTCCTCGAGTTCACCTACACCATAGAGACATTCTATGAGCTAAAGGCTCAGTAAATCTATGTAAATGAGAATGCATATTATGCATATGCAGTTCATAAAATCATGCAGTCATTTTATTCATTACGTTACATAACGGGATGTCACCGGGGGTTCGCTCTCAGTAGATGAAAATGGCACATCCGGTGGTTGGATAGCCCTCTCCATCTACCCGGGGGCAAAGAATATGTTTCACTTGTAGGACAGCCATGTCTAAACCCCACCCCGACGTGACCGGGATTACGTGCATTCATATATTTTCATTAGTCATTTCTTTTTCATGAAAACGTATGCGGAAGTTCATTTTTCATGCTATTTCAGAAAAACGTGATGCATGGACATGTACGATGCGTTAATTGTAATTGAAAACATAAAACAAACAATGAACATTAAACATTCAGTAACTTAAACAAAACCTAACTACGCAGCCAATTTACGCTATAACAACCTAAATCATCAATTCTTCAATCGATATACTTTCTTATGGTGTAGGCTAAATCGGTCAAACAAGTACGAAGACTTACCTCGCATCCTTAACAATCTGAGTGCCTCGTTTTGAGCTTCGTTACCTAAAACATTTCACTATTCGATCAGTAAGGCTAAATCCAAATAAACCATTCCAATGACCAAATGAAACTCCTAACTAAGGGAAGTTCCTAAAACCTCATTCTACTTCATTCGGGTATTTCATCGAGCAATTCGCGCTCAACATTTCTAAACCTCCATTAATAGTGTTTTCAAAACCTCCAACAACCAAATTTAACCTAAAATCTAAATACATCCATTATTTCAACCTAACTATCTCCAATAATCACAAATACGGTAAACCTAACGATTTCTAACATAACCCGACAATTTTGACAAAATTCTAAACGAAACTCTAACTGTTTTAATCCATAAAACTAAAAAATAACGGACTAGAGTACTAGTATCATACCTAGGGCTTTGATTGCGGAAGAGAAAACAGAAGAAAATCGTTGATCGGAGGAGGAATTGTCATTGAACCGTGAAGAACGGAGGGGAGAAATGAAAAATCGCCTAAGGGTTGGTAGAAACCCTCTGCCAAAGTGAAATACGTGGGAGGAGGGAGGGTTTTTGCTTAAATTAAAATGTTTGACTTGTAAAATTACTCATTTGCCCCTTAAACCAATTTTTCTATTAATGTAACACCCCTAATACTGTACCTGTATTTCCCGTACTATTTTTTTTTTTACACTATATACTTTAAATAAACTTTACGCGGAATTTAAACTGAGTTGAAATTGGAATTAAAATCAAACCTTGAAAAGAAAACATATAACAATTTAATAAAACAAGAAAAACATTTAAAACTTAACAGAAAAGAGGGGAGGGCAGAATTGGAAATCGGCCACCGAAAAGAAGCAGCGACCATTCGCTGCTGGCGCTGCATAATGCAGCGACCAGCCGCTGCATTGCAGCGACCAATCACTCTCTCTGGAATCCGAGATTCCAGAGAGCTAATCCAACCTTTACACCAACTTTCTCTCTCATTTTCTACTGTACTTTTTCATGAAAACTCTCTATAAAACAATCTCTCCTTCCCTACCCTATGTACAAATTGCAAACTCACACAGCTCACCTATAAACCGAATCGATTTTAAGAAAACGAACCGCGTGGTTCTGTTTGAAAACTGAGCATCCCCAAATATCAAACGTTTGCAAAATACATTTCAAAACGTTTTATAAACAATTTCAAAACATAGCCTATCCACTACCAGAACCAAACATCCTATAACGTCTATACAATTTAACCAAAAACATCCAGATAATCCTCGAAAATAATAACACAACCCCAAACCCTCAAAACAAATATATCCTTCCCCACGGGTCGGGGTAAAGCATCGACTGCGCATGTAACGACGCAGCCCCGGCCGGAGACCGCAGAAACGAGCCAGGACCCGGGACCCAGCGGGACCCAGGAGCCTGGCTCAGTGGTACTCCTCACTTGTAGCCTTGGGTACTTGTCCCTGAGGTCCCGGTAGAGTGGGGGGGAAGGCAAAAACCCACTGAGGGGGTGGGAAGGTGGAGTACGGCTCCTGGGCCGGGGTCCTGGGTTGAGCCTTCGGGCTGCGGGCTCGGGCGGGGTGCGGGCGCTCGTTCCAAAAAAGGCGCCTTTTTTGTACGACTCGAGCCCCGTCCCGAGAAGCTCCCGAAGGCCAGGAAACGGACCCAGCGGGACCGCTGGTCAGTGGTATCCTCACTGTAGCCTTGGGGGACTTGTCCCTGAGGTCCAAGGTCGAGTGGGGGGGAAGGCAACAAACCCAATGCGGGGGGGGAAGCTCGTGGAGTACGCTCCTGGTCCCGTGGTCCGGGTCGGGCATTAGGGTGCCGGGTCGTTACAAAGCGGCTCAGTGGTACTCCTAAGTGTAGCCTGGGTTACTTGTCCCTGATGGGTCCCAGGTTCGAGTGGGGGGGAAGGCAAAAACCCACTGCAGGGGGTGGGAAGCTGTGAGTAGGCTCCTGGGTCCCGCTGGGTCCAGGGTCTGGACTTCGGGGTAGCTCGCGTCGGTACAAAGCAGGCTCAGTGGTTACCCTAACTTGTAGGCTGGGTACTTGGTCCCTGAGGTCCCAGGTCGAGTGGGGGGGAAGGCAAAAACCACGCAAGGGGTGGGAAGCTCGTGAGTAAGGCTTCTGGGCCCCGCTGGGTCCTGGTCTGGGCCCATGAGGCGCGGGCCTGGGCCTGGTGATGTGGTCGTTACAGGCAACACACCACCGCCAATCCATCATTCGTCAACTGCCTTCATGCCTCAGGAAGGAGGAAGCTGTCCTCCACTGTTTCCTCGTAAACACCTACCCATACAGACATCTATGAGATAAAATCTCAGTAGCTCTAGTAAATGCAAATGCGTGCTGTGCATATGAATCTATAAATCATGCATTGTTTTCTTTACTTTGCTTTACTTTACTTTACTTTGCTTTGCTTTTGCTTTGCTTTGCTATAAACTGTATACCGAAGGGCCATTTAAACTATATACCGAAGGGTCATTTAAACTATATACCGTAGGGACATCATTTCTTTGCATTCACTTTAAAACGTCGTGCGAAATTCGTTTTTCATGACATTTGAAATAGTGATGCATGAACAGATATGAACATAAAATAAACAATCAACCTGCATACCATCAAGACTGAAATGGAATAACCTATAACAATTATAAACCTATCTACCCGACCAAAACAATTAAAACAAACAATCCATTGAGATCCTCGACGCTACATCGAAGTACGGTGTAGGCCAATCGGCCAGAGAAGATCACGAGAACTTACCTTGAGCGCGCTGAATCTCAAGCTTCGTCCACGGGAGTCGGTTACCTAAGGCAATTACAATATTGTCAACACTACGCATCTAAACTTCCAATTGTCCAACGTAATAAAATTCTTAACTAAGGAACTTTCCTAAGTTCTAACTTAACTAATCGAGACGTTTAGACGACCAATTCATGGCTCGATAGTTCAAAATCACAACTTACGAACTTTCCCTAAAATCCCTAAATTCTCAAATTTAACATTTTTCCACAATTCATTTAACTTCGTCCAATAACGTTTAATACGTTCAATACGTCCTTAAACTATAACAACCTATCAATTTTGAACCCTAAATTTGATTTTACCGAAACCTAAACGAAACCCTAATTATTCTAACTCCGTAGAAATCAAAACAAACACTCCAAGATCGTAGGTTCATACCTAGGGTAGCGAGAGAGGAGGAAGAAATCACGGAGAACGGAGGAGAAACGGAGGAGAACGGAGGTCGGATCGTCGAGAACCGTCGCGGGCAGAGAGGAGGGCGCTCTGTGGTTTTCGTGAACGCCAGAGAAGAAATGGAAAAGTGAGGGAGAGAAGAGAGAAATTGTTATTTTATAAATGGTTTGGCAGATTACGTTTTGCCCTACATTATTTTAGATAAGTTTGTCGTTCGTTTGTAATTAAACTACATTTGGCTTCTCCAAATTTTCTATTTCACCAATAAGTCCAACTTGTTATTTGGGATTAACAAAAACGATCCGTTCGCAAACGGACCTCGTTTGCTATTTTTACGATAACTCTTTAAATTACGACGAGAATGTACTTACTCGGAAATATAGCCTTTAATCTCCAAAATTTTCATAAATTTCTTTCAGCTTTTTTTGGACATTTGGCAGTCCAAACCATCTGGCTTCCCTCACACCAACCTTAATTCCTTCCCAAACTACCCCTCTATGCATCTCTAACTAATGGTTTTGTTTAGTTACATACAGTTGGTTTTTTTTATGTCATTATTCAATTCAACCTGAACTCCGTCGATTTAGTTTCTAATCGATTTGTTATTTGGTTCGTCAGTTCGGTTTCCTCTAGACATCTTCTTTTATCCACAAAAAGTCCCCACAATTACAACAAAATATTATAACATTAATGGCAATTTAATCTCATTCCATAACTCAAGGGATAATTTATACAGCCAAAAATGCCGGTGTTACATTTTGTGTGTTTTGAGATATACAAATAGAAATCAAGTGAAAAACCCTAATTTACTATGTATATTGTAGGATATTATTTCGCGGGCGAGGAGATATTGTGCAATGCACCCGGGGATAGAGGATTGCGCGGAACATTAATTTTTGTTATTAGTCGTATTAATCAACTCATCTATTTTCTCTATAGTATATTGAGATTATTGATTTGAGAAGATATCATCCTTTAATTATTATCTCAAAATTATTCGAGGCAAAACTTATTGTGTCCATGTCTGTCGCCATATTAGTCAGAGGTTATTTGATGATGCATCGGCGAATAATTGATTGATATAAAATTTTAGTGACGCGTTTTTTTTTTTTTGCAATCTAATTTTTTATTAAAATATCAAGAAATAA